>JBAKGM010009217.1:0-30986 GCA_037177215.1 Asparagus racemosus | reverse complement strand
AAGGAAATCAAGTTTGCATATTAAATTTAATTTTTTAAGTTGAATTTTTAAACAATTACCATCATAGACTCTCAATCTATGTGGTTGTGGTCTAGATAATGCATCCCGGAGAATTCTATAATCATTTGTAGACCCTTCCCAACCTGCTAACACATATGTGAACAGCTTGTTTGGAGTACAAACTGCAAGCACATTCTGTGAAACTCCTTTGCGGCCTCGAAATCATGCAACGAGATTGATCGGTAGCATTGCGCCAACATGAGTTCCATCTATCATACCAATACAATCCTATAATATATGTTTCACGTTACTAAGTTAACATTTTCTTTCATTGAATTTACATATAACTGTGCTTAGAGTGTAGAATTACCTTGAAATAATGGTAGTACAGTGGGTTGTTAAGGATCTCTTGGGGAACGTTATTGGGCGCTTGTTTCATGTAGCGTCCACATAGACAAATAATTGCTTCTAATACCTTGTTGAAATATCTACTGACTGTCTCCCCTGATCTAATAAAATGAGATCTCATAATACGGTTTTTAGATTTATGACCCAAAATGTTCAGTGTTACATTCCTTGAGTCTTTCAGCAGCCCATTATTCCTCATTATACTCACCAGTTTTACAAAAGCACCGCTCCGCAATCTAATGTAGTTTATACAACTATCACTAAAACCGTTATAAATACGCTCTATGTGTTCAATTCTAGCCTTCTCTTGTTTTACTTTTTCCTCACTTGGACCACTACGTATTGATTTACATCTAGCTTGCATTTTCATTATGAATGTAAATACTGTAACAAAAACAAATAGTGCAGCCCCTTGAACCATGTTAACAACACTTTATTCATCTATACAATCCCCATCACCATCCATCTACGATACAAATACCAAATTTGAATAATTAATATGGCTACCAAGGATCCATATGCAATGTCAATGATCAAAACTCCTATCAAATTGGCACAACAAATAGATATAAACAATAAAGTCTTAATAATCAAAATTGACAAGTGACTAAAGAGACACATTACTGACCACGACTTAAAATAAAAATTGACAAGAAATCCTTAAAACAATAAATCAGATAAGATAACATCAACATGTGATATACACGACATAAATACCTTTTCTACTCTCTCTATTTGATGAGATGGGAAATTATTTCTCACAGAAAACACAGAGAACTTAAAAGAGATACATGGTTAATACAAAAGAAATGCAACACGCAATGTTCATGCGCACATGTTAAAAAGGAAAAGCACACACTACATGACCATAGAACAAATGTCTAAAATATAAGTGCAACCATGGCTAACATTTTTTGCCCATAATCATGTCAATTCACAAGTTATCCTACTCTTCTAGAGAATTCCTAACTTAATACAAAAAGAACAATTAAGCATTAATTTTATATGACCAACAAATTACATAAATAACTTCCTATCCCTATTTCATATGCACAAGTTGGTATAGAATTATCAGAAAAGTACTACTTTCAAAACAAATTGAGAGCTTTCTACTAATATCTTATCTCCTTCATAATTTACCTATTAAATAATTTTCAATCAATCCCGAGCAAATATCCGACAGAAATTTCCAATTATATGCACAACCCGCTCTTTTGAACATTGAAATTGGAGGTTACCCGCCATTGAATTGAAAGAACATTGAAATTATATGCGCAACCCTCTCTATTGAACATCAAAATTTTCAAGCAATCCTGAATGTTCTTTCAATTCTCCAACTCTATATCATTCATGCATGCATTGCTCAAGTGCCAGACTCACTGTTAATTCACTATCAGACCAATTTTTCAAGCAATCCAGAGCAGAAATCTAACAAATTTCTAATAGAAATATGCTACAAATATCCAACAGAAATCCAACAGAAGTATGCTACAAATATTCCTGAACGAGATCATACATTGCTTGATCAGAAAATCTAACAAAAATCTAGCAATCCCTAGCAAATATCCAGCAAGATCAAGCAAAAATTCGGCAAGATCTAACAAGATCCAACAATAATCCACCAATAACCAACAAGAACTAACAATAATCCACCAGTAACCACCAAAACCCTCAAAAATTAGCTGATTAAACCAATAAAGGCGCTGCCTTTTTACCCAATCCAGAAGCCCTAACTGATTTTAAGGATCTAAGACTTGAGAACTCCCGCAAAAATCACAAATCATGCCCGAAAGAAATCCCGCAAGAATGAAAAGAGGAAAGGAGACGCGAAGGCTGAAAAAAATGAGGGAAAAGGGTGGTAACGATAGCCAAGCAACAATTTCACGCCACCACTCTACCGATCTGACAAAGCAAAGGATTTATAGTGATATCCCCTTGTTTTCTAAGGAAACAGGGAAAAGGGAAAGTGCTGAGGTGGCTAGGGTTTTCGGGGCTGGAGGAAGGCGGCAGAGAAACGAAACAAACTCAGCCAAAGAAAGTTGAAGAAATGATATATCCGCGGTGGCCACTGTGTCAGGGGGAGAAAAGTGTTTCGGGTGGGTTTTAAAGCCAACCAAACAGCCCCTAAAAGAAAAAACTTGAAACATGTGGACCCGTGCAGCTTTTGGGTTTGAGTTGTCTTTTTTTAAGAAAAGCCCACAGTTTTCTCTTTTTACTGTTTACAACTAGAAACATTTTAATAATCTATTTTCTCGGAAACAACCTTGTCATTTTTTGAAGTTACAAATTAGTATAGAAAAATAGTAAAACCCATGAAATTGCTAATTTTACTTGAAATATATACATAATTTTCTTATTATTGTTTCAGTTCAGCATATATGCCCATCCTACATGTTATAGTGGGTTTATGAATAGATCTTTATATATGTATATCTTTTAGATCTATAACTTCTTTTTCAAATGAAAAAAATGAAAGGGTAAAATTTAAAAAAATCTAACAAACTCTAGACAATTGTGAAAAAAAATCTAGAAAAATATCTTTAGTTTTTGTTTTATAGTATTTTTGGATTGGTTTGGAGACCAAATTAGGTTTGGGATCAACAGTAGTGAAATTACTGAACTTAGGTTTTAATTAAATAAAAAAAATGTAAATATCATAGAAGATTGACATGGGCTTCTAGAACGTCACGGCAGCCTCGGAGAGTTCTGTTGACTGTGCTAAGCTATGTTGGGTCAACTAAAATAGTTCAGTCTAAAGGAGTCAATGTCTTATGCACATTGTTGCAATCTCAAGGATTTCCACCTACTGTGCTAGGACTTGATTCCTTAGATTCACTTATAGTAAGTTAATACAATGGCCTTGAACACAACAGCAGTAGCCTTTAGGAGCTCTTTCGTTTGTGGCATTTCTATTGGCAACTTAGGCAATAGTTATATTTAGATTTAAAACACATTATCGTAAAAATAATCCCACACCTTCAACTACACCGGACCACAATACCTAAAGCGGTATTGTGTTGGAGCATAGAAGGGATGAATGTGATATATGTGATTGATTTTGCAGTGACCAAGAGGAGAGTAAAGGCGCTTGAGTCGCTCTCCTACACATAAATTTTTTCAATTTACCCTATTGACAAAAGGGGCATGAAGAATGAAAATAAAATTTGAAAAAGGACATTACTGCATAAGATCGGATCTAGGATAGCTCATGACATGGCGCGTTAGATACATGGACATAAAAGAGGGTGGTGATATTTGGTGGATGCTCTAAGGCTCTTAAATATACCCTAGAATTTTTGGTAAAAAATAATTAAAAATTTTCTTAAATGATTTGTCAAGCGAGATTTAATTCCAAGCATATCAAAGTTTTGCTCTTATGACAATGATTTTTAGAACTTTAAATTTTATATTTTTTGCAAAAATAAAATAATTTTTTGGCTCATTTAAAAAGCAACCTAAATTTAGTCTTATCTGTTTGTAGGACATGATTACTAAAACTATAATCTATGATCACTTTGTCACTCTAGATAAAAAAACTTGAGGTGCCAAGTGAACATGTCTATCTTCAAAAGCAGAAGAAAAAGACCAAAACAACATGTCACAACTCTAGAAAGTTGAGACACCTAGCATGTAAATGCACACTATAGAAGAAAGTACTCACTCCATCTTGACATGATGCACTAGTTTGTAGTTAGTCCTTCTTGGCTCTTACTGAATCTCCTCATTTGTGGGTTGAAGGCTCAGGGGCCACAGATCATGTAGCATGGGACAAGGATAGATTTATGGAGTATCCTTGCTTTTCAATGGGAAATAAATGACTTTTCATGGGAAATAGTTCGAGCGTGGAAGTTGGCAGTATTAGCAAATTCCAGCTGAATCTAGGAGGTGGAAGCACTTGGTTAGCTGCCTAGTTCCTTCCTGAAGTCTTGCATGTCCTGAAGATTAGGCAAAATCTCCTTTCAGCATCTAGGCTATTTCATTTTGGTTATGACGTTCATTTCAATAAAAATAATATTTTTATTATGGGACATGATTGTCATATTGTTGGACAAAATTCAAGCAGTTTGCATTTATTCATGTGGACAATTTTACGGCAATTGCCAATAAATCTTATAGCTATACTCGGAACTCTAGTTCTTTGAATGATTCTAACATGCTAGATTGGCACACATGAATGGATGACCTGTCTAGCTCGAGACGGACTTCTTAGTTTGCTCGCTAAGGTCGTCTTGTCCACTTGTGAGCCTTGTCTTGTAGGAAAAACTACAAGAAAACTATTTAGAATGGCTAAACATGCATCAGCACCATTGCAACTGAACCACTCTAATATTTGTGAACCACTGAGAGTGAAAGCTCAGACTCAGTCGACTTCAACTCAAGAGACCTTGGTATCCTTTTAGAATAAAACCAAGGCACGTCATCGACTCGGTCGACTTCAACTCGAGAGATCTTGGTATCCTTTCAGAATAAAACTAAGGCACATCATCAACTCATTCGACTTCAACTCGAGAGACCTTGGTATCCTTTCGGAATAAAACCAAGGCACGTCATCAACTCAGTCAACTTCAACTCAAAAGACCTTGGTATCCATTTAGAATAAAACTAAGGCACGTCATCAACTCCGTCGACTTTAACTCGAAAGACCTTAGTATCTCTCAAATAAACCAATGCATGTCATCGAGAAGGTCGACTTCAACCCACAAGACCTTGGCATCCCTTCGGAATAAAAAACCAAGGCATGAAGCTAACCCATCTCAGTTACAATTCTCAAATGAGGTAAACTATAGATAAACACATAATGCAATCAAGAAAGGTACACAGATCGAATAGACAAAAGTGCATCTTTTTATTCATATATAAAAATATGTACAATACAAGGAATATTTACATCACAAAAAAGGGGAGATACATAAGCTCTCAAGGGGCATGATGCGGAGCAGACGTGGGGCATGAAGTTGGAGTGGGGCTGGACCTAGAGGCAGAAGTCGAGCGTGGAGGGACAACGGTAGTAGAAGTTGGTTGAGGAGTCAACTGGAGCTTGGACCTGACCTCTTCATCCCTCTCGTCTTCAGGGCGCCTAACTCAACTGTCTAGAGCTGAGCCCTCACCCATTCCTAGGGCCGACTCCTCACCCTCCTCATCTCCGTTATCAACATCCAGGGCTAGCCCCCTCGTCTCTATCTTCTGAAGAGTGTCAAGGCAATTGGCAACTCGAGGAGGACAACAGAACCACCAGGGGTTGACCTTGAAGTAGGATCGAAGCTGCTTCTTGAAGTAGTCAAAGTCGGCCTTACAAGCTAGGGCCACCTCCACCTTCCCGAGAGTGCTGTTGTGGTATTATTCCACAACCTCAACCCAGTAGGCCTCGAACTCGAGATGGTTGAGGCAACCCTGCAGTGCCTGTATCTCTGCGAGAGATGACTCTCGTTGTCATTCAGCCTCTAGTGCCACTTGGGCCGCCTCCTTCCTTAATGCCTTGTGTGAAGCCACCTCCTCCTTCAACTGGTCTCGTAGGGCCTTAGCATTTTGATTAGCTAGCCGAGCCCGCTCAAATGCTACGATGCTCTCTTGCCTGTCAACTTCGACCTCCTCCCTCAGGTACCTCATCATATCATCCCATTCACAGAGCTCGTGTTCGAGATGACCGATGTCCTCCTGGAGTTTGGTGATCTTAACTGACTTCTTACTGTTGGATGCCTTTAGGCCCTTGACCATCTCGTCCCGCATCTCTACCTCTTGGGGCCATTTTCCTTCACCATTTCTCCAAGCCACCAGCTCATCCTCCTTAGTGGCCAGCTTCTCATGGAGCTTGATGTAGACCTCCCAGACATGCTCAAAGTGCCCGAATAGCTCTTGCTCCACCAAGGCCCCTTGAAGCAGATAGCTCCTTAGGGTTTGGTGGAGATCATAGTCGGGCATGGCCGCGAGGATCTCGTTATCCTTGGGCAGTAGGAATTAATCCATAGCCCTACCTTAAGCCATCCTAGACTCCAAGACCAATGCCCTCTTGTCGAGACCCCACCACGGGATGAATCGGTTCTCCTCAGATGGCTCCCTCTCATATCTAGGGCTGACTTCAGGTGTCCCCATCATCAATTTTCTCAGCTCCCCAGGCATCCACCAGGATTTCATTGATGCGTTAGGGGAAATGCCACCCAGTGCGGCCCTCTTGGGTAGAAGGTGCCTCTTCCGATATCGCCTCTTCAACAACTGGCACCTTGCTCTTTTAGTGGGCCGACTCGACTAGTGAAGCCAGGGCTTTCTCCTCCTCTGTCCGAACCTGAACCTCCACAGGCTCAGCCACCACCATCTTGCCCCCCTCAGCCTGAGCAGGGGACTCCTCATCGACTATGATGACAACTTCGGCCAGCTCTATCTGAGGGGTGTCTAGAAGGGGAGTGATGAACTTTTTGCCTTCGTCAGCTTCTTGAGCAAGAGCAAGGGTGGCCACCTCTGCTGCGCTCTCCTTCCTGGCTTGCATTGGTTTGACACTTCTGGAGGGACCTTGGCCGCTTACTTTCCTCAGTCACCTCATCTTCTTCTCAGACCTCTCAGCCTTAGCAGTAGATAGCCAACCGGGCCACAATCTCAATAGCCTTCGCTGCTATCTCCTCAGCCTTTTCTAGGCCCAATTCAGATCTCAGACATTTTTGGGGCCTAATTGGGGCCCTTGCCTAAGATGCCTCTGACTCCGCCAGTGGTAAAGCCAAGACCACTTCTCGAATTGTGTCCTCTTCGATCATCGGGATTCTAGAGATGCTGACCACATGTAGAGCCAAAGGTGAACAAGTACTCAATCCTATGCGACCCAGAGTAGGCTTGAATCTTCTCGAGCCTACACTTCTCCTCGGCCTTGAGCATACTTGGCTTCAGAACGTCCTTCTTAATCTCGAGCCAAGAAGAGCAAGATAGGATCGGGTCAGCCCCAAAACCCAGATGACTCTCCTTCCAGTACTTGTTCAACTCAGGAGTATTTGAGAGGACTTTAAAGTGGCCCAAATTCTAGAAGTAGTAGTGGCCCTCGTTCTTCCCAAGTTTGACACTGAGAAGATGGCCAAGAATGCGAAGAGTCAGTTTGACTCCCACCCAGTAATAGATCACCACAAACCTCACTAGCGTAGCTATGGATTTCGATTTGATTTGTGAAGATGAGACCCCCAAAGCCTCAAAAGCACGACAGAGAAAGGGAAACGGAGGCCATACTCCAAGTGACGATGTACATCGGAGCAATGACACCATTGTAATCATATACCACCTGATTCATCTCTGCCGCTGACAGTGTGAACTCATGGGGGAGATCAAACCATTCGTAGTAGCTTTCGAGCTCCATTGCGTACATCATAGAATGAAACTTCCTCAACAGATTGATTCTAGCCTCATTGCGGGCGACGACGGTGGTAGCAGAAGAAGCCATGGATGAAAATAGCCGGAAGACAGAGAAGATGATCAAAAATCACTCGAGTATTGAGAGTTCTAGGGTTCTGAGAATAGGTAAAACAAACCCTTCGAAAGAGCTAAGATATATATAGGCATGGAGCCAAGCACGTGGTGAGGTCATAGTGGTCGACTCAGTTATTGATCAATTGTTGAGATTGACTCCGAAACTAGAATGACCGCTCAGGAACGAAAGCGCCATCCTGTGATTGATACGCCATCTGTGCTCATAGAATGCAGCGACACTAGCGCACGATCTCTCATGACGTAAAAACATCACGTCGACAACAACATACCAATAGCCCCTCATAAATCCGCCTTCCAACAGGTGACTGTTTAATTTCACCTGTACTCGGCCACCCAAGTTCGAGTGAAAGGGGTCAGTGTTATATCATAGAAATGGCTAAGTGTTAATCCTCCACTAGGAGCTAACACATGTCCCATGTTAAATAAACATCGAATCGACTTCATCTTAGGTAGGACGACTCAAGCAGCCTCAACACTCGACCACTCCTAAGAGAGGCTGAGTCGAAAAGTGTCCTAACTCACTATTTGAGTCGACCCTACTCCTCTTCACCCTATGAGGTCGGGTTGAGAGCTTTTGAATCTGAGATCGCTGAATAAAAAGGCGTCATTTATCGGCCCACTTGCAAGACTGAGACAAAAGGCGTCACTTGTCGACCCTCTCACAAAGCCCAATCATAAGGTGGTTGGTCCTCGAATCCCCCACTAGCAATCGATCACCATCACATTGAATGCATGGTCAGAGTCATCATTGCTCTAGCCCCGAAAGTCTTTATGACTCATCGGACCTCGTCAGCACTATGCATCCCTCGTCACCATCATATTAAATGCATAGGTGACTCATCCCCTCTCTAGTCGACACTTGTAAAATAACTGCCGACTGAGTCGCCTACTTGGACTGGACTGAAGTTACACAACTGCCCTTTACGATCAGCTATAAAGGAAAAATGTTCATGTGCAGGATTCAAAACCTTATACTCACACTTCTTCTCTACTCAAGCTGATCGCTGACTTGATCGTTGGAGGAACCACCAGAGATCCCAACTCAGATCCTCTCAGGTGTTGTTCATGTGCAGGGCTAGATTCTCTGCTCAAAAGTCCAATTGTCTAAAGAAGATTGAGGAACCCTAACACACTAAATAATCCACACTTAATCCCCTACTTGATAACTGACATCAACACCGACTGATTTTATTTTGGCCATCTAGGATGCCATCCTAGACAGCTGGGCCATTTAGGATGGTGGCCATAATTACGCAATCAAGAAAGAACCGTCTAGGATGACATCCTATATGGTTTTTTCTTGACGATTTGCTTTCGTCTAGTATGCGTGGATCCCAAATAGGCTGATATCCGTCTAGGATGCATGGATCTCCACCAGTGTATGTCTATGGCATAACTGTTAAGTTTAAAAAATTAATGTTAATTTTGAACATTGAGTATTATGTTTATCAATTGGTTGCTAACTTTAGCATAACTGTTAGTTTATAGCTTATGTATCATAATTAATAGGCATTTAACAGCTAAGTAATATAGTTATTCACATATCTATTGAACTTAACAACTAACTGATATCGTTAACATTCGTCTGCTAAAATTCACTGATAACTCATATATTTAACATTTATTTGTCAAGTCAATAAGTAATTTACAAATTTGACTTTTGTGTGTTAAAAGTAAGTTCTAATTCATATATTTAACATTTTTACTCTTAAAACTTAACAAATAGTATATTTAATGCACAGTCTAAACACATGGAGTATATGAATCGAAATGTACATTCAATTTTCAATCAATACCAATACATCCACATTAATAATGATAAATTATAAACTCTTCATCGATCAAATTTCTAATTTACATCAAATTACATAACGGAATCTAAGAATACAATACAAATTAAAAGAAACAACTCAATAGGGTTTCCATCTTTCTTGTCATTTTCATAATCTCAAGGACCAAGCATGGCTTTTCAGAAAAAGTCTACCAGAAAGATACAACAAACTTTATCCAAAATGACTTATTATCAAATAATCTGGAAGAGAATGATTTCAATCTTGGAAGTGATTCCAAAATGACTAATTTTTTTATTAAAAATTCTAAAATCGTAATTCCTGCGCATTGTATTCGAAAAGAGAAATATAATTTGGAGTTTGATTTAAAGAAGCAAAATAATGTAAGTGCTCAAATTTTGTGTCGATCTATTTCTTTTGGGAATGTAGAGCAGTTAGAAGGATTTTGGGAAGAGAATAAGTAATTACAAATTTGAATAAGTTCAATGTACAAGTTGGAAAGCACTATCTTTGTTCAACTACTCAAGTTCATAAGGACAAAGATGTTGAAGTTTCTTCTGATCAGATAGCTTTAATTGGTGAAGAAACTAAAGTTCATGAGGAATACTTGGACACAAATGATGCAGAACTTCCATTATTCTATTACAAACAAACATGGAAGAGGTCGATCAAAGAACATTCCTACAACTCCAAAGGGGTCAAGTAGCCCCTCTGAACTTTTGCAATAGTAAGATCTCTTTTATGGAACATCCAAGGCATAGCTAATGCCTCCTCTATCAGAAGACTTCTGAAGCTAATCAAGAAACACAACATATCCCTTCCAGTTATTTTTGAAGCGACAGATAACTCTAACGTTGATATTTATAAGTGTAAATTAGGGTTTGAAGCAGCTCTCATCAATTCTTTTGACAGTATTTGGATTTTTTTTGGTCCTCAGATATTTGTGTTTCTGCTAAATGTGAATCAGAACAACAACAGACAGTTGACATTAAACATGCTTCTTCAGTGTCTGATTTTCAAGCCACTTTTGTGCATGCTGATAGCGAGTTCATGGATTTGTATCTCGCACTGTGGATTGGTTGATGCATGTTATTCGAGAAGTAGATTTACTTGGTATAATAATAGAGATGGTTCAGAGAGAATTTATGCTTGTTTAGATCATATTCTTATAAATACATGCTGGGTGAATAATTTTCTCAACTTATCGGTGGAACATTTGAACAATGTTGTTTCTCAACGTGCTCCAAATCTTTTCTCTTTTGACACAAATATCAGAACTGGTCCTTCTAATTTTAAATTCATCCCAGCTTGGACTTCAAATTTTAGATTCACCCCAATTCAAGGCAATTCTTTCCATGTTCTAGCAAGAAAACTAGCCCAAGCTAGAAAAGCTCCGAGTACATGGGATAAGCAGGTCTTCGGTAACATTTTTCAGAATTATTTAGAAAGCTGAAAATAATATTACTATGAAGGAGGAAGCAATAATTTTACTATGTGGTTAAGAAAATGGATGTGGGAGATAGTGCAGCTGGTGCTGATGAATTTAATGGGAGTTTTCTACACTTCTTGCTGTCGCATTATTAAATCAGAGGTAATGCAAGTTATCTTGTATTTTTTTTCTACGGAGCAGAGTTGCGTAAGAGTGTTTGTCGCACTCTAATTACTCTTATCCCTAAAACCAATGAACCGGCTTCTTTTGCAGAATTTCATCCTATAAGCTTCTGTATTTTTTTCTCAATAAGATTATCACTAAGATTTTGGTTAACAATCTTGGAAAAAGCCTTCCAAGTATTATTAGAGATTCTTCAAATAAGATGATTATTGCTTATGGTGAAATTGTTAAAGATGGTGGCAATCTTTTTGCAGAGGCGTAGGCTATGCTTATTGGCGTTAGGATTTGTATTGAAAAAGGTTATCTATTCATCCAACTTGAAACTGACTCAAACATTCTTTTCAAGACCTTAAATGAGAGTATTTCCTGCCATTGGAGAATTATCCTTATTGTGAGAACCATTAAACATCTTCTTAGGGAATGCACTACTATTTACAGCTATTGTTACAAAGAAATTAATCAATACGCATACGCTCTTGTAAAATTATCTTATGAATATGGAAATGATTTTAGAATGCATGTCATCGATGATCTACCCAACAAAATAAAAGGTTGTGTGATTCTTGACGCTCAAGGATACCCTTCCATTAGGAAAAATAATAATTTTGCTCAAATCTTTGTAAAGAGAGAATCTCCCTTGTTTATTTATAAAGAGAGAATCTCCCTTGTTTATTTATCGCCATATTTTATGTAAGGGAATAATTCTCTTCTGCCAAAAAAAAAAAAAACTCAAAATAGAAAGGACTAGGTCACATGGACTTTTGACTTTTGGAGCCTTGACACAATTTTGCCTTGGATTTTAGATTTCTTATCACCAATGGCCCGATATGCGCACTTGTATAAGCTTATGCAAGGGCTTCGGTGTTGTTGTAAATTTAACAAGCCTTCCTACTCTGATATGGTCCTACTTTCTGCGAATAATTGTAACAAACAATTCTGGCCCATTCTGTCATTGGATATAATTTGAAAATACCATGGCAGCAAGGGAAATTAGATGGGTGGTTGGGATTTAAATCCTTTAAAGTCAAAATCAATAGAATACGTTTTTAATGGGAAGGGAATTAATATGACTACATAAAAAAAAAGAAAATGATAGGTAACACAGAATGAACCTAACTTCTAACTTAGATTATTGAGTTAATGAGAATCAAGAGAGAATTAAACTTAGGGTTATTCTTTTGCCAGTTAAAGTTGATTTTGAGCACAAAATAATTAACCATATAAGATATAAAATGAAATTCGCAATCATTTGTCAATGGATTACGTGAGGGGTTAAGAAGCGTTAAATCCTTCTTAACCTGCCAAATAAAAAAGGTTAAATGAGTTAACGCTTCATGACTTTCCAAACACAAAAAATATAAAAGGATTAAGATAACTCCACTAGAGGTGTTAAAATAAGTTAATTCCTAAAAATGATGGGTTTACTAACACTCCTATTTTAGCGTGTTGAGAGACAATCCCTCTATTAATAAAGAAAATAGTTATAATCCTTATTATTCGCAAAATACTAAAAATGATCTCAAAGACTAAAATAAACTCTACATATGAGCTAATAATTAAACTTTAAAAATTAACAAATGGCCTAACTATGTTAATCCTTATCTTTAATCCCTACTCCTTAAAACTATGCCAAACTTATTCATCCCTCCTAGACCAATATCACCTCTTTAAATATGTTTTGCTCCATGAATATAGTGTTGGCTTTGTTACAACTTATATGAAAAGATTGAGTTTATTTTTCTTATACTTTTACTTATTTTATCTTTAATTTCTTTTAATTAAAAGTTGTTATAACTATCCTCCTTTTTCTCTTACACTTCTATCAAACGTAAGAAAAGGATGGGGTTGTTAAATGTGAGAACATGGGAACATATCTCAAGAGTTCACGAAGAAGAAGCAGAAGTAGTTTCACAACGTTTCTCTCCTTAAGTTTATAAAAGGGACGCTCAAGTAAAAAAGGACAATAGAAGAACATCTTCAACTCCTTCTACAAATCTCTCTTCCTCTAAAAGTTCTAAAATCCTCTTTTATAATTGTTATAGGTTGCCTCAAATACTCAAATCCATATTGTTTTAGGAGTTTCCTTTTGGCTTGGAGCCAATCATATTAGAGGTTTATTCTTATATGGACTCTTGTTGGGCTTTAGAACATGTGGACTTATATTCCTATTAGAACTCTTATTCCTTAGACACAAGGAGTTGGAGTCTTCAAGGCTATATATGAGCCGTCTTTCAAGCTAATTAGAGTTATCAATCTACAGAGCACCAATCAAGAAGAGAGAGTCCTTTTGTGAAGCCTATTTAATATTTTTCTCTTTTGTTCTTTTATTTGAGAGAGTTGTATTAGGATTTTAGAATGTTATTTGGGATTGAGTGATTGAGAGTTTCTACGTTATATTCCTCACAATTTAGTAAAGCTATTCTCCTCCTTCGCCCGTGGACGTAGGCTACAAGCCGAATCACGTATATCGTTGTGTTCGTGTGTTCTTGGTATTTTTAGTGCTATCGTGTGATTGATATTATTTTATCCTGGGGATTTGTCATAACAAATTGGTATCAGAGCCCTCAGCTATCGATCAGACGAGAAGATGACGACAACCACAACGAAGTGGGATATCGAGAAGTTTGATGGTAACATCAGTTTCTGCCTTTAGCAAGTTAGGATGATCGCCGTGTTGACACAGAGCAGATTGAAGAAGGCTTTATTCGGGAAGTCGAAGAAACTGGCTACAATGACAGAGGAAGATTAGGACAAGTTAGATGATAAAGCTCTCACAGCGATCCAATTATGTTTGACAAATGAAATTTTGCAAGAAGTTCTCACTGAGAAGACAACCGCTAATTTTTGGTCTAAGTTAGAGGATTTGTATTTGATGAAGTCGTTCACTAATCATCTCCTCTTGAAGCAGCGTTTGTACACACTTCTGATGTCGGAAGGTACACTCATCAAATCTCATATTGGTAAATTTAATTCTGTAATTTACAGATTTGAGTAAGATTGATGTTAAGATTGATAATGAAGATCAAGTCCTATTATTATTGTGTTCTTTGCTGCATTCCTACAAGCACTTCAGGGATACTATGATTTATGGTCGAGATTCTATTGGAATCAAGGACGTCAAAGAAAATCTATTGAATGAGGAGAAGATCGACAAAGAGTTAACCACAAGCGAAAGTGGTGATAAAGCTGATGGCTTATTTGTTCAAGGAAGATCAGAAGAAAGTGGCTTTGGAGGTAACAGGTATAAGTCGAAGCACAGGAATCTGACCTGCAGATATTGTAAGAAGAAGGGCACATCAAGCCGATTGTTACATATTGAAGAACAAGAATAAAAAAAGAGTATAAAAAAATCAAAGGAGGACTTTGCTAAAGTTGATATTACTAAAGATGTGATTTTGTTGACTACAGATGATAAAAACAGGAGCATGGATGATTGGCCTATCATATGTTTCCTAATCGAGACTCGTTCGCCACTTATGAAGCTATTGATAGTAGAGTTGTTCTTATGGGAAATAACGTCTCTTACAAGACTGTTGGGAAAGGCACAATTCAGATTAAGATACATAATGAAGTCATCAGGACTTTGACTGATGTTAGGCATGTTCCAGATTTAAGGAAGAATTTCATCTCTTTGGGCACTCTTGATAGACTTGGGTGTAATTTTTTAGGTGAAGGTGGAGTTCTTAGGGTTACAAAAAGCTGTGTTGAGGTTATGAAAAGAAAGAAGATCGGTAGCTTGTATATTTTGTAGGGTTCTACCATTACCAGTTTGGCTGCAGTTACATCATCAATATGAAGAGTTGATACTACCAGACTATGGCATATGAGACTTGGTCATATGAGTAAGCGCAGATTGATCGAGTTGAGCAAGAAGGGTCTTTAATGTGGACAGAGTATAGGAAAATTGGGATTCTGTGAGCATTGCATTTTCAGAAAGTAGAAAAGAGTCAGTTTTAGTACGGCAGTGCATCAGACTAAAGATACTTTAGATTACATTCATTCAGATCTTTAGAGACCTTCTCAAGTTGCCTCGAAGGGTGGTAGTTTGAGATATTTGTTGACCTTCATTCATGACTACTTTAGGAAGGTTTGGGTCTATTTTTTGAGACATAAAGATGAGGTGTTTGTGACTTTCAAGCAGTAGAAGTCTTTGATTGAGAAGCAGATTGGGAGACTGATTAAGAGGCTTAGAACTGATAATGGCGTTGAGTTTTGTGAAGGAGAATTTAATGAGTCTTGCAAGAAGGAGGGAATCGTTAGACATCGAACGGTCCCTCACACACCGCAATAGAATAGAGTGGCAGAATGTATGAATAGAATCCTTTTAGAGAAATCTCATTATATGATATTCAATGCAGGTTTAGGTAAGGAATACTGGGCAGAAGCGGTGAATACAGCTTGTTACTTAGTGAATCGGTCACCATCTACTGCTATTAGTTGTAAAACTCCAGAGGAGATTTGGTCCGGTAAGCCTGCGGATTATTCTAGTCTTAGAATATTTGGTAGTCCTGCATATGCGCATGTTAGTTAAGGGAAACTTGAGCCTCGAGTGAAGAAGTGCATATTCCTAGGTTATGCATCGGGTGTTAATAGTTTTACGTTATGGTGTCCAGATCTGAAGTCTCCCAAGATTATTATCAGCCGTGATATTACTTTTGATGAGTCTGCTATGTTCCACCAGAAACAATCATCAATTTCAGATGATAAGGCGTGCACTACAGGACATAAGGTGGAGTTAGAAAATCGTGATTCAGCTCTTCAGCAAGATAAAACTACGGGAGTTTAGCACCCAGATCCAGTTCAAGTAGATGAAGCACCTCAGCAGCTGCAGGAAGAGCAAGAATATACTATTGCTAGAGATCGGTCTAGACGAGATATTCGACCACCACGAAGATATGAAGATACAGTAGCTTATGCATTATTGGTTGATAATTTTGTGCCCTTCAGCTCTTCAGGAGCTACTTCAGGTGATGACTTCGCTAAGAGTTACGGTCGTCGTGCAGACAATTTAATCAATTTATTGAAGAGACCTTTTTCAGTTGGCAAGTTCAAGCCAGGCTTGGACTTGATCGATATGTGTCGTGCTTAGATATCTTGCAGGCCTATTAGAGAAGGTGGAGTAAGTTAGCTTATTTTAAAGTGAGGAATTTTCTATGTATTTGAGTCAAGGTAGAGATTTGTTATAGGTTGCCTCAAATACTCAAATCCATATTGCTTTGGGAGTTTTCCTTTGGCTTGGAGCCAATCATATTAGAGGTTTATTCTTACATGGACTCTTGTTTGGACTTTAGAACATGTGGACTTATATTCCTATTAGAACTCTTATTCCTTAGACAACAAGGAGTTGTAGTCTTCAAGACTATATATGAGCGGTCTTTCAAGCCAATTAGAATCATCAATCTACAATGCACCAATCAAGAAGAGAGAGTTCTTCTGTAAAGCCTATTTAATATTTTTCTCTTTTATTTTTTTATTTGAGAGAGTTGTATTAGGCTTTTAGGGTGTTATTTGGGATTGAGTGATTGAGAGTTTCTACTTTGTATTCCTCACAATTTAGTAAAACTATTCTCCTCCTTCGCCGGTGGACGTAGGCTACAAGCCAAACCACGTATATCTTTGTGTTTGTGTGTTCTTGATATTTTTCGTGCTTTCGTGTGATTGCTATTAGTTTATCCTGGGGGTTTGTCATAACAATAATTTATGAGTTTCTTAATTTTTTGGGCAACAATCATCCGAGCAAGAGGTTTGAGGAGTCACCGCATCCTCAGGTGCTAGTTTTCTGGCGCTTTTGCCACTAGGAGACAGACCACCATTGAAGCTTGCACGAGGGCGGACATTTGTTTTTCTAGGGCCGTGTTTACACGACTGCTCCTCACAGGCCAATGATCACAACTCTTATTTTATTTGTTTATCAAATTGCTCTTTTACTGAGTTTTCTCAACAATCTAGAAAAGGCAGACTATTATATCTTGCAATCTTTAACCGTTTAATTGGCTTTGCTCAGTAATTATTCTTTTTGCTAACCTTTATTTTCTGGTTTTAAACTTTCTGCTGTGTTTGGTGTTTAAGTACAAAGGGATTTCATCAGCAGGTGCCTCCTTGGGTAATATAAGGCTGGATTAAATATTGCTTTTCGTGCTATAAGTTTTATGCCATGGTTCTCTAATATCTCAGATAGTGGTATTTATATGCTGTAATCCGAGTGCTCTATATATAATTTAAGGAGAAAAAAGTATTTAAAAAATTCTGTTTTTATCTCCTTTTAGCTGTATTCTCTGTTGCTTTGAAACTCTTCAAACATATCTCTTTGCATAGATTGCATGTCTGTCATTATTGCTTATAAGTGTTTTCTTTGCTAGTGGACTAACTTATTATATAGTTCAGTTTGTGCTAGCATCTCGTAAATAGGTTGGCTAATTAATTCTCTACAAGTGTTGCTTTTATTCACCTACAAGAAAGACTTGTTAACTTGTTCTTTGAAAATAATATCCTACAAGTTCTTTCAGTCTTTTCTTAGTCATCAGAGATAGTTGTAATCTCTTGCTGCTTAAATTCTTTACAGTTAAAGCATAAGATCATTTTCCAGTTTAATTGTTTAATTCAATCAAGTGCCTTTTTCTTGTTAGTGCCTTCGGATATATCATTAGCGAGTGAGAAACTTGCTTCCGTTGTTGTTGTTATTTCTTACATACTTTATTGCAGGCTTCAGTTCAAGTTCTGTGTCAATAGAAATTTTGCAAACTTGTTCTTAGTCTTTTCCTTTTACCTCTTTGACGCTATGCGGAAGTAAAACCTCGGAATCCACCAAGGGGTGTTCTCTATATCTACAAAGAACGATCTCCGAATCTACGAAAAACTTCGAGTCCACGAAGAAATATAATAACGAGAATTTTATTGATAAAAAGTTATATATCTCTAGTGCTTACAAGACTCTTCTTAAATATAAAAACAAACTTGACTCTTAATAAAACTAGAATTACAAATATATAAAAAGTATCAAATTCTACCCTAAAAAGACTACATATAATATAGGAAACAAATCAATCCAACATCAATCAAAATTAAATTTGTTTTCTAATCTATATAGACTCCAACTTTATTACTTAAAATAAACTAAAAGCTGATTATTTTCGGATTTCTACCAAAACTGGGTATTACTTATGAGATTTTAAAAATCTAACAACTCGGTTGGCTTCGTCTCGTCGAGATAGGTGATTTACATATATAATATGTTAGAATCCGCCTTCTGGATTGGAAGATATGATCATTTCTTTCGAAAATCAATAACATGTATGTATGCGCATTTAGCTTGTGATTGTCCCAATCCTCCATGAAGTTGTCCGTTAAGTATCCTACATCAGGCTCTCCTTTTTGAAAGAAGCTCGACCCCGAGTTTATATTTGTTTGAATAGCAGTTTCCTTAAAAAACACTTTTCTTCTCCTACATCAATTAGCGTCCGCCTTATACTTAACATTAATTTTCTCCATCTATTGTTTTACCACCCCAGCTGAGACTTTTTTAGAATCAAACTTTTAAATGAATCTTCCCCACGTTATCTTAGTGTGACTTACGACATGTGGATCTAAAGATAACTTGAAAAACTCCTCTAAATTATTTTCTCGTTGCTTTTTATATTCTTATGCATGCAGTTTCATCTCAATATCGTCAAAATCATTGATACTCTTTATTTTAGAGAATTTTTTCTTGCAATCCATCTCCTTTGTTTTGGGCTCTCTGCTAAGCAGTTCACACATATCATCAATCACATCGCTTTCAATTCTATCATTCTCCTTTATTCTAACAACATTAGCAAATATAATTTCACTCACAATAGCTTCAAAAACTTCATGCATAATTTTCATCTTTACTGACATATTACCATCAACATCAGGAATCTTGCTGGCAATAGAGCCTTGCTCATCAAGAGGAATTTCGATTGGGGCTGGTTGTTGTTTTTCAATTATAACCAAATCATAGACTTCTTCAGATTATTTCAACTAATCTGCTAAAGTCTTGTTGTCTACCACTAGAAAAATCTTCTCCTTAGCAATCTCTGTCTTATATGCCTCTAGCTCTATGATTGACTTAATTGATAAAGTCTTTATTGTTGCTTCTTCGGTGCTCTTCACAAATCCATACTCTTTCTCAGAGATGAATTGAGGTGTCTTAGTTTTGCCATAATCATAACTAGTTTGATAACTCTCTAAAAACATCCATGATGAAGGTCTTTTGCCATTCTGCTCAAGTTCTCGCTCCACCTTTTTCGCTAGGCGTACCGTGTTGACTAAGGTAAAAGAATCTTTCAAAGACACCCAATATTGTTTGTAGTTAGAAGGCAAGAAACAGTCTCTCAATAATTTCTTCATCTTTACCCACGTTCGAACCAGATCCTTCCCTTGATGGTATCGATTTGTCAATATTTCATCCCACAATGTAGATGATTTTCCTTTAAGTCTGTAAACTACTAATTTAACTTTCTAATCTTCTGAGATTATCTCATACTCAAATATCTACCCACTTCATCAATCCAATCAAGAAAATCATCAGCATGAAGCTTACCATTGAAGGATGATATCTTTAATCCTCTAGCGTCATAGTTCTCCTGTTTTCGATAGCCTCTATGATTATTGCTGTAGCATTTATTTTGCAGAGTCGGATCTCGTCTTTGGCGACCATCAACGTGATCTCGAACTCGTGCCGTGTTCAGATGGTCCGTTGCTAATGCACGTTGATCTACAGTAGTCTTAATTTGATTAACATCGGTCTTCAATTCATCGAACTTAGTTTGAGAAATAGGGGTTTTGTCGACTGCCATCACATCAGAATAATAAGGCTCTGATACCAATTGATGCAACAGGGACTAATACCTCAGAATCCACTAAGAAGTGTTCTCTGAATCTACAAAGAACGATCTCTGAATCCACGAAGAACTTCAAATCCACGAAGAAATTTAATAACAACAATTTTCTTGATAAAAAGTTATATGCCTATAGGGCTTACAAGACTCTTCTTAAATAGAAAAATAAACTAGATTCCTAACAAGACTAGAATTACAAAGATATAGAAAGTATCAAATCCTAACCTAAAAAGACGCCATGTAATATAGGAAACAAATCAGTCCAACATCAACCAAAATTAAATTTATTGTCTATTCTAAATAGACTCCAACATTATTATTAAAAATAAACTAAAAACTGATTTTTCAGATTTCCACAAAAACTAGGTGATACTGATGAGATTTTAAAAATCTGACAATTCGTTTTGCTTTGTCTCGTCGAGATAGGTGATTTACATATATAATATGTTAGAATCCGCCTTCTGCATTGGAAGATATGATCGTTTCTTTCCGAAAATCAATAAGATGTATGTATGCGCATTTAGCTTGTGATTGTCCCAATCGTCCATGAAATTGTCTGTTAATCGTCCTACATCACTCTTGCATATAAATCTTATTTTATCTAGTTAGGGTCTGCATAATGTTATGTTAAAATTGCCTTCATTTTGTCATTCTCTATCTATTATTGCATAAGTACATTGTCTTGTGGTTTTCGTGGCTCCTTTTCATTTGACTCTTTCTGCATATTTTTTAGAAAATGAAAGCCAACATGGTAGAAGTTAATTGTGATTCCTTTAGGTTAGCATACACTCCTTTTGTGATTTGCACTACATCCTGTTCTGATTGGTGGTTAGATTCTGGAGCTAATATACATGTTTCAATTGACTGCTCTTGGTTCTCCACTTATCAAGAATCATGTGAAGGAAGTGTAACCCTAGCAGACAACTCCACTAGACAAGTAAATGGAAGTGGGCATCTAGACTTGAAAATGACTTCAGGGAAAACTTTGATTCTTCACAATATTCTTCATGTACATACCCTTAGGAGGAATCTAATTTGTGAATCCATCCTCATGAAAGCTAGTTTTAGGATAGTGAAGGAGTCAAATAAATTTGTCATCTCCAAAAGTAATGTATTTATTGGGAAAGACTTTGTTACCGATGGATTATTCAAATTGAATGTAACAAAACTTTCTGATAATAAATTTTCTTCTTCCTCTATTCTGAACATTGAATCTTGTGACAAATGACATGTGAACTATGGAACCATTAGGAATATAATCAACCTTAATCTTATACCCAAGACCTTTTCAAAATCACCTTCCAAATGTGAAATATGTGTCAAGGGCAAACTTGTCCGAAAACCTTTTCCATCCATAAGTAGAGTCTCTGAACCTCTTGAACTTATCCATAGTGATGTGTGTGACTCAAACCGAGTACTCACTAGGGATGGTAGAAGATACTTTATTACTTTTATAGATGATCCAAAGATGAAGTCTTAGATATGTTTAAGGTGTAAAAGCTGAAGTTGCGAACCAACTTGAGAAGAAAATCAAGATCCTGAAATCCGATCATGGGGGGAGTATACTTCAAGTTACATGGCCAAATATTGTCAAGAACATGACATTATTCATGAAATCACTGCTCCCTATACACCTCAATCCAATGGGATTGCTGAAAGGAAGAATAGAACTCTAATGGATATGGTGAACTGCATGTTTCTCAGCTCAGAAGCAATTGAAAACCTTTGGGGAGAAGCGTTCATGTCTGCTTGTTATATCTTTAATAGGGTACCTCATAAAATCTCTGATATTACTCCCTATGAACTTTGAAAAGGTAGAATACCTAGAATAGATTATCTTAAGGTTTCGAGATGCTTAGCCAAGGTAAGTATACCCGAACCTAAGAAGAGGAAGATTGGCTCCAAAACTGTAGATGCTGCATTTATTGGATATGCTATGGATGCAATGTTAACCGTTTGCTAGTGATTAACTCATAAATTAGTGATATATCCAACAATACAATCATAGAAGCTCATGATGCGGTATACTTTGAAGGTATCTTTCCTTTCCAAACTAGGATTTCTTATAGTCCATCATCATCATCTTCTCATCCTTCCTCTAGTTCCCATCAACCTCTAGAAGAAGAACCTAGGAGAAGTAAGAGAGGTAGAATTAAAAAAAAACTTCGGAGAAGATTTCTTTACCTTTCTTGTTGAGAGCGATCCTAGTTCCTTTAAAGAAGCTATGAATTCACCCGATAGTCCCTTTTGGAAAGAATCCATTGATAGCAAGATCAAATCCATAATGGAGAACAACACATGGATTCTCATTGACTTACCTCTAGAATGTAAACCTATCGGATGTAGATGGATATTCAAGAAGAAACTTAGACTTGATGGGACCATTGAAAAGTATAAGGCTAGGCTCGTAGCCAAGGGATATACCCAAGGGAAAGGTATTGATTATTTTGACACATATTCCCCTGTAGCTAGAATCCCTACCATTAAAGTCTTTTAGCTTTAGCATCTCTTCATAAGATGATTGTACATCAAATGGATGTCAAGATTGTCTTTCTGAATGGAGATCTCGAAGAAGAGAACTACATGGATTAACTTGAAGGGTTCATAGCCAAAGGGCAAGAGAAGAAAGTCTGCAAACTAGTGAAGTCCTTGTATGGACTAAAACAAGCACCAAAATAAGGACATCATAAATTTGACAAAGTCATTATGAATTACAGATTTGAGATTAAAATGAATTTGATAAATGTGTATACTAAAAGGTGATACATAATGACTATGTCATCCTCTACTGATATGTAGATGATATTCTTATCTTTCGGAGCTCTCTTAAAGAAATTCAAAAGGTTAAGAAGTATCTTTCCTGAAACTTTGATATGAAAGATCTAGTTAAACTTTGATATGAAAGATCTTGGACAAGTTAATACGATTCTAGAAATGAAACTATCTAGATCCTCTAGAGGTATTTCTCTAAGTTTGTCTCATAGCATTGAAGAGATGCTTCATAAATTTGACTTCTTCAAAAGCCAGCCTGTTAGTACACCTTATGACTCTTCAGCTGTCCTAAGGAAAAATGATGGTGAGTTCGTGGTGCTGGTTTTCCGAGAGCTTTTACCGGTAGGAGACGGATCGCTGTTGAAGCCTATGCGAGCGCAGGCGTCTGTTTTTCTAGGGCGGTGTTTACACGACTGCTCCCCACAGGCTAGTGATCACAACTCTTACTTTGTTTGTTTGTTTCTCAAATTGCTCTTTTGTTGAGTTTTCTCAACATATAGCATTGCTTAGGGGCAGCCGTAGCATCCACGTGGATCCAATCAAGGCCAAGTTCCAGATCTCTACCAATATAAGGTTGAGCTAATCAAATCGAAAGCAAACTTGAGACTTATTTTTGTTAGGCAAAATGGCAGTGAGAGCTTTATGATTGGTGCAACGTGTACACTTCAGGAGAGTCGGACGGTAATAGAGCCTAAGCTTTCATTCTGCACTCATCTGTAGTGAACTAGTCGTTAGCTTGATTTATTAACCTCATAAAAGCATTTATTTTTGGGAGATGCTATCAAATAGTTTATGTTTTGAGATTCAAACTTTGGTGATATGCGTCATCTACTTCACTATCTCAATCTGTGTGGGTGGGCGTTAGCCTATAATCACTAGTGATCAATACCTACGTGCACACAGCAATGAAATTTATTTTGGTTTGACAGGACCAAGTAACCAACAAATTAAGTACAGGCAAAAAAGCTTAAATCTTTTGATGATGAGAAAGTAGCAATGAAGATTTAGGTCAGTCTTGTCATGGTTATATTAGCTGTATCCTGAAATCTTGTCGTAATTAAATTGAAAGTTGAAGATTAGTGGCGGATTTTTAAAAAAAAGGACATACAATACGTGTCTATTTATCTAAAATAAAATAAAATATTATTAAATAAGTACCCAGTGAGAATAAATAGGCTGATTCAAAATTTCTATTAACTTATTTAGTAGTTTTAAATTGGTTAGGGTGTAATTTATAAAATATATTTTAGAGGGAAGGGGTGGGGTCAGATTGTAAATATTAGAAGGTCTTACATGAATTCATAAATATTTCGGAGTACAACTGCACCCTAACTATGGTATCTACATCCGCTCCTGTGAAGGAAGATCCCACCATAACCAGTTGATATTATTATTATTATTATTTTTTGTAGATATAAAATCTAGAGAGTTGTTCTGATTTCTTGATTTGTGCAGTTATCATTTCTATCTTTATTAGTCCATTACAAAAAAAAATCCACAGTTTTAAGACCCTGCCGCCTTCATCATTACCAGAGAAGCATTAGTCTTAAGCATAGCTTAGCTGTCTCAAGTCCCTAATTATTATACTAAACTCAGATGTGCAGTCAGTCCAAATCAACCAGCTGCAAGGACTGTGACACTAGTAATAATGCACAATAATTAGGATAACACGACAACTATAGTCTTTGACAAGGGAAGACATTCTCCATTCATTTAGGGACAGATCAAGGAAGCACTAAATTTATTATTAAGTCTTGATTAACTCACTCTAATCATACTTTATCTTCTCACTATAAAGTTCTTTCTTGTTTCATTATGAGGATCTCTTGTTAATTAGAAAAATAATAATTCATCTTACGATTAATTTGTAACCATCCATATGCATATGTGGTTGATGCCTTAGAGGTTTTGCAATCATTGTCATTAGTCATGCATGTATAAATATGTATATAAATTTTAAGAAATAAGTCAAATCCAAATGAAACTGGGAGTCATGTGCGATATTCCTTGCAAGTTCACACTTGGAGTCTAAATTCGCAACAAAAATATTATGTTATGTAAAATTTTCAATACGTAATATGGGCTACTTAGTTTAGGAATCACGCATAATACTCAATAATTCATCAGAGATGGTTTTCTTGATTCAAATCTTTAATATTGATTTAATAAGTGTATTTTATAATTAGCACTTCGCTAGCATGCCAAAAGGTCGTTTCATTCAAAAGTTTAAACTGCTGAACTATCCATGTAACTAATTAACATGGATAAGGATTAGTCTGACCATTGATAGTAAGATGTAATGGTTGGTACTTGACAAGGAACGTAATCAGAAAGAAGTTGATCATTGACATTTAATATCTAAAATTGATTCTAGATATTTTAATTGTGTTAACCCAAATGTTTATTTCCACATCAGAAATGAGGAGAGTATGAGATTTAAGTGTATTAATGAGTTGTCATTAACAATATGTTGCACTAAATGAGTCTCATGAATTACATGGTCCTAAGGAATTCAATGAGTCCCATGAATTACATGGTCCTAAGGAATTCAATGAGTCTCATGAATTACATGGTCCCAAGGAATTCACAGGCTCGGGGCCTGACTTTATGTAATAGTGCCTAATCACATAGTAAAATACAGGAACATCTATTAAGAGGAGTAGAGACTTGTTCTTAACATCTCCTATTAATTAATATGAGACCTATGATCAGTGTGAACTAATTAACTGGCTCATTGTATTGTTCTATAGATTATAATTCAGCTATATATTGCACATGATATTTATGTAATTTTTATGAACTATATATAGTGTGTGTGTATTTTGATATTCTTCTAATTTGGATTGCATCTAAAAGGACTCTCTTTACATGGCCCCTAGTCTCTTGCAAAATACTCTTCAGAAAGTACGTAGTTGAGCATATTCTAACTAGAATTAAAAATAAGGCTAATTCATATATACATGCAAGTTACATGAAAAAGGAAAATCTACTAACTAATCTCAGCATTTACTAACTCTGCACTACAAATTTCAACTAATCTCAGCTTAATTAACACACAATCCTCCTCTCTTGAAGCCAAATCTCTCTATTAACCCTCCTAATGAACTCTTCCACCCTCTCGTTGAGCTCCTCATCACTCATATTCCAATATTCACTCTCCTCCCTCCCACATCTCCTCCTCTCCTCCATGACCACCACTGCCTCCACAGTCGGAGGGTCCAAACTATCCAATTGCTGGCTCCGACCATTTCTTGTTTTTTTCAAGACCACCTCCTTCTCATAATTAGCATTATTATTACTTGGCTCTTGAACCTTACCTAGTGCTTTGTTGTGCTTGATGTACTCCACATCGAGAGTGTTACTTTCTTTTGAGGATGAAGGAGAGGAGAAGAGACCGGAATCGGCAGCTATGATGAAGATGATGGAGTTGGAGATGAGGAACATGAAGGTGGTGTCTCCGAGGAGGGAAGAGGTAGGGATATGGAGGAGAGAGATGTAGAGGAGAGGGAGAGAGAATACTAGGATTGAAAGGGATAGTTTTTTGGTGGTGGTGGTGTTGTTGTAGGAGTGATCCATGTTTTGTTTTGTAGGGTATTTGTTAGGAGTTTATACCATGTGGGGAGTTGTGGGGAGAGTATGTGGGGATTTATATAGGGAAAAGTTCTAGGGGGGAGGGGGGGGGGGGGGGGGGGGGGGGGGTGGGGAAGGGCTTTGGGGAGTTGAAGGGGGAAAAGGCCCAAGGACCCCCCCCCCCCCCCCCCCCCCCATAAAACCACATTAACTTTGGGTATTTCTCAAATGACCCTCTCACTTTAAAGATATTAGAAAAATTCCTTAAGTTTTGGGTTTCTAAGAACCCCCTTCTGTTGGGTGAGGACTCAAACTTCAACTTGGATCCGGATTTGAAGGCTAGACCCAGTCTTAGTAGCTTTCTTAGAAGTCAAGTTAGCAGTTTTCTTGTGGGCCAAGTTGACTTGGTGGGCAAGTCACTGGTGTTTTTAAATAAGGCATCATGTTCTAGAATTTTTTTAATAGAGAGAGAGAGAGACAATGTTCTTGTAATCATGATTTAACAGAGAGTGTAACCGGGTTTAAGGGTATTGTGAGAGAGGGGGTTTGACAGTCTTTGTCTGTGCAGAAGATTATAATTTGATAGTGATGGTGGATTGTTTTTGATCTCGTGGTTTTCCCTGTTGAGGGTTTTCCATGATAAATTTTATGTGATTCTATTTATCACGTTTGTTGATTTTTAGGGTTTTTGTGAAATCTAAAAATCTCAACAAGTGATATTAGAGTGGGGTTCAAGAAGTGTACGATTGGTGAAGGCCTCGACGATCAAGGCACGGTGATCGACATGGGGAGAACGAGAGAACCAAACACCATTGAAGGAGGATTTGGAGGGTCTGTCGGCAATCATAATTGATTTTGGGGTCAAAACGAAGCTTTTCTTATTAAAAGGATTTGTTGGCGTGAAACCGTATAGCGGACTAAAGGAGAAACTGAGAGGAGAATACTCTTCTACACACGGATCAAAGAAAACAAAAACAAAAATAAAAAACACAAGTTACTGTAGCATAGGAATTGTGAGGAGGCTGCTCACGTAGATGAAGTGGATTTGATTTTAAAAATTATTTTTAAGTCAAATCCGAATGTGCAAATGTGTTTGTCTTCTAATCGGTGAATAGGACGCAGATTTTGGTGATCCAAAAGTCGTTCCTAGGGCTTTTTGATGTGCTGAGTTCGTTTTTGATATCGGTTCTGCCAAATTCAACTTCTAGAGTGGCTGATTTGAATTTAGTTGATATTCCACTATTCAATGTCAAGATAAATTTTACAGTACGGTTCAAGATCTTCTTGTACAGCATGGTATTGATCAATCTTTAGAAAAGAAGAAGCCTGAAGGGATGAAAGATGCTGAATGGAGTTCCATTCAAAAGAAGGTTGTCAGTACAATTTGTTTGCCACTCGCCCCCGAGATCAAGTACAACATTATGCAGGAGACCACACCAAGGAGGTTGTGGAACAAACTTGAGGGGATTTATGGGTCGAGGTCAATGACAAACCGATTGTTTGAGGATGGCGATTTATTCATTAAAGATAGAAGAAGGCACTACTATTCAAAACCACATCAATGCCTTTAATCAGCTAGTGTCAACTCATGATATTGATGAGGAGATTAAAGAAGAAGAGAAGGTGCTATTCCTACTGTATTTACCACCGAAGTTGTAAAAGTTGTTGGTTCAAACGATAATTGTGGAGAAGCACACGTTAAAATTTGATGATGTGACAGCACTCCTACGAGAGAATGAGAGAATGATGGAGAAGAAGAACGCATCTAGCGGTGGTGAAAATGCACTAGCTTTTGAAGGTTCTAATCGAGGGAGGAGTAAAGGCAGATGTCACAGTTATTGAGGAAGATCAAAATATCAGGCCCGAGACAACACGAAAGGGAATGCTACCATCACGGAGAGAAGGGTCACATTTAGTTTAGACGTTCCCAGATGCGAGATGATTTGAAGAGCATTAGATAGATGAATCTTCAAGAAAATGGGAAGAATGAGGACTCCTCGGCATTTGTGTGTGATGAAAATATGGCGCTAATGATGGAGAGTGCTAGTACTGATATGAGTAAAACTTAGGTGTTAGATTTTACAGCCTCTATGCACGTTTGCAACAAAAATATTTTGATATATGAAAGACGGATGAAGAATTTGGTGATGTGATCATTAGAATCAACGAAAAGATGAAGGTTGAAGGCGTTGGGAATTTTCGCCTTAAGCTTCACACTGCAAATGTTAGAATTCTTCATCATGTGAGATATATGCCATCATGCTATGCTAATTTAATTTCGTTGAGTGAGATGGCATCATGTGGGTACAAGTATGTGATTGAAGGAGGGTGATTCAAAGTGTGTAGAGATGGTGATTTGATTTTATAAGGAGGAAGAATAGCATCCATATTTGCTATTTAGATGGGCAATTTGTTATGGTGTAGGTGACTCTTCTCAAACTCTTGTCCACAAGGGAAACGTGAAGAACAAGAAGAAGCGAGTGAGTTTTTTTGAAGCCGTTAAGATACTTGAAGATTTTTCGTTTAGGGACGATATGTTTGGTGCTGACTCAAACTCCAAGTTAAATTTAGACTAGAAGGCTACGTCTTAGTAGATTTCTTAGAGGCCAAGTTAAAAATTTTCTTGTATGCCAAGTTGACTTGGTGGGCAAGTCAGGGGTTTCTTTAAATAAGACATCCTATTCTAGGATTTTTTTTTAATATAGAGAAGAAGAGAGACAATATTCTTGTAATCAGGATTTAATAGAAGGTGTAACCGGGTTCAAAGATATTGTGAAAGAGAAGGTTTTGCAATCTTTGTCCGTGTAAAAGATTGTAATTTGATAGTGATAGTGGATTATTTTCGATTTCGTGGTTTTCCCTGTTGAGGGTTTTCCACGTTAAATCTTGTGTGATTTTATTTGTTGTGTTTGTTGATTTGTGGGGTTTTTGCGAGAGCTAAAAATCCCAGCACCTTCACCTTTCAACATTTTTCAACTTCCTAAAAGTGTGAACCATAATTTTCAATGACAAAAATATCCTCCCTGCCTAATTTTACCCAAACATGTGAAAATTAAGGTTAAAGGTGTTAGGTTTTTGTTTTGAAAAATGTTGAATGATGAAGGATGTTTGCCGAGAAACCAAGAACCCAAGAGAGGTTTTGTGACATTTTGAAAGTTACAGGGTCATCTAAGAAATGCCTAGAATTATGGGGCTGTCTGAAATTTCCCCTTTTTAATGGAAATTTTATATATATGGAGAAGGCATATTTTTAAAGTTAATAATTTGCGTGTTCTTATTCCCAATTGCAGTATTCATTCACAAAGAATACACTTTTTTCAATATGCTTTTCTCCCCTTCATCTCCACTCCAAAAAATTAACAACCGAAATAAATTTTCTCATTACCTACAAATTAGGACTATTTACTGCCTTAATTTAAATCTCAGCAACAGCTCACTTAATAGTCATTGTTCTCTTAATTTGTTATTTGGTTGACTTGGTCAACCACTACTAACATTCTCAAACACGAACCATCATCTGTACGGCGCATAATATCCCGTGCAATGCGGGGTATTGTGATATAATTAGCGTTCAAGAGGGCCTTGACTTCCAAAGCCAAGGGACCGAGTAATAGTTTCCAGAAGATACAAGTTGATGGAGGAGTCCGTGGAAGAAACACGTAGCGTTTCTTTAGGGTTTAACTTTTTCTTCCCCCGCGTTTCTTTTGGGCTGAGATCTGGTATACGCTTATTGCATTGGCTTTAAAGATGAGAGTATTGTTTGCATGATTTTTGTCGCACGTGAAAACAACTACGCAGTTCTTACGTGGAGGAGAATAATGTGCCTCGGCCTTATCTACTTCTTGTTAACTTCTCATTGGTTGTCACCAATGCGGAAGGAAATTTTGCTGCAGATTCGGAGGAGTTCATTAGAAGACGAATGATTAGAGTGAGATTATTTTGTAATCTTATTAATAATGAGTTTTGTTAATTGTTTCAGAATAAGTAGAGGAGCATAAGACCAACTATTTATCATCAGAAGAGATCGGATCGGCGATAGGAGAGATCCTCGTCGGCAATCGTCTGGCATCAAGAGAGGATAACAGAAAAGAGGCAGCGAAGCAGGTTAATATTAACAATTTTGAGAGAAGATGAAGCGCTAATTAGATGCCCGGAAGCAGAAACTTTGATTGGGAGTTAGTTGTCATTAAAGTACCACCGGCTGTGATTGACACGTCAGCATGCCACATGTGCTGTCCCATGGACTGGTCCCACTTTCAGGCCCTGCTAGCACTACTCATTAACAGATGTTTGAAAAGTGCCATTAACTTATATAAAAAGCCCTAGCAGCGCAATTGTTTTGTGGAAAGCGTTTGCATAAAAATTGTGAAGACAATTTTGCTCTTGTCATTTCATCCAATTGCAGTCCCGCATGTGGAAACTTTCGAGTATTCATTTGCACAACTGACAACTCCCCAATGCTCATCACGTGCTTCCCCTTTGGCTACAATTCAATAAGTACATATAACCACCCCC
>JBAKGM010009206.1:0-12122 GCA_037177215.1 Asparagus racemosus | reverse complement strand
GGACATCAAGTCGGTCCATAATGTCATACTTAGCCGGACTGCCCTTCATCTCTTGTGGGCTATCCCCTCCACTTACCACCAGATGATCAAGTTCTCGACACCTGAAGGAGTTGGTGTCGTCAAGAGTGACCGATGGGACGCTAGAGCCTATTATGTGCTCTCATCTAAGGGGAAGGGGGTAGCCAAAGCCATGCCCATCGAGAAGATGAATCTCCAGCTCGAAAAGAAGATGGAATGAGAGAGGACGACTCCCGCTGAGGAGTTACATGCAATCCCAATCGACAGTGGAGGCAAGAGGATGCTCAGGATAGGATCAAATCTCACAAAGCCATTACCGCATGAAATCAAAACTCGCTTAGGCACGCATAGCCGATCTTGACGAGACTTTTTCCGTCCTTCGACATTACCACATAAAGCTCAACCCGGTCAAATGCGCCTTTGTAGTATAGTAAGGAAAGTTCCTTGGGTTCATGATCAACCAAAGAGGCATTGAGATCAACCTAGAGAAGATAGCTATCATTGAGCAACTACCCGAACCACGCACCATGAAGGATATCTAGAAACTCAATGGCAAGATAGCCGCTCTGGGGAGCTTCCTCTCCAAGTCGCCCGAGAGAAGTCTCCCTTTCTTTAAGATATTAAGGGGTACAAAGGACCCTAAGAAAAATATGGAGTGGACAGAGGAGTGCTGCAACACATTTAGAGAGCTCAAAACATACTTGAGCACCAAGCCCCTATTGAATCAACCTGTAGAGGGAGAGACCCTACATCTCTACTTGGCCGTCTGTCAGCTCCGTCCTAGTTCGAGAGGAAGACAATGTTTAAAAGTCAGTATATTATGTTAGCCAGATCCTCAGAGCATGAGAGCTAAACTATCCTCTGATCGAGAAAGCATCCTTTGCCCTTATTACAACTGCTCGTAGGTTCCATCTCTACTTTCAAGCACATTCCATTGTTGTGCGGACCAGCCTGCCCTTGAAGAAAGCTCTAGGAAGTCTAACCACCTTGGGGAGAATGGTTGCTTCGTCGATCGAACTCAGCGAATATGATGTGCAATTTGAACCTTGGGCAGCAATCAAAGAACAAGCTCTTGCAGACTTTTTCATAGAGTTCACCTCGCTAGATGGCGAACAAGTAGAACCTCCACCCTCTGATCAGCTGGCATCTACCAAAGAGTGAAATACAAAAATAGCGACTCTCCCTATTGTAGGATCAAAAAAGTTTTGTTTAACCGACGTTGAAAAGATTACAATCAAGCTCTCTCGATTACAGAGGAAGAGAAGATTGATTTGACTTCTCTTTTGTTATGTGGATTCTTGGTAACGAAAGGATGCTTCTCTCGATGCTCACGTTGAGACTGCTTCCCGTTGACGATCAGAACAAGGTTGCTGGTGATCTTGAGACTGCTGGATGCTTGAGTCTTCGTTCGTCTGTGCCTCTCTGCGTGCGTCTACCTGTCCCTCCTTCATAGCTTCTCACAGCTATTTATAAGGATTGGAGTACGTAACTGATGTGCTGGAAATGTGGGTGAGATTTGGGCGGTCATGGGCGTAACTGACACCTGCCCTTTAGCCCACGTGGCTGACTAAGTCTTCGAGACCGTTATGGGTCATGAGATTCATGGTCGAACCTCGTTAAATGTCGAGCTTCGCTGCGTGGGCGAACCTCAGATGAAAGTCGAGCTTCGCTGCGTAGGCAAACCTCGGTTAGATGTCGAGCTTCGCTGCGTAGGCGAACCTCGGTTAGATGTCGAGCTTCGCTGCGCAGGCGAACCTCGGTTAGATGTCGAGCTTCGCTGCGCAGGTGAACCTCAGTTAGATGTCGAGCTTCACTGCGCAGGCGAACCTAGGTTGAATGTCGGGCCTCGTGTATTAGGCAGTCAAGAGGTATGTGACCCTCAGCTTCTAGATTTTTTTTTGATTGTCTACACACCCTGAAAAAGTCTGAAAGATTGACGACCCTAATTATTGCCTTTATCATAGAATGTTGGGGCACCCGACAAAGAATTGCTATATCCTCAAGGATAAGATTCAAACATTTGTCAAATTCGAAATTCTTAAGCTCAAACCCGAGCAAAAGAAGGTGACTGCTAACATGGTGACCCTCCATTTTGGCTCTATGCCAAAAATCTAAGCCCAAGATGGTGTAGTCCCTATCCCTATGGCGAGAATAGAAGTGGTCAACCATGACCACCAAAATCAACAAAGCCAAGGCTTAATCCCTCTCATCACCGAGAGAGGTTACGTAATATGGGTGCATCCCGACCGTCTTCAAGATGAGAATTTGACTCTTCAGAATTCTAAAGACAAGCGTAAGATGAAGACTTACTTATCTCCGCGATTATTGAAGAAGAATCTCTCCACATCACTTCACTCGCTGATTCAGAAGGAGAGAATGTGGCCATGACAGGGACGAGATTCGACAAAGATTACCTAAGGGATTACAATCAGCAAGGAACATCCAAGTAACCCGAACCAGATAAGCAAAAGGAGACTCGGTTCTATAGAGCCTTACAGCGTCCTCTAAGTGACCCCAAGACCCTGTTTAAATATGACATCATGGCTCAATTGACCAACATTCTAGCTCGCATCACCTTATTTAAACTTTTGCATTTGTCTAAGGATACAAGAGAAGCTTTGAAAGAAGCTCTCAATGGTAGTGAGGCATTTCTCACCCACATGACTGAACTTCCTCCAGCTGAAGGACACGAGCAATGCTATCAATACCAAAAACAGATGCTGAACATCACCTGCACCTCGGAGGACATGCTTATCAAAGATCGTCATCATAATCGACTCCTTTACTACACTAGGTATATATGATCATCGAGGGTCGAGAGGATTCACAAGTTCTAGAAGACTTGTGTAACCATACTTGGCTTCAACCCTAGCAGTAGCCAGGAAAGATCCAACTCAATTGCCAGATCGGAGATTTGAAAATCGAAGTGACTTGTTATGTCATCAATGTCGAAACATCCTACAATCTTCTACTAGGACGACCTTGGATCCATTCCAATATGATCGTCCCCTCAACACTTCATCAGTGTTTTAAATACATTAATAAATAGGGGGTTCAAAAGAGAGTTGATACTGAAAAGCATCCTTTCAAGGGGGTAGAGAATTACTTCACTGAATCTTTCTCATATGATGAAAATCAGACAACTAAGATTATTCTCTCTAATGATGAGGATAGTGATAATGAAGCAGATGTTAAGCTAGATCCCATTGATTATTTAGTCTGGGAGATAGATCCACTTGTAATTACCCTAGATGACCTCTATATAAACCAATCCGCCAAAAATCAGGGCAATTAGAACTTTAATGAAGAAGAGTTTGCTTACGACTTCTCTTTAGACTCTGAGTCTGAAAACTCAAGGGTTGAAAATTTAATGGCCAGGCTTGCTTTAGAACCGGCATTGCGTATGCCGATAAAAGAGTCGCATTCCACTCACAAGCAGCTAGACAACTCGGAGGATGCCTCTTTCACATTTCAACCCAATAAGAGCGCTTCAAATCCAATCATCTTCGAAAAAGTTAAGCCACAATGTTATTGTCCAAACTCTAAGAAGAAGCTGAAGCAGTGTCAGAATTCTCTAGATACAGCCAGCAGTCTCAACAGATTATGGCAAAGATGGGATACAACTTGACTATAAAATAAGGGTTAAACTTCAATAAAGGACTATGGGCCTCTTTAATCCCCTGTACACCAAAAGGTGAAGTCTTCAATTACTACAATAAAACTAAGTGAGGACTCAGTTATATTTCTCCTAAAGCCGAGCCACAAATAGGACTAGCATCTGATGATTTCCTAAGCGAGCTTCAAACACGTCCAACTGGAATTTCAACATCAGCGTTGGAGCTTTGTGTAATAAATTCACAGTCAACATGGTCTCACATGGCCTAACTATGGATCTCGATGAATCCGAAGTATTCAAAGGCCCTGAAGATGATGCATGGGCAAAGTAACTTGAGAAGCAATGGGAATCCCGTTTCGAAGTCAGAGAGCCATCCACCAAAGATAAGGTGGCTCAAATCAACATAGGTGATGAAATCAACTCTAAGCCCATCTTTATCGGTGAAAGTCTATCATCCACTGAAAAGGAAGAACTCGTAGTTCTCCTTCAAGAATACATAGATGTCTTCGTCTAGAGCTATGAAGACATGCTGGGCCTAGACCCCAATGTGGTTGTGCATCATCTTGACATCAAACCCAGTGTTAAGCCAGTCAAGCAGCAGCAGCGACGCTTCTGACCTGAGTTGATGGAGCAAATCAAAAACGAAATCTGCAAGCTCATTGAGTGCGGGTTCATTCATGAAGAACAATACCCAGATCTGGATCTGCTTCGATTTTCGAGATCTCAGTCTTGCTTGCCTAAAGGATAAATTTCCTCTCCCTATCACCAACGTCATGATCAACAATACATGTAGTTTTGAGAGGATATCTTTTATGGACAGGTTCTCTGGATACAACTAAATCAAAATGCATCCAGATGATTAACAGCACACAGCCTTTAGGACACCTTTAGGAGTATTCTATTATACAGTAATGCCCTTTGGTTTGAAGAATGTTGGAGCTACTTATCAACACACTATGAACATGACCTTTCGTGAATAATTGCGTAAGACAGTGGAATGCTACGTTGACGACCTCGCAATCAAAAGTCATCACAAGAAAGATCACGTCAGCGACTTGAGAATGGTGTCCAAAATAATGCAAAAGCACCAGCTCAAGATGAATCCAATAAAATCCTTCCTTGGGGTATCATCAGGCAAATTCTTAGGATTTATTGTGACATCTAAAAGAATACATGTCGACCCCGAGAAGGTGAAGGCCATCAAAGAGATGCTGTCTCCGAGAAATCTCAAAGAGCTCAGAGGCCTACAAGGACGATTAGCCTACGTTCGAAGGTTCATCACCAACCTGTCTGAAAAATGTCAACCATTTCAAAGACACATGAAGAAAGGTGTTCTGTTCATCTAGGACGATACTTGCCAAGAAGCTTTCAACGAGATCAAGGGTTATCTCACGAAGCCACTGGTTTTAGCCGTACCAATATCGGGTAGACCATTCCTGATCTATGTCAAGGCAATGAACCATTCTCTCGGAGCACTCCCCATTCAAAAGAATGATAAAGACCACGAGCAACCCATTTATTACCTCAGCCAGACTATGATTGGAGCTGAGCATTGCTACAATCTAGTCAAAAATGAATGTTTAGCATTGGTCTGCACAATTCAGAAGATACGACATTACCTTACCGACCAATCCATTCCCATCATTTCAAGAGTTAATCCTCTATGGAAACTCATGACAACCCGAATCACTAAATTCCAGGTTAGCAAAATGGGTGATACTACTCTCACAGTACGACATGACATTCGTGCCCCACAAATGGGTCAAAGGTCAAGCAATAGCCGATTTCCTGGCAGAGCACCCCCTTCGCTAGTCTTCTAAACTCTACGAAGATATCTCGGATGAAATCTTTGAGTCAAATACAGCCTCAGACCATCTGATATGGCAATTGTACTGTGACGGTGTATCAAGACTCAACCATAAGGGAGCAATTATTGCAGGAGTGGGGGTAGTGATGATTGACCCCCACGGACATGCTCTCCCTTAGGCGTATTCATTGATTGAGCCATGCTCTAACAATGTAGCTGAATATAATGCCATTGTTATCGATCTACAACTCACTCAAGACATGGGTGTCAAATAATTTGAAGCCCGGGGTGATTCCAAACTGATCGTGAATCAAATCAAAGGGGAATACGAGATCCGCCATAACAATCTCATACCCTACCACAAAGCGGCGATGAAGCTCGCTTAGTTCTTCGAAGATTCCTACATTAGTTATATAGCTCACCTTGAGAACACCCATGTAAATGCTTTGGCATCTCTTGTAGCCACACTTGCCTTAGCGCCCAAATCTACTAGGTGCATCACGGTGGCTAGTCATCAATTATGCTCCCAGAAGCACATTCTTGAAGCTAATGAAGTACATGTCATTCCAACTTACTTCGAAAATAATGATTGGCGATTCCCAATTATCGACTACGTCCTGCACGGAATTCTACCAGATAGTCCGAAGTAGGCAGTCTCCATTCAAAAAAGAGCTCTGTACTTTTTATATGATTCTCTACGCAGACCTTGTACCGACAATCCTTTGATGGATTTTACTCCGATGCTTATCACCAAGTGAAGCTCAAGAAGCATTAAAAGAAGCCCACGGCAGTACATGTGGAGCTCATCAACTAGATCCCAAACTTCAAGACCAACTTCGTCGTCTAGGTTACTACTGGCCGACAATGATAGTAGATGTTGTAGCCTATGCTAAACGATATCATGCATGTCAAGGCCATGCTAACTGCCTACATCAACCTCAAGAAGAATTACATCCAACGGCAACCTCCCATTTGAAGCTTGGCGCATGGACATCATTGGACCAATCAGTCAGCCGTCCGCCAAGGGCCAGTGATTCATCTTAGCCATCACATATTACCTCTTCAAATGGGCTAAAGTTGTTCCCCTCAGAGAAGTCAAGACATCTCAAGTGATCAAATTCTTGAGACATCACATGATCTACTGATTCGGCGTTCCTAGACGAATCATTCACGACAATGGTCCCCAATTCAACAGCTGACCATTCTTCAATTCTCAAGTTCAAAATTCAAGACGTGACTTCTACGCCATACAATCCAGCTGCTAATGGTCTAGCTGAATCTGTCAATAAAATCATCATCAGACTTTTGAAGAAGTTCATCTCCTCCAACAGACAAGATTGGGATGAGAAACTTAGAGAGTGTTTATGGGTTTATCGAACAACAGTCTGTACTCCCACTGGCTTGACGTCATTTTCTTTGATCTACAGATGTGAAGCCATGATCCCTCTGAAAATCTAGGTATCGTCATTGCTGAGCAGATGACAACTGAAGAACATCATCAAAAGCACCTCCAAGAACTAGACGCACTAGATGAGCTGAGACTTCAAGCTCAACAAAGAATCGAGATCTACTAGTCATGGATCTCAAGAGCCTTCAACAGAAGAGTCAAAGAATGATTCTTTAAAGAAGGCAACTTGGTCTTTGCCGTTTGTCGACACATGGTCATGATGCATAAGAACAGAGAAAAATTCTAACCCAAATGGGAAGGTCCGTTTGTAGTAGAGACAGTCTACTCACATGGAGCATATTCCTTGATTGATCAAAATGGCATAAGCTCATGACACCAATCAACGGGAAGTTTCTCAAGAAATATTACCCATGATACCAGCCAATTTTATCTCCCCACAGAGATCTCAGTCATGTTTAAGTTTCCATCTTTGACTAGAGACATTGATCTCTGCGATCTAAAAATCTCCAACGAGTCATCAAGTTAACACTACACCTCTGCTTGACTCCAAATACCATCATTATTGTCATGTGAACATTACACCTCTGAACAGTACCAACTGAAAATATCCTTATCACTGTCATGTTAATATTACACCTCTAAACAGTACCAATTTGATCAAATCGTCATGTTAATATTACACCTCTGAACGACTTCTCATTTCAAATGACCTGACTGGTTAGCATTACACCTTTGTCAAACCATTACGTCGACCGGTTAACATTACACCTCTGTCAATCTAACTTAGTAAATTTGATCGGTTAACATTACACCTCTGTCAATTCGCTCATATCAAAAATTGATTAGTTAACATTACACTTCCATCGATTTCCTACCGTTAAGTTAACACTACACTTCTAAATGATAGTCATCCTTTGGACTCTCTTGACCCAATTAGTTAACATTACACCTCTGTCGGTCCTTCCATTTGACTTGTTAACATTACACCTCTGTCAAATATCCCCATTATTGTCATATTAACATTACACCTCTGAACGGTACCAATTTGATCAAATCATCATGTTAACATTACACCTCTGAATGATTTCTCATTTCAAATGCCCTGACTGGTTAACATTACACCTCTGTCAAACCATTTTGTCACTAGTTAACATTACACCTCTATCAACCTGTCTTAGTAAATTTGACCGGTTAACACTACACCTCTGTCAATTCGCTCATATCAAAAATCGACTAGTTAACATTACACTTCCATTAATTTCCTACCGTTAAGTTAACACTACACTTCCAAACGGTAGTCGTCCTTTGGACTCTCTTGACTCGATTAGTTAACATTACACCTTGTAGGCGTTGAAAATCACTTATCAGTCCCCAAACCAGACTCGTGAAGGTGGGTTCGCGACCGACGAACCATCGACCGACGTGACCGAGAAACAGCTGACAATGCGATTGCGACGTTGAACGCATGAAACGGTCCGACGATCATCTGAATCAAGTCGGCAAGGCGTACATGTCAACGGAATGACGTATCGCAGAATAAATCTGACGGTCACATTCCAAAACAGCGAGAAATTAGCTGGGCGAGTCAATCGGACTCGAACGTCAACGCGGATGTAAGCGACGACGAATCAACGGATCAACCGATCAAATTCCGTACTCGACAAGATAATCAGAAATACCAGAACACAGCTCTGAGCAGATAGCAACTCGACAAAACATCAGAAAATGGCAAAACAATGAAAAAAATCATCAAAAAGTGGAAGAGGGCTTCAGCCTGGCCGAAGCGCGGCGGCCAAATGGCCGCTGCACTTCGGCCATGGCCGAAGTGCTTCGGCCAAGACCCGAAGTGCTCGGCCGTTTTGCCGAGCACGCACTTCAACACCCCCCCTGACACTATAAATACAGGGGGGTCCTCAGAGCTAGGGGTTGGATTTTTTGGTGAAAAAATCAGATCTACGCGAGAGCTCTGCAGAAATAAAAAATTGCCGTCGGTGCCCAGAGTCTGCAAAAAATCAGATCTACGGCGTTCAAGCTCACCCCGCCAGATCTAAGGTCAGGTATTGCGATCTAAACCTACCCTCTAGTCTAGGCTGCGTCCTAGACTTAGGGATAGCTCGTGATTTCTCCTAGTAGATCTCACCAGCTCCGGTGATCTTCCCCTTCGTAGGTTGATTCCCGTAAGATTTTTGTTTTCTTCATGAAACGAATCTCTCAGATCTGCAGTCCTAGCACCTAGATCAACCGAAGATTAGGATTGCTCGGTGGTCCACGGACGTAAAAGAAGTCTCTGGCACAGGCAAAGAATCCCACGCAAGCGAGAGTCCGATAAACGGGCCTTGCATTTGTTCAACTGGATTAAAGTTGTAATTTTTTGATTTTTTCCGTTGTAAGCCTTATAAAAAGGTGATTTCTTTTTTACTTTGAATTTGTTGTAAGACGTAACATTGTAACAGGTTCAAAATCAATGGAAAACGAATCAACGACTTTTTTTCCCCGCGAACACACCTCTAGCGGTCATTTTATTTGACTGGTTAACATTACACCTCTGTCAAATATCCTCATTACTGTCATGTTAACATTACACCTTTGAACAGTGTCAACTTGATCAAACTGTTATGTTAACTATACACCTCTACTAGTTTGATTCCAATATCATCCTCCCTAGCAAAGATGTCGTTACTATACATTAACATTACACCTCTATCACACGCACATCCCAAGGAGACAAAAATTTCTTTTATTTATCAAAAGAGCTAAACGCTTACAAGAGGTTCTTACAAGGATAACGGATAGAAAGTATATATATATGTGAACACCCATTCATTTTGGAATCCCTGGCCTCTTGAGCACCCTTTCGGGCCATCTTCCTCAAAGTCCTAGGATCAATGGGAGCGGTCTAAGCCCTGATGATGGAAAGCATCTTCGTCTCAGCCTAAAACTCTGCAACCTAGAAATCCCACTTCTTGGTGAACTTAGTTAAATCATATTCAAGCTCTTCCTTTTGGCATTGAGCTACATCCATATACGCATGAGCAGTAGCAATGGTTGTTTCAGCTTAGTCGATCGTTGCATCCTTTTCTTAGATAGCACTTTGAAGCTCTACATGATAGCCTTCAGACAATGCTATTATTCCGATCTGAACTTCCACGCTGATCTGATCTATTTCTATATGAGCAGGCTCACGGGCTTTGCAGTGAATGGCTGACAAGCACTAGAATTCAAGTTCAGTGATACTATCAAGATCAGCTGTATGAAGCCTCTGCAACTCTTGAAGATAGAGCTTAGCCTTGTCAATCACCATCCTAAAGGGCTCAGTACGAGTCGAACTAGCAACCGACAGAAGATCAAGCTGATCTCTCAATAATTTAACAATGTGAATGGACAAGCCCCTCTGCTGATTCAAGGCAGTAGCAATACTCTGATTGAATAGCCTCGCCATGTTCTCCGTCAATATCTTAATTTCCACCTCGATCAAATCTTCAGGATCGGAAGACAGAGGAATTCCAAAAGCACTTGAAGTGCTTGCTCTCATGGAGACCACCATCACATTTGTAGTAGCTAGAGAGAGAATCGGTGAAGCTTGTATCCTCTCATTGACCGACATAAAAAATGGTGCCAGCATAACCAAGATGTATGACATAGCGGGAGGTACTGCAGAAGTCACCACAATAGACAGAACGGCAGCCACTACAACCATCGTCGTGGTCATTGGCACATCTACGGGCGTAACCTCAACACTTGTGGATAAAACTTCAGCTGCGTCCACATTGCGATCCTCATTAGACATGGGCCCCAGACTTGGTGGCGCTACCCTTTCACCCCCTACAGGTATTGGAGAAGCTGAGGCATCATCGTCTTCATTAGAAGATCTAGGAATCACCAGTCATCGCCGCACTAACGAAACGGGTGCTGGCGTAGGAACTTCAGTCACATGTACGACAGGCGCAGATTCTTAGACACCTAAAGCTCCTTCAAAATTAGCTCCTGGTTCGAAGTGACCACCGGTAAAAAATGATGAATGGGCTAATTCACCCGTAGCTCCGAAATCATGTTCGTCATTTGTTAAATAAACAGAATGTTAGTCACCAAAGTGGGACAATCACAAGAGATTGACTAAAAGTACCTAGCATGTACAAGAACCACCAACGTCACCAACATCGCCTGCATCTTTAGGTTCAGTCAAATAGGTATCGATATCATCATGCCCATAATCCACTTGTTCCTCATCGTTGTCCTGGGGAATGGGCTCTTTACCTTCACATACGAAGAAATGCATCAGCCAAGAAGCACTTTGTAGGTGTTCAAAATTGCCTATAAGTTCCCAAACGTGACTCGTGACGATAGATTGACGATCGACGACCCATCTGATGGTGCAACGATGAACTGTTGCTGACATTACCGTGCCGCAAATGCATAAAGCGAGTCGACGAACGCATGAAGCGAGCTGGCGAGGCGTGCAAGTTAGCGAAGCGATGAATCGTGGAATAAATCCAACAGCAAAGCTTCAAATCACCGAATATCGACGAGACGGAATCAACCAGATTTGAATACCGACAGAACTGAACCAACTAGAATTCGGAATCAATGAAACAAGCAACCAGACTCAAAAAATGACGGACAAATGGCCATGTGGGCGGCTCGGTGGCCGAGCCACTTCCTGGTGGCTTAGCAAAATTGAGCCACCACTTGGTGGCTCGGCCGGGTCAGATCTGGCCCAGATGCGACCCGTACCCACTTCTGAAGCCTATAAATATGAGAGGGGGTGCTCATTTTCAGGGATCTGGACTTTTGGCAAGAAGGGGAGACTTTGTCAAATTCCAGAGTGATCTACACTTAGATCCGGGAATTCTAGATCTGAGATCTCGGTGAGCCCGTCAACGCAAGAAGCGAAGAAGTTCGAGAGAGCCAAATCAGATCTATACGTGATTCCTCTGGATCAAACTTAGTTTTGATCCCGAGAAGAGCTGTGACTTCTCTTGGTCTATTTCACTTGCTTTAGGTGGTTATTTCCTTCGTGAAATAATCCCCTTTGATTGTGTAGATCTCAGATCAGACCAGGATCCGATCACGTGGTGGTCCACGGATAAACCTCAGCACCGACAAAGAACCCACACAAGCAGGAGCGCGATAAATGAGCTTTTGCGTTTGTTTTGAGGAGAAGTTGTAATTTTTATTTATTTTAATTTTCATTGTAACCGAGTCTTATAAAAAGACGAGTTTTATTTGAATTCATTTGTAAACGCATAAAGCTGTAATGAGTTCAGAATCAATGA
>JBAKGM010009175.1:0-12129 GCA_037177215.1 Asparagus racemosus | reverse complement strand
ATCTGTGTGTTCCTTATTACTTCTACAATACTTTAGCTGCAGCTCTGCTCTATTATGCCCGGGGTTTGTTCCCAACAAAATGGAATGCTAGTGTTTATTTGATAGGAAAATTGGCCGAAGAATATGCCTGATACGGGTCTGATCAACTTTCATTCGAGCTTGTTGTAATTTTGCGTTTTCTTTCTATATACAGCCTTACTTAGGATACTATTGTGTGAAGGTACTTTTATACTTTGTATTATTTTATTAAGCTCTTATTGATAAGATTAATTCCTTCAACTCATATGAATTAATAAACAACGAATAGTTGCTCAACTTTTCTCGCTCCAAAAAAAAAAAAAAAAGGAAACTTTCGAATCCAGAGACATGCGAATAAACTGGCGACTTTGTGAGTACACCGTTTCGTTGGGAATTTTATACTGGTTGAGTGGTTGTAACAAAAATGGTCCCAGTTACCTGCTTCGTGGGCCCCACTGAGAATAACAAATTGTTCGTAGATGATATGAGTTCCAGCAGGCCTTCCCATGGGCTTCAAACCCGGGGCGCCGCTTACTTGTCGATTTCCTTACCATCTATATGAAAATCACCGCATGGTAATTTTTGTATGCGAGAATTTCTCTCATTTGAGTGGATCCAGATTTGCAAAGTTTCGTCAGTTATGGATTTGTACGGTGCAGCATTATTTTAGCGTACTAATCAATATTGAAAGTAATGGCTATAGATTATTAAAATGAATGTTGATACTATTATTGCTACAGTATCATTCAGAATGGATATTAAAAGTACTGGTCACATTATTCACGCTACACTATGATTCAGAATATTTAAATTAGTGTCCATGCTGCAGTAATTTTATCAGCATTAGCTATACTTTCTTAGAGCGATAATGATTTGTTCCCAACAGACACGGTTTATGCTACATTATAATTTTTGGCTTTTAAGCATAATCTATATGCTACAGTAATTTTTTTTGACCATTTATCCACAATTCGAGCTGAAGTGATAGTTTTTAACCTTGAAAATACTATTTATACTTTCTTTCTTTCTTTTTTTTTTTTTTTTGGTTCTTACAAATAATGAATTTAATCTTTATGATAAAATCTTTTCCAGCTCTATTATAGAAAATTGATAAAACTTGCTAATGAGTGTATTATTTTGTTAACTAGTTTGGAAATTTACTATGTAAATAGTAAAAAAAAGTATCCCTAAAGTTTTTATAAATAATTATATATAAAAATCATATTATAAATTTGGTGTCAACTACAACTCGGTAAATAATAATGTAGCAACGCGCAGGCTTAATACTAGCAGAAATATAAATAAGAACCTCTATTTTGATTGGGTTGATGGACCTAATCACTAATAGCTAATTTTGAGTTGACATGCTACAAGTGGCAGAGGCACATAGTATCGAGTGTTGTGTCGCATGACATCACTAGATTGTCTATTATATAATTAATTTTATTTATTTTTACTTGTATTAATCATTTAGGACGCCACTAAAATTAGAATAGAATACCGCTAAAAGGGCTATAATTGTGAAATGGTAAATGTGAATTTTAAATACAACAATGATAAATTATATGGAGACATTACTAGTATAAAGTCCTAGCTCCGTCATTGCATGTTATATCATTTTTCTACAAGTATTCACGCTAGAGAGAATTAATATAAATATATTCAGAGTGATTAATTAACTAATTAATGTGAATACGTAAGTGCTAGACATCCATACCAGAGGAAATTAATATAGACATTTCAGAATAATGTTATTTCCACTCTTCTCATTTAAAAATATGTAGACTAGGTATTAACGATAGTAACTGTATCTACATTTAATATTTAGAAATTCAAATTAAAAACTCATACCATTGGATGTGACATGAGGTTTTTATAGTGGTTCGAATCAAAGTCCTACATCCACTCTTCCTTCTCACGAATGATCTTCTTCACAATGACTGGAGTTCTCCCAAAATACAACTCGATTTGGTAGGCTTTACAGACATGGCCCTGGAATCTATCCAAAACTAGTCGATTAACCTAACTCCTCATAATGACTAGAAAAAAAAATCTAGTCTTAGCTAGCCACCCTCAATTTATTTGGCTTAAGTATGCTAACCCTTAATTATTTTGGCTTGAGTATGGCGTCAGACTCATAAGTTTGAAATACAAAACCAACCCCAAAATAATTAAAGCCCAATTAAAAAAATCTTACAGCCCTTTAAATAAATCCCTCTCCAAAACGTTAATGTTGAAGATCCATGAAGAAGCGATGTTGTAGTTGAACGCAAAGGGAAATTCTCCTCGCTGAGACAATCCTCTGCTGTTGAGCACAACGAGAAGAAGTTGAACAAGGCTCTGGGGGTTAAATTCTCAAATCAAAATCTCTCAAAACCATAGAATCGGCCTCTACTTTTTCTTCATTCTCTTCATTTTTTATTATGATTTCTATCTCCTCTTAAATAGGTCTTGATAGGACGGGAAAGATATACCCAAAGCAGAGTCCAAATATGAGATCAAAGGATCAACGAATGGTTGAGATTAAATCTGATAATCTGCCAAAACCCGTCGTGATCATTGATGATTTATCACGATCATCGATGATTGATGATTATCATCGATGGTTGACTGTAGTCCATCGATTGTGCAAATTTTGATGTATGGATTTTAGCGGTTCTTGACTGTAGCCTATCGATGGTCCTTGCGATCATTGATGGTTGACTGTAGACTATCGATGTTTGATTTCTGATTTTTATTTTTCTGATTATTTCTTATAGTCCATTGATGACTTGACTCGACCATCAATGATGCCTTGTGACTATAGATGGTTCAAGGCTAAAATCAACTATTGTGTTGATTTTTACATCGTTTTAAACCGCAACTTGTTTGTACCTGTTTATTCCTAAAATATATCATCTCACAAACTAATCAGTAGCAAATGAGAGTTTGTTATTAATCAAACAAAAGATATTGCACGAATAACGTTACACCATGAATATTGTTCTAACAATCTCCCCTTTTTGATAATGACAAAACTTAAAATTTAAAATACAGAATTTAAAAACATGGTGAGATATATATTTAGTACACAATAAGCTCATAACATATATGATATGTAATGCAAAGCTCCCCCTATAAAAATACATACATGAAAAAGTGCAGGTATTCTAGAAACTCCCCTTGAAACTAAGCAACACTCAAAACTCCCCTGAAACAAAGAACTTTTTCAAAATCATCATGATATCATCAAACCATTTTTAAATTTCACCTTTTCTCCCCCTTTTTATTGTTATTAAAAGAAAAACACACTAGGATGTACAACATACTAGAAAATCCAAATAAAAATTATTCAAAGGTGAAAGGAAAAGAAATACATACTGGGTCACAAAAGAATTTTATAAAAATATAGCACAAGAGATACATATTTAACTTCAAAACATATGAATCACAATGATAAGTCATATTAAAAGTCATACAAAAACTATGAAGATATCAATGAAAAGTTTGTAAAAACAACAATAAAAATAATTATATTAGTTCATAAAATAAATTCAGATTTATCTTATCTAGATTGAGCTTAGTCTTTTTGTTGCACAACTTGAATTATCTCAACCTTTAGAAAAGGTCCAAAATCTCAATCTATCACCTCAACCATATAGTAAATTTTAAGAAAAAGAAGGATAGTGTTTGGAGAGCGATGTACACCATCTCTAAATATTGAAAATATTTAGCATAGGATGGAAACCCTTGAGACATTGCACATACATCTCCATGAGTGTGGGGTTTTTACCATCTTTCAACGAATACTCTCAAATTTTTTCATGGCTTTATGGAGTGAGTCTTTGACCATCTTTTTCACAAATACACTCTTTTGCTTGATATTTTATAACTCATATGTACTTTGTACATGAAAAAAATTTTGGTAATGTCTTCAATTGTTGATTGAGCTCACAAACTAATTGATATATCTAAAACCACTTCATGAACAACATATAAAATCATTTATTCTTACTTTTACAAGATAAAACATGATATGATAATACTATGGTGTGAAAAGTAACATGAAACATATCATGAACTATCATGTTTATCAATCGAACATGTATAACTAGGTGTGCACATATAATATAAATAGATATGAAAAATATGTGAACAAATACGATAAACTCATGCCTATATACTAACAGATAATCATATCTGAATATTTCATGTAAAAGCATATACATAGGCATGTGCAAGTTTATTATTATTATTATTAAAATAAAGAAAAATAAAATTTTATTTTGTTTTTGATTTTTCATAAGAAAATGAAAAGGAAAGAAAGAGAAATTTTTATTTTATTTTCAATATATAAAAATAACCAAACAAAGAAAAATCAAATAAAAATCAAGAAACACAACACACACACACACACACACACACACACACACACACACACACACACACAATAGGTCAGGTGATCATATGCAGGTGATCATGCATATGGGTACTAACTAAACTGATATGCAGTGAAAGCAAATAAAAGTTAGTACATGCCAGTATATCTCATGTATCATCTGAATATATAGATAACAAGTAATGGTTATAGAATATACATGAAACTTACCTTTATGAGAAGATAATATAAGATATATAATAAATCTGTTTCTTCTCATATCCATGCAGACCGAGGATTTTGATAATCTAAACCTACAAGCAATCACCGAATGTTGCCTCAATCCTCAATCGACCTATAAACCTATAGAAAGGCAGACAAGTGTGACTATGGTATCCACATAAGTCCACGTTGGTTAGCAATAAGGCCTTTGGGTTGTTTATCGGAAAAATTTGAGAAAATATAAAATTGATGCTATTCCTTCTAATTTAGTTTAAAGAAAGAATGAGTACAATCTCTCAAATGCAATCTCTCTCTCTAACTGACTTAGATAAAACGAAATTACAAATTCCTCGATCGATTACCCGATTTACAAAAGAAGGAAAGATCGACGGAGATCCTCCCTTTTGTTTAAGGTCAGGTTCTTCTTGGTAGTGATGGGAGCTTGATCTTTATATTCCGTTGACGATCCGACCGTCTTGGTTCGTTGAAACGCTGATGAAACTCTTGATTTGAGAGTTATGAAGAACAAGCCAAGAACTTGCCGGCAAGTTTTGAATTCTGGCCGAGTTGAGAACTCTTTAGAAGAGTTAATTTTAGAAAAAGATTAATAATTCTTTTAGCCAAGAATGGCTAAGAAGAACTTGCTGTGCAAGTTTTAAACTCTATTGAGATATAAGAACTCTTTAGAAGAGTTAATTTTTACAAAGGAGGTTTGATCCTTTTTTTAAAAAGAGAAGTAGATCTTCAGTAAAACATCCATATCTCTAAATTCAACTGATAGAAATCAATCTCCACCATTTAAAATTAGGAACAACGAGTGTTGAAGATTCCCTCCAAGTTTCACGTCGATCAGACCGTGGATGAAGGTTCGATCTTCGCACCGATCACAGCTGCGCAGAAGTAATCGTTCTCTGCGCTCCAGGAACAATTAGCTACGGTAAAACCTCAATATCTCCGAATCTAACCAGTAGAATCCAATCTCCACCATTCAAAATTAGGCACGACGAGTACGGAAGCTTCACTGAAAGTTTCACGCCGGTCAGACGATGGATGAAGGTCCGATCGTCACGCCGATCACAGCTGCGCAGAAGAAACCGTTCTCTACACTCCTGGAACGATTGGCTGTGGTAAAATCTCAATATCTCTAAATCTAACTAGTAGAATCTAATCTCCACTGTTCAAAATTGGGAAAGATGAGTGCTGAAGCCTCCCTCCAAGTTTCAAGCAGATCAGACCATGGATGAGGGTCCGATCGTTGCGCCGATCACAGCTGCGCAGAAGAGACTTTTCTTTTCTCTCTCCTTTTTTTAGTTTTTCTGGCTAACCTTTTCCACCCCTCCCATTTTAGCTGTGAAAACCCTCCATTTATAGGGATTTAAGGGGTGTAACCAACCCTTTAAATTGCTCCATAATGGAGGCTTAATTGCCCCCATTAAGTGGAGGACCAAAAGGGGTGTAACTACTCCCTTAATTAGCTCCATAATGAGGGTTTAATGCCCTCAATTGGTGCAAAACAGTTTTGAAACTGTTTAAAATATGTTTGAATAAGTCAAACGTGAGATTCATGTTCTGGAGCGAGCCTCGCGTCTGTATTTTGGAGCAGGAATGCGGGGGTGGACCCTCACGTTTTGGAGCTGAAACGTGGGCACGACCTTCGCGTTTTATGTTGGAACGCGGGGGTGGCCTCCACGCTTTGTGTTGGGACGTTGGGGTGAGCCTCGCGTTTTGTATTGAAACGATGGGCACGGCCCTCGCGTTCTGTGTTGGAACGTTGGGCACGACCCTCGCGTTTTGTGTTGGAACGCTGGGCACAACCCTCGCGTTTTGCTTTGAAAAGCGGGGATAAGCCCCGCATCTTGCTTTAAAGAGATTAATAATCGTGATCTCTTTTCCCAAAGATTGTCAATTTGCAATCCTTGTTCTCTAGAGACATTAGATTCTAACTCTCCTTTATTGTCATGAAAGTCGTCAGCTTGTAACCATCATCGATAGTGTTTCATGGATATTGGTTGTCTTTAGTAATTTTTTTACAGCCTACATGGGTATCCAAATCTGTTTGACTATTTTAACCTATATCTCATACGACAGCTCATAGAAACATGTTTAGTTTTCCCACACAAAGAGCATATGGAATGATAAGTTCTATTAGGAATAGGATCAAAACTATCAAGATTATTATCCTTTATAAAAGAAGGTTGAAACTTTTTATGTTTTCCAGAATATAAATAATCAAGTCAAGCTTTAGCTTTTGCAAATCGGAAAGAACCATGTTAAGACTGTAGGCGTTGAAAATTGCTTATAAGACCCCGAAATCAACTCGTGATGGGAAGTCGACGATCGACGACCCATCAGACGATACAACAACGGATCGTTAAGGTGCGAACCCAATGATAAGGCTGCAACGTCGCAAGAATTAAAGCGACGAACTTAACGGGGAAGCCTGAATGGAAGCCATGATGCCAAGGGGATCGACAAAAATGGCATAAACAGGATTCAAATATCGATGGAAACCAGTAACCGGGTTCCAGATTTGATGAATCTGAATAGATCAGATACCGAAGTCAGTAAACTAGACAAACCTAAACCAGAAGATCAGAAAAGCAGTCAAAGCCGCAAGACAACTTGGCGGACGAGCGAACACGGCCAAAAAGATCGAGATGACTCGACCTTGGCTGAGGCAACCCGGCCAAGGCCAAGGAGACTCGGCCTTGTTGGCCGAGGAAACTCAGCCAGCAATGCCGAGGTGGCTCAGCCTTGTGGCCGAGGTAGCTCGGCCACAAGGTCGAGCCAAGAATTCCCCCCCCCTCTATTGAGACTATATATGGGGGTGGGGGTGTTGTCATTTTTTAGGGTTGGAAAATTGATTCTTCTGAGTAGGGATTTGGAGAATTTTCTTCTGCGAGAGCTTAGAATTTTGGAGCACAGATCTGAGGCTTCGTTGAGAGCATTTGCACAGATCCGAGCAACTCTGACGAGCTTTCTTCCTCAACAAATCAATTTCCTCCGGATCCAAACTTTGTTTTGGTCCCGAGAAGAGCTGTGAAATCGCTTGGTTGATCTCATTCGCTAGGGCTATTATTTCGTTCGTAAAATAACCCCTTTTGTTCTAGATCTGATTCAGATCTGAATTTCCCCACCTAAAAAAGGAGGGATTTTTTTAGACCTAGATTCAGATCTCATTCTTCAACAATCGACAATGTAAGGATCTGATCACGCGGCGGTCCACGGACAAAGATCCCCGGCACAGGCAAGGATCCCACGCAAGCGAGGGTTTCGGAAGATAGAGACCCCGCGTTTGTTTGAAGGAAAAAGTTGTAATTTTTATTAATTTCTTCATTGTAAGCCTTATAAAAAGGCGAACTTTTTATTGAATTCATTTGTAATCCCATAAAGGTATAATGAGTTCAGCAATGAAAATCAATCAATTAATTTTTCCCGCGAACAAGCAGGTGACCACAGTGGGAGCCAACGGCTTTAACAAAAAGGCCGTCGTGTCGCAACCGCATATTCAAATCTCGGTCATCGAAGAGGTCGAATACGAGTTCGATCAACAGAAGTTTGAGGAGTACCTCTCATCCTCATCCAGATCCAATTCTCCCCGCAAGTTCAAGATGATCTCTGCTACAAGGAAGATCCGATGAGCCTCAGACGCGGAGGTAGAAGAAACTAACCTCGTCGCTTTCAAAACTGCAGGCAACGGCGGTTCCCCAGCCCCAAAGGCGGCCGAATCTGTAGATCCCTTACTCTCCGTGGGGGAAACTTCCGCCAATGGTGTGTTGACTCTCACAAAGAGAGCCCGCCAGAGGTGACGTCAACGCCTGGCGAAGCAATTCGCTCAGGCCATAAAATTAACGGACGGGGTCCGCTATGAGGCAGATCTAAGGTCTAGATTAACCCAGAGGCTCAAGTCTCAAATTGTGGCCGACTCCTCCAAGCCGGCGACGAATGAATGGGTCCGTGTCAAAATGAACCGTTCCACACTCCAGGAGCACATCCGGAAGCATCACGCACTCCTCGCGCAGGCTCGGGCTTTGGCGCAACAAGCCCGCAAACTGAAGAAGGAAGAGGCGGCCAAGAAGCCACCAACGAGCTACCAGGTCTGGAGACCCAAGTCCGTCGGCACTTCAGCCCTGACGAATACGGCATCCAAGCCCAAGCCCATCGGCATTCTAACTCCTGTCCCGGCGCCCAAGCCAAAAGCTACAAGTGCCCCAACTAAAGCTGCCTCGGCGCCGAGTTCACTTCCGGCGTCCACATCTGAGCTTTCGGCGAAGCCAACTCCCACCACGACTAGCAGGCCAACCATTAAGGAAGGCTTGGGTCCATTGGGGAAATCCCAGGTCACTCCTAATGCAGGAGGTCGCACCCACCTCAACAAGGACAAGGAGACTCCCGCAGCTCCTCCAGCTACACCTACCGGACTCAGAATCGAAGTCCGAGAGTCCGCCGAGACTTCGCGCCCATGCAGGTGAATGTCAAGGCGAGTCACCTTTGGCAGCTTTGATGAAGCAGTCCGTCCTCAGAAGAAAATATTTTCGTCTGACGATGACGACGTTATACCCGAGAGAGCGTCGCAACGCATGATAGGTTGCTCTGGCACTCACGCTGATGAGCTGTACTATCGTGCTGGGGGTACGAGAAGATCCTGAAAGAGGAGACTTCCTAAAAAGCCTGCACATTGCCCCTATTCCCGCTTGATCAAGGCGGTGCTATTGGGGTGTAGCTACAACCAAGCAACTCCAGACAGGATTTCCATCTTCAATAGACTCAGCGACAGAGTGCCAATGCCCAAATCAAGACGCTTCCATAGGAGAACGTCACTGACTCGAAGTGATGAATTGCCAAGAGTCACCAATAATATGACGAGCAGAAGGACGTCAACTCATACCGGTCTCCGGGCATCCGATCGGATAACCCAATTACAGGCTAGAACCATTCGACGCCCCCGTTATGATAAAATCCTGAAGGGATTGTCGTCAGAAGATGAAGTGTCAGATGTTGGCTCCGCATTGGCTTCTAATAATACGGTCTCTAGCGAAGGGTAGTCTCACGAAGTCTTCATGATCAGTACTGAGCAAGTGGCCAGAATGCTCGAAGAAGAGATGGCCAAACAGAAAGAGAACTTCAAGTTCGAGATGGAGATGGCCATGCAGCAGATGCGAGAAAGGCATGACCAGCAGATCTAGGCACTAATCAACCATCAAGGTGAAACTAGTCGTCGCAACAACGTTAATCAGGTTGATAGCGACACTTACGGGGAAGAAGACCACGATGCTGGACAGCTCTGTGAAGAGCGAAACGCTGGGGGTAGCCAGGAAAATGCAAGTGGCGATGTCACCCCAGAAAATGAGAAAATCAAAGATCTCGAGAGCAAGATCAACACCTTGATCTCTGCTCGAGAAATTAAAAAGACGGGAATATCGTGCCCATACTCGAGGGAGTGGGAATCGATCCCGTATCCATCAAAGTTCAGCTTGATCAACTTCATGCCGTTCGACGGGAAATGGTCCCCCACTCAGCACTTAATTTACTTCAGGTCTCACTTAGGGGTGATTTCTGAAAACGAGTCCTTGATGGTTCGGTCATTCGTTGGCACCCTTCGAGGAGCTGCCTTCGATTGGTACCGCCGTCTCAAACAGGGCAGCGTTACTAGCTGGGATGACATAGAATCCATGTTCCTCGCAAATTTCTTCGACGATGACACTGAGATATCCATCGAGAAATTGTTGGACGAAAAGCAAAAAGACGGAGAAACTATGGATACCTTTGTCAAGCGGTTCCGGAACAAGGCAATGAATTACCGGGACCCAATAACTGAGGAATTTATCCTCCAAACTTGCCACAACAACCTGTCTTTGGATGTGCTAGAGCGATGGGAACAGCGCCGTCCAAGACTTGGAAGGAGTTAAAGCTACGTGGGGAGCAGGCCGAGTGATTCCTTAAGAGGAAAAAGGCAGAAAAAGGCCAGCAGTCAGCATACGCTCACAAACAAAATTTTGTCCCGCGCGGTAAAGTGAAAAGGCAGACGAAAGCTATGGACGTAAACTAAACTATCTAACAGCAAGCGCCACAACAGCCGCAGAAGCAGAGGACTTCAAAATTCTCCAAAGTTTATTCTTTTAAGGAAGACGAGGTTCCCGGTATTTTCAAGTACCTCCTGGAGAATAACAAGATCAAGCTGCCACCGATCCAAGATCAAGAGGAAGCACAGAGGACCAATGATCAGAAATACTGTGCGTACCACAGAGTGGTGCACCACCCAACAAAGACGTGCTACCATCTCAAGGATAAAATCCAGGCCTTGATCGATGTAGGGGACATTACCCCAAAGCTGTCCAAAGGGTAAGTTTGAACCCAAATGGGAAGGACCGTTTGCGATAGACACAGTCTATTCGAACAGTGTGTATCGCCTAATCACTCAAGATGGCGACATGCAATTAATGCAGATAAATGGGAAGTTCATAAAAAGATAATTCATTAGTATATTTAGATAATCCATTTTGATGGGAAGTTCCTCAAGGAATATTTCACCCATTGTCCTGTAAGATAACCCTAAATCTGTTCTCCACCAAAAATTCCCTCATTTATCAAATTCATTGACAGTAAGTCCACTAAAAATCTTTCTGTTCCAATCCACCAGCAAAATCCCCTCTTGATTCCTTCCACGAACGAGAGGTCTACTTTTAATTTCCGTCGCACTAGAGATAGAATATAAAATTCTTTCTGTCTAGGAGCAAGATCCCTTTATGATAAACAGAAGGGCTTCATCCTTTCCTTTTTGGTCATGCTTTCCCAAGGTCAGGGCTGAAGTTAGAACTTCATCTCGACAAACGAGAAGGTCATTCCCAGATCAGGTAGCGAATCTTATAAAAGTAAAAGTTATCTAAATCTTTCTGATTCTCGGAGTGGAGATCTCATTCTTAGTTTCACCTCATAAGATTCTCGAAGTGGAAATCCCACTTTTAGTTTCTTTCGTGCTGGAGATAGAATATAAAATTCTTCCTATCCAGCATTGGGAGACAGAATATAAAATTCTTCTTTTCCCACATCATCCAATGGAGATAGAGTATAAAATTCTTCCTCTCCAGGAGTAAAAGATAGAATATAAAATTCTTCCTCTCTTATTTTAGAGTTTGTCTTTACCCAAGAAAGAAGACCTGGAGATAGGATATAAAATCCTTCCTCTCCAGCATCGAAAAACAGAATATAAAATTCTTCCTTTCTCACATCAGTGTTAGTCAAACCTTCAATCCAAGATTTATCTTGAGGAATTTTATCCCAAAGCTTAAGTGGGGATAAATCAACATCTAACACGCGTTGCTGGTTAGTTCTTAACAGTAAAAAGAACAAAAGCTCGCATATTCAAAATTGTGGTAGGTTGTGATTAATAACACCACAATCCACGCCTTACATGTCTGGGAAATTTTATCCTGAAGCCTTGTTGTGGTTGGAAAGCTTACCTCCACGAGTTGCAAGTATACAACTAACAAGTTATAGTATAAAAGATTATCGATCCCACGAGGAACGTGAAG
>JBAKGM010009127.1:0-12131 GCA_037177215.1 Asparagus racemosus | reverse complement strand
GAGCAGCTGCCGGGCATAGTATTAGGAGGAGAAACGGGCCTCTCATCACTAAACTCTGATCCATCCGCGGTCAGTGACTGTTTGATCCGAGCGTAAGTTTGAGCATCAACACAAGATTGACGAGAAAGGTTTTTAAATGAGGGATACAAACCATCTCTAATCATATCCTCAAATTCATCATCTTCTACTATTTTAAATGGAAGGTCTTTAAGAACGATAAACTTGATGACGCATTTCCTAGCTTTAACTGCGTCGTAGTCCCAAGCTCCGAGGCTACAGGAGGTTGATGATTGGGCGAGCATAGATTGACGGATATCTCCTTGAGACCTTACCGCTTGAGCTCGTTTGTGTTTTTCCAAATGGCGTTTGAGGTGGTTTGTGCTGCTCTTATGATGAGCTTGAAAAATATAGCCGCATAATGTACATTTAGCCTTCTGGGTAAGAAGTTCATCATGTTGATCCTCGGTGACTTCTATCTTTTTGAAAAAGTTCCACACGTCAGATCACAGCTTTTTAGGAGGCCTAGGTGCGGCATCATTGCCACTAGATTCGAGATCAACATCAGTGGGAGTAGGAGGAGTAGTTTACCTCCTGTAGGTGTAGCAGGAGTAGGACTCATTTCAGTGTGATGAGTTAGAATTTGCCCTTCATAATCGGAGGATGAAGCCATTTGATCGGAGAATTAGAGAGTATAAGAGACTATTAGAGAGTATAGGAGAGTATAAGAGAGTATTAGAGAGAAGTAGATGAGTTTTGGATGAGAAAATAAATAAAAACCCCCTCTATTTATAGAGGCAGCCCACTAGCCAAATGACAATACCCTCAAATTTTAGCCCTTTTAACCATTTTTAGGGGTATTGTGGTCAAAATGCCAAAAATGGCCTTTATTACAGTCTTGACAGGGCAGGGTTCGGGCCAGCTCGGGCCACCCTGTCAAACGGTCTTTTTTTTGACCGTTTTGATCAGGCCGAGCCTGGGCTAGCCCAGTCAACCCAGTCCAACGTATCCCGCCGGATCCGGGCCTGGATCAGGGCTAGGCTCGGAACCAAGCATCTGGCTGGACCATTTTCTTGGCTAGGCCGGGCTGGGTCTGATGCGGGTTTTGAAGAAATGGTTCAGCTCGGGCCCGGGCACAGCCTCGGCCCGGGCCGTGGACAATTGTGGACAACACTAATTCCAAGTTTAACACGTCTTGTATGAGACCTATTCTCATCTTTGTTCTGTGTGTGTTGGTGGCTAAAAAATAGAAATGAGAATAAACAACATAAAACATCCATTGTTAGCTCTCTAAGGTTCTCCATGGGATTCTTTTTTTAAGGCATTTTTGGATAGAGCGGACAAGTAAATATCTTATCAGAACCTCGTGCACGGTGTAGGAGGTTTTGAGCCACATTTAGTAACAAACTGAGGGGCAGTGAGGTAATTTCTCTAACCCCCATGTAGCTCTCAGAACTCCGCACCATCTAGGATTCTGATAGGATGATTACCTAGAGTGGACGGAGATAACAAGTCGGGCCTTAATCTATCCAAACGAAACCAAGAAAACTTTTCACTTTCTAGGTCCATTAGGTTGGGAAACTTGGTCTAAGGTGCCCCCCCCCCCCCCCCAAAAAACAACAAAAAAAAAAAGAATCATAGTGTGAAAAAAGTAAAACATGGACAGGCGTTCTAGTATAAAGTTTGTTGAAGTGGAGGAGCCAGAATTTGTCCTAGTGGTCTTCTCCATTGTCATATAACCAATCATGGTTAAATTTTAAATTTAAATTTAAATTTTATACTTTTATCCTTCTTAGTAGTGTCATATCCTATTTTTATTACTGTGCTAAATAGTTAATACCAGCAAATGTAAATAGAAATATCAATAAAGTAGAAATCTGGTGGTGTTCTGTGACACTACTGAAACTATGTAGCTCTGTCATTACTTCGTTGATTATTGGCATTTGATTTATATATTGATTTAGTAATTAGTTTGCACTGATATTTAAGCTGTTTGTGCTGATGTTTATTAATCATATTGGTTTAATATATTGATTGCAACTTAAAATTGATACTGAACATTTATCGTATTAATTTATAAAGATTAAAATTTGAGAAAGTGCATGAAAGAACTCTGTTTTGGAAAAAGAATAATGATTGACTATCATGAAATTTATGACCGTGTTACCCGTTTCATACAAAAGTAGAAAATCAGACCTGAACTTGCCAATGTGCCCAATAAAGATGAAAGCATGGGCCTATTTTTATGTAGACTTTGCCTAAACGTGTAGATCTTTTTAATGGGCAAGACTGCACTGAGGGCCAAACCACCACAAGTTTACTTAGATAATGGAACACAAAGTCTTTCTGGGCTTTAGCCCAGTGGACCCTGTTACAAAAGACACCATTATCGAACCGGGCCTATAAAGGACTAAAGCAAGGAGGAGAGACGCATCAACGATAATCAAACTAATCAAGTTTATTATGAACTTTTGATTTTCTTGTGCTTTGGGAGATTAGAAATATTTTAGAGATAATTTATTTTATTTTATGCCTTAATTACAGTCTTTTAACTAACTCTCATCGTATTTGGCAACTTGAAAGTCAATTGAAATGGTGGAAGTCACTTTTTTTGAAAGTGATAAAATGTATCCATGTCAGTATACAAGTGAAATGCATTGTTTGTTTTAAAAAAAAAAACAATTGTTGAAACTAGAAAAATAAAAGATGATGTGGCAATATATTTTTATTTTTTTATTTAAAATTTTCCAAATCCTTTTCAAAGTAGTTGTATTACTCTCTTCACCGGCTAGCTTTTAATTTCTTTTTTTAAAATTTTTTTAAATGCAGACAAAATATTTTTTGTTTCAAAACATCATTCCCAGTACATTTTTCTTCAAGGAAAACAGATAAGAGAGTGCCTAAATGATGCAAAAATCCTTATGGCTTACACCTGTATAGGCAAAGGCATTGGTTCGGGTTACAAAGATACTTTAAGAGAGGTTTGCCTTAATCCATAGTGAAGCCCTACCATAGCACCTTCCATGGTGCAGTCGTGGTGCCAATTGTACGCCTTAATCCATGCGTCATTTTGTACTGCATCCACTGTTAATAAGCTCATTCTGAGTGAAGATATGAGAGGACTTGCGAAAACAACAGAGCTAATGGCCTGAAACTTCACCATCTTTGCTATAATAATTATTCTGCTAGCTTATTTGAACACTGAATATTAATAGTCAAAGAGCCTGAAATAAAATGTCCCCCAAATGTGAAGATTAATAGTATCAGATCACACTAAAAAGTTTCCAATACCACACTCAATAATATCAAATCACACTAAAAAGTATCAAATACCACACTAAGCAAATGTTATGAGCCAACGCCAGACATATAACGACGAAAATTAAAGAGTCTTCAAACACAGTCGCTACCTATTAAAAGTCTTAAGAACTCCATAAACTAGTACCTATCTAGCTTTTAAACTTCCATACGTATGTGTAGTATATGAATATACTAACTCATAGTTCTCCATAACCAATCGAGTTTTTTTTATAAAGTCGTCAAGAATCTTCTTCTGTCTTGTAGGGGTGCTTTGAGATGAAGGTCAATGTCTTATGCTCAGAATCTGCGTAATGATCAAAAACGGCATCCAAGTCATCTTCACTGTGCCCCTCAATAGCCATGATCACCTTATTAAGTTTAACTGTCCAGTCTTTAGGTGCAGCATTTTCAATTACCTTGGCGACGATAGTGAGACCTTCCTCGAGTTCTTTCACTTCTTGAACGGCGTCTCTTGGTTTCTTCTCCTTTGGATGCTTAGCCTTCTTGAAGTCTTTCCGAGGAACTGTAGCATTTAGGAAATTTTGTTTCGCACTAGAACTCTCAGCATTATCAACATCCTCCTCAGTCATAGTCACTGGTGATCCAATATCTAGTTCCTTATTTCCGTATTCATCAATATCTCCAAATGAATCATATATATTCTTTTTGAATGATCCATTAGCAAAGTCCTCGCCAAATACAATCTTCATTTGCTCATAAAAAGGAATGGGACAATTAAGATATGCTCTTTTGGATTCATGTGCCTGAAAGTAATAGACAAGTAGAGTATATAAATTACAACTATGATTAAAAAATTACAACCATGGTACACAATATTAATTTTAATTTGACAGTCTCTATTTGGATTAAAGATAACACGAGTACAAGTACTCATTAAAAAGAGTATTATAGTCATGGAGACAAAGGTCTCTCAGGCTAATTGCATGTTTTCCTTGAAAAGCTTACAGCTTGCTTCTTGTTTGTTCAAATTAAACGATCAGGTATATATAGAACACATAATTGAAAGAATGTAAAACTTAGAACTGTCAAATATTATATGCCATTGTCTCACTTTTAAACTGTGTACATCCCTAAAAATACAAGTTGCAAATAATAAGTAAAAGCCAGATTATACTATGAGTGCTTCTTAACATATTCAAAATATTCAAATAAAATATCTCTAACATGTAGGAAGTTATGAACCGTAGGATTATCATGACCATGTGCTTGCTTTAAATCTGATAAATGTCTTGTAATCTACCACAAGACAAGAACATAATATAAAAGATGAGTCGTAGAGCTAACTTGAGACAGAATAAGTTTTATAAGCGAGTTTAGATGGCATACCAAAACAGAAGTTTTCAATGTGGCTTCGTCTAGGATTATCAAATTTTGTCCTTGTCCCAACCACCACCACTTATTTTGTCTCTACAGTGACAAATGTCTTTCCACTTAGTTTTGAGGCAACGAAGATGATTTTCCAAATTCTCAAATGCAAAAAACTCTGATTGAACTTCCGATTAACAGCAGCAACGGCAGCAACTAAAATTAGTTCTTTTGTTTCCATGAGCAGCTTGTTCTACGAGAAATTCTAAGAGGCAACCACTTTCCTCTTTGCTCATTCTCCCTTTTTTACCCCATGTTTACTCTTCTTATATTTCTTAGAGACAGATTCCACAGGGGGAGGATTACCTTCTTCTTCCTCTTCATCTTCAATATGAATTGGCGCCTTATGCTGGGATGTCATCATTCCTTGAGAACCAGCTAACATTGCTTGATAAAAAGCATTTTGATGTGTTGGATCCCAATCCCTCCAAAAATAGGAGCAAAAGGAATTCCTTGACCTCCCATTTGACTAAGAGATGTAGGAATCCCTTAACTCCAATTAGTAAAATCTTGACTCAACCACATATGATATACATTTTTTTGGAGGACCTGCCATAATCTGAACCATCGAACAAGTTTACAAACATTGCATGTGAAGCTATTAACCATATAGCATGGCAAGGTAAAAATACAAGCATCTATTTTAACTAAACTCAACATATAAATATAAAAAATAAAATTAGACACTAATGTTAGTTCAGTTATGCATCAACTATAATTTTTTTAAAGATTTTACATATTCATATTGAGTCCTACATTGTTCCAAAGATAAAAGCATAGTCATGTAATATTACTAAAACAATAATAAAAAACGCATCATAGAAAACACTACAATCAAAAGAATAAAAAATGAATTTTTCTTCTTTAACTACAAGTAATTCCGCTGTCATATTTCCAAGTTGATAAGTTTCATAGTAGTCATGCCACGTTGCTTGGGCCATATTTTCTCTTTTCCCAACCCATATTCTATTTTGATCTCTCTGCTCTCGTTAAGTGAGATTGGTTGCATAAGATTGAGTTTCATCAAAGATCTCTTCTTGACTTTGGTTGCATAAGATTGACTTTCATCAAAGATCTCTTCTTGACTTTCTCCATTCTCATACACTTGATTTGCAAAATAGTCGTCTGCATCGGTCTGGAGAATGTAATTGTGGAGAACACAACAAGCGAGAACTATATCAATTTGAGATTCAAGAGGAAAGAATGGCCAACTACATAAGCTTTTAAATCTAGTTTTCAATATCCCAAAAGTAGCCTCAATTGTAGTTTGAAGACTTGAGTGCCTCAAATTAAAAAGATCTTCAGAATTCTTTAGCGTCCTACCACACTATTCTCTCAAATGATATCGCACTGCACGATAAGGTGCAATAAATCCTAGCGCTGTTGTATAGCCAGCATCAACAAGATAGTACTTACCTACATTTTAATGATATATTATTAGTTATACAATAATTTAAAAAAATTATCTATGTATTTTATATACCTAGTAACACTTTCAGACCCATCGGTGGTTCTAAAGATAATGCATCTTTCAAGACAGTAAAATCTGATGTAGAACCCTTCTAACCGGCCATTACATAAGTAAGTTGATTATTACGCAAGCATGCAGCAAGAACATTTTGGGTAGTTCTGCCTTTTCTTCCTATGAATCGAATTGCAATTTCTTATGGAGCACTAACTTCAATATGAGTACCATCAATGGCGCCCATGCAATCCTATTAGATTCAATACATTTTGTTTAGATATTAACACAAACATAAAGTTAATGGTCAATTCAAATACTTAGTATTCATCTTTCTTAGAATAGAATTTACCTTGAACCATGGGAACCAAGTTGGCGAGGAAGTTATCTCTTTAGGTGTTTCCCAACCGGGTTGTCGTACAAATAAATCTCTCATACCACAAATGGCATGTAAGACGGAATTGAAATATCGTTTTATTGTCTCCCTTGATCGTAGGAAGTCAATCCTCATTACTCTATTCTTTGTATAGTGCCCTACTATGTTATGTGGAGAAATTGGTAATTGTTCCTCAATCTATACATTTATAGTGTCTTCTAACAAGTGTTTATCTCTAAACATACTTGCTAGTCGAAAAAAAAAAGGAATGGGAGCCATTCTAAGATAATCTATGCATGTTCTATTCCCACACATAAATATTCTATACATATGTGCTTTTCTAAGTAGATCACGATACATAGATGGCTCTTGACAAATGTTATTTTTAGAATCTAATATAAATAAAATATAATAAGCCACTACACAAGTTGCTCCTGCATAACCTCTGACTGTCCATTGTAACCAAAGACGATGCTGAAGATCATGATCCATCCAGTACAATTAAGCAAATTGAAAATGAAAAAGTGTTTTTACAAGCAAATTGAAAACGATTAAGAAAATTACAATTAACCAAATTGATGACGCAAATTAAATACAAAGCGGTAAATATCTCACATACTCTCCTCAAATAGAGGTTGGCCTTTTTTTCCTTTTCTAAGATGTGGCATCAGATTATCTCATACTAATGAATATTATATAGGATATAATTTTTAACCATAATCTTCTTGTAAGGAAGGAATTCCTAGCAGTACGAATTCTTGCATGGGCAGGGAATTGACAAAGGGTTGGAGAAAGGCTTCAATAAATAATGGATCATTGTTAGACCATAAATTTCAATCTAATTAAAACTTAATTAACCTTATCTCTCACTAATAACTAATCAAGATCATCATAGGATTAGTATTTAGATCTAGAATAGGGCAAATCACTGTATAACCATCTATTAAACAACTCAATTGAAGAATTCAATCACTGTATGAATTAAAGAAATAACTAGAAATTAATATGGAGTTGTAAATAGATGAAATCTGCAAAGAATAAACCTTCATGGGAAACAATTAGGGAAAACAAATCAAACTTTGAGATCGTATAAAAAAAACTCCAAAAAAGAGATCAATGAATCAAAAATTAAAACTAAAATTACAATTATTAAAAAAATAAACCTGAAATCTTAAGAGATTGCTACTCCAGTTTGACCCAACAAAAGATGCAGAGAAAAAAAAATGAAGCTCTGGTATAAATAGGTGACTTCTAGAGAAAGAAGACGGAGGGAATAAAACCTAATGGAGGGAAAAAGAAAAAGAAAGTTACGTGAGGTGAGAAGAGAGGCGGGAGGATGAGAAAATTTTGGGTAGAGGCGGTAGCAAATAAAGAATATCCGATTAAAGAGGCTTGCTTGAAAACATTAATAAATATAGTATTTTAATTAGAATGGTCCCCACTTATCTCAATTTCATATGACTTCAGAACATTTTTGGGCCAACTAAAATATGTATTAAATCTAACGTGGATTCAATTTAATATTTCACTTTTAAAATCACTTTCAAAATCACTTTCAATTAAACAAACACCTAAAGTGCTAAATACATCTTACTTTCACACTACTAATTTAGGTTATGCTAAGCATAGTCATACCTCCCTAATTCAATATTTTTATCATACTTTAAGAATCTCAAAGAGACATATACATTGTTTATGAATTGAATTCATGTCAATTCTTTTTTTGTGCAAGCCCCAATTTTATGCAATAGTTCTTAATTTTTCTTATTAATATACATTCTATCATACTTCCATTATTAAATAGTAGGTAGTTCCATATGAATGGACAAAATAAACTGTATTACATAAAATATTTTAATTTAATAAAAATAAAAATAAATAACTATAAACTAAAAATAATATAATCATATTTTGTTAGGATTGAGGTTTTTTATTGGTAGTTAAAGAAAGTCAAATTAGTCTATAAGATAAACCTCATAACTTTCTAATCATGTAGTTTAATAGTCTCAATCTTCTTTCTTTACTTTTTCGTTACTATTTAATCTGTAACAAATTAGAATTAGAACAAAGCGAAATAAAAAGCGATTCTTAAAATTAAATACTAATAAAATTAAATAACTATAAACTAATTATAGTATAATCATATTTTGTTAGGATTGAGATTTTTTATTGGTAATTAAAGAAAGTCAAATTAGATCTATAAGATAAACCTCATAACTTTCTTATCATGTATTTTAATAATCCCAATCCTCTTTCTTTACTTTTTTGTTACTGTTGTAACAAATTAAATCAAAACAAAGTGAAATAAAAAGTGATTCTTAATCCTATAGAAACTAAAAAGAATTTATCATTGGTACTTTAAAATAATGAAATCAGGATGGAGGGAATTGGAGGGCGATTAGGAGGGCGATTACACGAGGCGGCTCCTTCACCAAGGCGTCAGGTAATTATTTCTAATGGTGGCTTTACCATCAATAAACCCTTCTCCGATTACCAGACGCGTGGCTCACATCAGCCGAACCGTCAGCCATCTTCTCCTCCTCAACTCTTCACATCCCTTCTTCCAAATCAACCTCTTACTTCCACCCAAAAACCATTCTCTTCTTTCGCTGATCTTTTTAAGAACCAGCCCTCTGATCGTAGTAAGGGAATTCTCCCCCTACCTTCCTATCCTCCCTTCTCTGTCGAAAAGGGGTGGACAACAGTTGTTAATAAGAAGAAAACCAGATCTAAGGTGCTTCCTCAGCCTGTCATTCCACCTATTGTGAAAAGGTGTTTCTTTTGTGGAGATCTAGGGCATATGGCGCGCTCCTGCATATTGAGTACTTTCAAATGCGTCATCTGTAACAAGGTCGGCCATACATCTCGCGCATGTCCCTCATCCACTCCACCTGCACCCCCCGCGCCTCTTACATGTCAACACCACTCGATGATTCCTATTATCCCTACCCCGGATTTAGTTATTGATAAGATTCGTAAACTCTCCCTCTTCGGCATCCTCACCTTGGGTGTAGGTTCTCCCTCTATCGAGGAACTTCGGGAAATGCTGGAATATACGCTCAATGTTCAAAAGTGGAACTTTCAAATCCTTCAGGCAGATAAGCAACAATTCTTGGTGCAATTCCCCTCCGAAGATCTCTTAGATCAAACAGTTTTATTTGGATATATTGATATGGGGTCTTTTGGGGGTACTTTCAGCAAATGGTCAGAATCTAGAGGATTGGTAGTTCATCCTAAGCCAGAACTCTATTGGATCAAATTATCGGGTATTCCTATACATCTCTGGGACTGTGAATTCCTTGCTTCTCTTCTTTCTACCTATGGTGAGATCTATGCTAGTTCTAGGAATGTTATGTTTATGGAAGATATTTCGGCATGCAAGGTCCTCTTTAAAACCAAATGTAAAAAAGACATTCCAAAGTTTATTTAGTTCAGATATGTGTCGCCTATCACTGGTTTCCTCCTTGAAGGAAGGGCTTCCATTGAGGTCTTGGGTCTCCCCATATCAGAAGAGGGATTGTCGACTAGGAAAGGTGTGGATTTTCTAGTGAATGAAGGTGATTCCTCCCATGCCATCTCTTGGAAGGATCTTCAAGGTTTGTGGACGGCCATGGAACCAGAAGTTCAAAGGCCTTTTTCCTCTGATGCTACTCCGGCAGACCCACTGGCAACAGAGCCAGCAGCCATGGATAACAAGGGTAAAAGGGTAATTAACTATAGTTCAAATCAAGCGGGAAATGAGGAGCCTGAGCGAGAAACAGATATTCCAGCTAATTCTCAGGGATTACAGCCAGCTATTCCCCCTAACAGTGCAATCACGGATATGGTGGAAATAATTGTGGAGGGTAAGACTATTTTTTTACCAAGGGCAGCTTGGGAATATGCCTATGGACAATTTTAACGAGGCCAGTCGGCTGGGCCATCCTTCAAAGCTCCTTCCTTGGCCCATTCCGCTAAACAGAGACCAAATACATCTTCTTCCTTCAGACTGGTCTCAGATGCTATCTCCTCCTCCACACAGCCATCTCTTTTTGAAAGACCTCCTAGGCCACGTTGTCAAAAAATGATGCTGATCTCCCTCTACAATAAGCCATATCACAGATTCATGGCTGGTTCCAGCAAACATCAAGGTACGAGTAAGAGACATTCACCCCCTTCTCCTAAATCTTCATCTCTTCTGCCAATTAATTCTCTTAACTCAGCTTCCTTGGCTAATATTGCTTCTAACTGTGGGGTTCAAGCATCGACAATTGCTATTAGTAAACTAAAGAGTCTAGAAGTAGAACGGGTAAATTCCTCTGCCTAGTTCTAGGTTGGACTATATATGGTGCATGCTGTTTTATTGGTTCTTATGAAGATTGGTTCTTGGAATGTCAGAGGATTAAACAAACCGGCAAAAAGACGGTTGATTAGAGATTGTATTCTCCTAGTTCGATGCCAAGTGTGAAAGTGCCAAGGGTAACTCCCAGTTCGATGCCAAGTGTGAAAGTGCTAGAAGTAGAACGGGCAAATTCCTCTGACTAGTTCTAGGTTGGACTATATATGATGCATGTTGTTTTATTGGTTCTTATGAAGATTAGTTCTTGGAATGTCAGAGGATTAAACAAACCGGCAAAAAGACGGTTGATTAGAGATTGTATTCTCTTTTCTGGGGTAGATATCATGGGATTGCAAGAATCCAAACTTAATTCTGTTAGACCAACTACCCTTAAAGCCCTAGGCGGCAACAAAATAAACTCATGGCTTGTCTTAGATGCTATTGAATCCAGAGGTGGCGTGCTTCTAGGATGGAATAATCACATATATGAGAGCCTTGATTCTTATATAGGGATCTTTTATGTTTCTGTGGTGCTTTGTCACAAACTATCCAATTGGAAGTTTATTCTTACATCTGTTTATGGTCCGTGTGAGAGAGAAGAGAGGGAAGTCTTCTGGTGGGAGCTTCAAAGAATCAATTCTAAGTTTCATCTGCCTTGGGCCATCTTTGAGGATTTTAATGTGACTTTAAGCTTACAAGAAAGAAGAGGTAGATCTAGTTCCATTAGAGACATAACTTCCTTCAAAAATCTTGTTGATTCTCTTTCCCTAGTGGATTTGCCTCTTAGTCGTAGGAAGTTTACATGGTCTAGTAATAGCGAGGAACCTTGTATGGCTAGACTGGACAGATTCCTTATTACTTCTGATTTTGAGTCAGCCTTTTCCTCTCTAATCCAATATGCTCACCCATCCTCATGCTCTGATCACTCGCCTATCATTCTGGATTCAGGTATTCCAAATCCCAAGCCATCTTTTAGGTTCGAAAAAGTATGGCTCTCGCATCACTCATTCAAAGACTTCATCCAGTCCTGTTGGTCTTCCTTTTCTTGTTAGGGTAATCATGTTTCTTCCTTCAAATTCAAGCTTCATCTCCTCAAAAGAAGAATTAAATGGTGGAAAAAAAATGTTTTTGGTTCAATCATCAAAACCAAGAAACGACTCCTCTCTTCCATTCAACAGCTAGATTCCATTTCTGACATCACGCCACTCCACCCCCATGAAGTCTCCACCAAAAGAGGTCTTATTTCTAATCTTCACCTTATTGCCTCTCAAGAGGAAACTTATTGGAAACAA
>JBAKGM010009106.1:0-12133 GCA_037177215.1 Asparagus racemosus | reverse complement strand
TATATACACGCGCGCGTACACACACACACATAAATATATGTTATGAAGCTGTCATTCGTGATAATCCAAGCACCTAAGGTCTCAAATAACATAAAACTTCGTCACTAAAGATGTCGCCTATAAAGCTCAAGTGTGTTGCACTAGCCGCTTCTCAGCTATTTCCTATATCAATAGATCCTCGATCAACTAGCTCATAGGGATACACTTAGCACAACCTCCTCCTCCTCTTAGTTCTTAGTGAAATGGTATCAGATATAGATTTTATTCAATTTTCCAAACTAATTTGGGCCTATCGTATAGCCAACAGTCGACATGCTATTAGGATAGAGAATCACATCATCCTTTATATCGCGCTACAGTCAAATTCTTTAAGAATTTGCACTACTATACTCCCTCTAGTGCTATTGTATATATTTTCACATTTTCCACTCTAAATGGAAAAAGGATATACATTACTATTTCTTACTACTCTAAGAAATAATCCTGTCATGCAGTAAGAGAATATAATTAGACATTAACGCTCACCCCTCTAGATTTAGCTCGGTTGATATATGAATATCTCTATAGGTGGAAGTCCATGCTGTCGTAGAAAAACATATAAAGTGCAGTCTGAATCAAATATATGAGGATCCTTCTTGACTTATCCTAGTGAGTCATACCAGAATTAGATCGATGCCTACTCATCAGTCCTATTGTAAGTGACGTGTTGATCATTGTATGCATACAAGACTATCCACCACGCTTGTTGCAAGAAATTCTTAGCATTAGCTTCTTTTTTCTTTTCATGTTGGGACATTGCTCTATACTTAAAACATGACTCTTAGCAGTTGGAGTCCCACTGGTCTCTATGTTTTACCCAGTTAGCGATTTATCATCGATATATGGTGACAGAATCTCAAACTTCTATCAGCTTAGTATATATGGAGCTAACCATCCTGATTGATCGTCTAGAAACCATGACCCAGCATGATCCAAGATGATCAAAAACATTGCACACTGGAAAAATATTTCAGGTCATAAGTAGGATCCTTTAACTTATACACCTTATACTCAAGTCCCTTAGCTATGAAATATAGGTTAACCTACATAGATCACTTTTTTCTAGTTCTGCAAAGATAAAAGCTACTTCGATGCCCATCTGAACTAGTTCAAGATCCATTTACGATATAAAAGTCAATATCAGGTGAATAGAGTCAATTCTCACCACCTGAAAAATATCTCTTTTGGTAGTTCTCCCTACTACTTGGGTGTACTCTTTCACCATCATGAGTGTCCTGCACCGCTTGAACGTCCTGACCTACTTGATCTTGAAAACCCGTTTCTTTTTAGTTGTCTTGCATTTAGTTGGAAGATTCACCAAGTCTCATACTTGATTCTTCCTTAAACACCCCATCCATTGTTCTTTTCCACTCTTTCATTGCAAATCTAGAAATAATGTCCTAACATGACTTAGGCTCTAAGACAATATGCAGTGCAGTCATGAGCACCTCCTAGTTGATCTAGAAATATCACCTAGGTATTAGTCTATGGAACGATCTCCGAGGCTGTTGAGATTTTGTAGATGGCTCCAAGAAATCTAAAAGTATCTTGATCTCACTTTCCCCAGTTGGTAGAGGAACAAATTCCTCTTCTTGCTGGATCCATAACCGTATCCTCGATCTCGTATAAACCCAAATCTTGAACTATTTCTTCTTTTTGGATGAAATCCTCCTCGAGTAACTCAATATACCACAACTCTTTCAGTCACTGTCTCATCATATTGCTCACATATAAACACAACCCACAGAGTGTCTAAAGTAGTGTATATAAATAAATTTCAACACTCTATAGTCCAAACTTCTATAATGAAAAGTAGCATATAAAAGCAACACTCCCACATCGACGTAGTGATCCATGACTCATAGGGTATCAACTATATCGATCTCGAAGATAGACGATTTAGAATATATGCCATAAACAATAAATCTCCCCAAAACCTAATGGTTAGGTATTTTAAACCATATGTAGCAGAGTTATATTCCTCATTTCCACAACACCAATTTGTAGCAAAATATAGGATATTGTCAACCATATTACTTTCCTTTCTCTTGACATAGTTCCCTAAACTTGCAAGAAAGATAGTATCTCACAATTAGTGTGCAAAGCCCTAATACTTTTGCTTTACTGATTATCCACCTTACTGATTTAGCAGTTAAAGTAAATTCAAGTACTCAACTAGGCGCAAAATTAGATACACATTATCGTAAATAGAATAATAGCCAATGAATAAAAAGAATTAACGTGCTCCACATTGTACCTTCATAAATATTGGTCTGCGTATCGCAGAGTGAACAAATTACAACTGAGGTGTTCATAGTCATGCCAAATAGCTTCCTAGTGATTTTACCGTCGAGACTATACTCGTAGATTGACAAATACCTTAGTACATATACCAAAGAGGGTGCCCCTGGTGAGCCTTCACGTGACCTCTAATGTGACTTAGTCTACTATACCATAAATCAGATCCAATCTTAATTTATAGCCCAGGATAGTAGAAGATAACCCAGTTATCTAGTAATGAGTCACATTTTAAAATCAACTAAGCTATTTGCTTGCCGCCATCTACACATCAGAGAATCCCAAAAATAAATCTTAGTAAGCTACTCATAAACATGAAACCTACAAGAATCCCCACAAGCCAAACTACCAAGAGATTTTTTATTACTTTGTGAGAGAATATCCTAAATGATTTATTTGTTCCCTAAACTCAGAGGAGACCTCTATGCATCAGTGCTTAACACCATTACATAATCCCCAGCTATATCTTTATGCTCCCATTCAGGATCCACAAATACTATCTTTTCTCTGCAGATACGGTCTGTGAGTCCTAAGTTTTCTCAACTGTGCACACTTAAGCGCAAGGTGATTGGCTTGTCTGTAGTCATATTAATTGATCATTCTATTATCAGTTGGTATATTCTCCCTTTAATTAGCATCTTTTATTTCGGAACTCATTCCAAAAAATCTTTCGTGTACCCACTTCAAAGCATTGTGCCTCGAGTATTCAGCTTCCAAAGCCAAAATAGACATTTTATCATTGAACACACCCTAGTGTTTAGACTCTAACTTCACTTTTATTTGCACATCGAATGTACTACATCTGCGACATGCAATAAAGGTAATAAATGTCTTTCTTGGAGTTATGTAAAGCCTAGATAACAACCTGGATCTGCCGCTCCTAGCTCGATGCAATTCCAGCTATCTCAAGATCTTTGATCATAGACGTTATCATTAGAAGGTGTAATTGATACTCTGCCTGGCAGTCATCTCATTTGAATCCAAGTTAATAATAGGAACTCGGATCCTCATCGAAGAGACATATCTGAATCTCGCATTAAGAGCATCCCAGAAACTCTTTACATTCAGGTAATCTTGTAACTACTCAATAAGATCGCTCTACTCAATAAGATCGCTCCTCTGTAAATTATAGTGAACCACTTGAATGATCTTTTCATTTCTAGATCTTGTACTAACTGGTCTCAAATCTTTGAGTCCAAGTTGAACCATGTTCTTACTTGGACATTTTCGCCTCAATACTCAACAAAAACTCCTCCTCTCAGGAGAAAATGAATCTTGTGACAAAAGTATCTCAAACTACTCAATCCATGGCTGATGTCAGAATAACTATTTTGGTACCTGAAGAGAAGAATTAATACACTCAAATTATGAATACATTAAGATTATTGGCATTTACGTGGAGTATTATAATTCCCTGAAGAACATTTCATCTCATCAAGCCTGTTACACTAATAATAAAATTACATCCCTAAAGATTATTGGCATTTATGGTATTCAAAGATATAATTTTAAAATCATTATATAATTTTAAAAAGTAGAATATGAGATTTTTTAGAGATAGAATAGACTAGGTAGTTAAATCATATTTTCATCTCTATAGAAAATCTCCTACTTAAAATTATTTATTTATATGTTCCAGTATGCATCTGAACATGCAGCATGACAAATATAAATAAACAATTTCATAATTTTTATTTAACTACCTTATTTTATCTTGCCAATTGTATTAGGGTTTTTTGTTTCTCGTGAAATTGATATGCGCCCTAGGTGTTCCTACTAGAATAGCTACCTATCAAAATCTCCAAGATTTTATTGAGATTTTTATAATTAAAAAATAATTGTTTTAAACTTCTAAAGTTTAAAAATTATTTTTCTAAATCCAAAACAACGATATTATGAAATCTAGTGGGCTCCACATCAAAAATTCCCATATTGGAAATTTCTAAAATTTCTGAAGAAAAATAGTAAAAATATTCTAAAATTTTCCCAAAAATTTAAAGATATTTTTATTATTTTTACACAATTTTTTTATTTAAAAACAACCTTCTTTAATTTTAAATAAAATAAAAAAATCTTATTTATGAATTTACCCCTAGGGTTTTAGAAACCATAGGGGTCTGATCTAAGGGGGCCAGTGGCCGTGGTGCCGCCTAGCAGTGCCACACTGACCTGAGGTAAAGATTCAACCACAGAACCTACACGCGTCTCCGCCTGCAGTAGCCCCATCTCCTTTTTTATGAAAGAAAATGCTCTCGCTGGTGCCCAACGCTAGCGATGGTGGGCCTTCGGCGCCCCATGTTGGAGCCTCTAACCATGGATCCCACCAGCAGTGGCTGAATCTATTTTTTTCTATTTTTTCCGAAGAGATCACCCACCGCCGGCGCTTAGCACCGACAGTGGTAAGGTGCTGGAACTCTAGTGTCCAGTGCTGGGTCCTCAACCTTTGGTCACGCTGCCATCAGGGCCCTTGGCGCTTGCGGCGGCGAGGTTTAGGTTTTTAAAATTTTTTATTTTTATTTTTTATTTTTAGAAATTAGAAAAAGCATTTTAAAAATTCTAAAAAATTTTAAAAAAATTTAGATCTCAAAAAGATTTAATAAATCCCCACTTTATTTAAAATAGTCAAGTAGTTCATAGGAGTTATCGTTTTTCTGTATCTGACACATCGGATGTCAAAAATTAAACTTTTTACACTAAAAAATTTAATTCTAATAAAAAAGAATTTTTATTAATAAATTCTAACTTTACCTATTCTGGAGACCAAGATCACATCAAGAAACTAGATCTAATATAAGTAACATGAGATACAATAAAATTAGATCGAACCCTAAAAATATATTAAAGATGCGAGTAACCCTAATCTCGCTCTGATACCAATGTAAACCATGCATAAACATAAGAATACATATACTTCTTGTTTAGAGATTACCTTTCCCAGATCTTTTGGGAGGATCGCCATGGATCTTATATTGAAATTCAAATAACGGTCAAATGGTAACCACACCGATGGCGAGAAGCTTCCATATATCACCCCACGACTTACATATAAATCATAGAATTGATGAAGAGGCCAAGGAGATGACATTAGTATCTCTCTCTCTCTCTCTCTCTCTCTCTAATCTCTATGTAAGTTCATGTATATAGAGTAGAGGATAAAATCCTAACCCTTTAGGATTAGGAACCGGTTCACTAAAGAACCAGTTTGAGACCACTTTGGCTCCACCCATTGAATTGGGCAGACCCTACCAATTACTGACATATCTGAAGGATTTTATTCTGAAACATTAATGAGATGTGCTATTAGAAATACAAATTATAAAGTTGGACAGAAGTTAATCAATATCCAAGAGCTTGATGATTTTAATTACTGAACTAATTGTTGGGAGATGCTCTGATAACATTTGGTCGCTCATGCCCAATGTGCACACTTTTTCTTTGCTCATTCATAGCACATAATTAGATATTTACAAATTTAAGTTATAAGTGGTAAGTTTGGCTAGCTATAGGAAATCTTATTAATGAAAATTTACCAGAACATTCAAGGGGAGAGTAAATACCTACCTTCAGAAAAGTTGATCTTGAGTGGAGTTGTTTACCAAGTATTTCAGGAAAGAAATAGAAAATAAGAAACAAATTATGAATGAAGAGATCTCAAAATCAGATATTACACAAGAAACAATATTTAGAAAGGTCATACTCAAATATGATTATCTTGCTGCCAACATACTAGAGTGGAAATGACCAAAGCATAAGGAGATCCCGGAGAAAGTGGAGTTATAATCAATAATTTTGATTGGTCTATGAAGTATACACAATTATGCATGAAGAGATCTCAGTGTTTAATGATGGATCTTATAGGTCAATTCAAAAAGTAAATGAGAAACAAATTTAAATTCTACTGAAAAGACTCTGAAGAAAGTGCGGCAAAATAAAATAAAAGCTACCAATAAAAGAAGAAGTATTCCTGTACCTAAAATTTTATAGAAGCACATACCTTCAGATTAGAGAATAGTGGAGTTATTTTACCTGTTCACAATCGAAAATGCATTAGAAATTTGGGATTCCAACAATAAGATACACAAAAGTTTGTAACTACTTTTATATTACATCTGATATATAATCATCCTAAGTAACTATGATATCTATTGCCAAAAAGACAATGTACATCATTTTATTTCTCACTTTAAACCGTAGAGATTAAAAACAACTTATACCTGCCACTATCGCATGAGTGACTATGGGAACAATTTTTCCACCATATGAATCACCCGCAAGATAGAGGGGATTGGATAGGAAATCTGGGTGACTCTCATACCACTGTAAATTGAGTTAGAACAAACATAAGTCTGAATTTACGCTAGTTAGTCGTAAATGCTCCTACAAGTTGATGGCATGCATATAATTTTACCTTTACAAGAAAATTAGAGGTTTGCAGTGACGCAGTTGTGTCGTTGAGCTCATAATCGCTAGCAAGTGTTGAGTATGAGAATCCAGATCCAATAGGAGTGTCAAGAAAGATAATGTTAGCAACCTGAACATCCCAACAAGTCGTTAGGGAGAAGCAAGAACGCAGTTAAATTGCCGAAGCTTGGGCTTACCTTTGACCATGAATAAGGATTATATATGAGAGATGGTAAGCTGCCATTATACTTTGAAATTATAAATCTTAGAGGACCTGCGCATGCAAAGCATATAAGGAACTCACAGTGCAAAGATTCATATAATTATGCGTCTTCGTCGTGAGCAAAACGAACATCAACACGATGCATGCGATAACTAACGAAAAATGATGAAAAATGACAAGAATAAAAAAATTTTGATGCTTAGGTATACCTTTTTGGATCGAAATGGTTGTCCTCTGCTCCACCACAAATGTGCGTCTGGGAAATTTTCATAATATTTGTGGCACACATCCACTGGAATAAGTAATGTTTATTCCAACCATGATATATTCATGCGGTAAAATGCCCGAAATTCCAGTAAAATGCCCGAAGTTTAGTTATCTTATAATAAATATCAAATTAGAGACAACCTCGTCCCACTTCAATTTTTAAGCTGTAATTTCTTGACGGTAAATTCAGAAAAAAAAATTAATAATAATAACTTTTACGTTTGGCTATTTTTGAGATAATCCTCTTAACTATTTTAATTCCAAATGCCCTCCTAACTTTAAGGAGTTTTGAACATAACCCTCCAAACTTCTTTATTCCACTTATCCCTTTGAAAAAATTTCTCTTTACACCTCCAAAGTAACACCACAAGTCTAACGTGTGACGTACCAAACATGTAAACAAAAAAGCACAAGTCTAACATGTGACGTACCAAACATGTAAACAAAAAGGAGGAACATACCCGTTTGTAAACAAAAAATCACCATTTTGTTCTTTTTATTATTGCCATTAATTTTTGGCGGATAAGAGGTACAGTAGTGTGTTTTGGTCACAACTTGACATATACATGTGAGGCTTGACGGTGTTACTTTGAAGGGTTAAAAGTGAAAATCTTCAAGGGGTTTCGTGGAACAATAGACGTTTAGGGGGTTATGTACAAAACCTGTCAAAGTTTCTTTTTTTTTTTTTTTGGTGTGATGGGAGGAGGTTGCCGAATTTAATTAGTTAATGGGAGTTATCACGAAAAAGGCCAAACTTAAGGGAGGTTTTTTGTGAAATCCACCTTTGTCTTGAAGCCAAAGGCTTGGATAGTCCAATATATCTTTTTGGAGTTCGGATGGCATCAGAAGTATTTATGGAACCAAGTATTTAGCTCTCTATGTCCTAAATTTTAAGATACAGTAGTTAAAAGGAGTACCACGGCTAACAAAATGTAATTATATTGAACTTTTTAATTTAACTATAAAGGCAAATTAGGAACTGATAAGTTAGAACTAACTTGTAGAAACTGATTTTAGTATATGGCGTGTCTTCTGCGCCTTTATCTTCAAAGATACGCCTCTTTTCATAATTAATTCCAAGATTTTTTCGGGTTTTTACTCGATAATAATCCCTTAAATCTTTCATATTCTGAAATTAGTCCCTCTGATTATGAAAACTGCTACTACGTCCCTCAAATCTTAGGTCATTTTGAAATTTGTCTCGTAAATCACGGAAATTGCCATCATGTTCCTGAGTTTTGGCTAATTTTGAATTTAGTCCCTCCAATCAAGAATAGGAATATCAATTGGATGGATTAATTTGAAATAAAATACGATAATGGGAGGAGCTAAATAGTCCACAACAATAGATTTTACTTGGTAATCCCTCTAATTGCTACTTTATCTTTCGATTGGAAAAACTAACTTCAAAATAAGTTAAGAATTGAGGGATCACTAGCAATTTTCATGATTAGAGGGGCTAATTTCAAAATAACTTTAAATTTGACCAAATAGCAATTTCCATAATTTGAGGGAGCAATTTCAAAATAGGAAAGATCGAAGGGACTGATATTAAAAATACGGGAAGAGAAATTTATGTAAATTAAGAACCTTTTTTTAAACGTAAATGATAGAAAACAAGGAAGGTCAAAAGTACCCTCCCCTTTTGCAGCGTATTTCCAAAAATTTTGTGATTCAAAAGTTATAAAATAACATAATTTGGAGTACCGAAGCAATACACTTTCTTGACATGCAAAGTGGTATTTTTGAGGAATCTGGCACTTTATTAGGCTATTTCATTGTATAAATTGGTATTGTTCTTTCGGGCCAGGGTTATATACTCTCTTGATTGTAGAGAACGCCTACAATTAGTTATGTGAGCTTATACTATTGGCTCATCTTAATAAGCCCCACAATTAAAAGTATTTTATATTACTTATAATAATAATATCATTCATGAAGTCCACTGAATGAGAAGTTTTTAATTGGTGAATTGGGGAGATTCTCTACAAGAATGTATAGAATCTATACCTTGTTCTTTTTGCTCGAAAAGAAAAGAAAAAAAAAAAAAAAAATCGCAAAGCGAAAAATATGACAAAAAAGCTTACCTATTTCAAGGAGGAAACCGCACAAGGCAGAGCAACCAGGGCCTCCAGTGTGCCACACAAGAAGCGGGTCCTCTCTTGGGTTCCTCTCCGACCGAATAAAATAGTAAAAAAACTTCTTGTCTCCTACGCTCTCGTACCTTTAATTTTTTATGCAAAATAAGAAAATTAACATAACCTGAATGATTGAGAAAGTTAGCGTCGCTCATATGATACGTATTCAAGTTGCTACTAATGATCTGAATATGGTGATAATTGGTGTTTTGACGGTGCTCAAGATCTAATTCCATAGGCATGATAATTTTGACTCTTGTAAATTCAATTGGATGAATTAAATTAGATATATGTCATATCAGCAACACAACTAATTATGTTAAATGAGGAATTACTTCCCGTGTACTATTATAAGAATACAAACAAATTAATGGATCAGAACGCGTACATACCCAGTTTCAAGTTGAAAGGGAAGGGGGCCCATGAAGCCTGGAAGGTGAGTGACGTTTCTAGAGAGGGCAGGGGACGAGAGCAACAGGCAGAATAGTATTGTAGTCGCAAGTGGAAAATTGAGGGGAGGAGACATAATATGATTGATCGATAAAGTTCCTCGCTGCTTCGATTTCGGATGAGAAAAGCCTAAAGCTTGCCTTGGGCTTTGGAGTTGCTGTGAGCGAGTATTTGTTTTTTCTTAGGTAACACTGTTTAGTGATCATGGTTGGTAAAGGTCCGTGGTGGATGAGAAACGTGGCGATTTATTCTAGAGTTAGTCATGGTTGTTGTGGACACTGAACAAAATGAAGTCATGATTGTTGTGGACACTCAACAAAATGAAATGAAAGTCAAATCTATAGAAGGTTTGTCACCTGCTATCCACGTGAGTCCTCCACATCTCCATATTTTTGATATTAAACCCTCAAATTGCATAAATATGTTAATATTAGTCTTTGTGGTTAGTTGGTGCTATCAATACTAGAAATATTTTGTTATGTTTAGCTTTTTTTTTAAATAAAAATGACAGTTATACGGTCACTCGTAATACCCAAACGCACATACCCACTTAAACAGCACGTTAAGAGCCAAACTCATACCCGTTTATTCAAAGTCCAAATCCAATTCACATATACTCTGTTGGAATTATTAACTAAAACAGAAACTAAAAACAAATTTCATATTTAATAATTTTTTTATCTTAGTTATAACATAGCATTAAAACTTTGTAAATAATAAATAAATAAAATAGAAGATAGTATGGCCGGCCTAGGGCACAGTCATGTTGTCACACTGCACTAGAAAGTTAGATGGCACCTTCGTATAGGCACTCCAACCAGTCTGCTCACTAACGGTGAAGTAACCCCTGAGTCCATAGTGCACGAGCGATGGGTTCTTTGTGTTCGAACACACACTTCAAATTGGTCAACATAAATTTAACTAAAATCATATAGTGTATAAAAGAAAGAGGAAGAAGAAAATATACCTCATTCTTCTTTTGTTTTTCCACCCTTTTCATAATCTCTTAAATGTCATTTACACCAATGTTAGAAAAACCTTTACAAAAAGCTAGTGTCAAAATCTTACGCGAAAAGTCTTTAGAGGCTCATAACTCTCACTAGAGAAGGAATTTGGGGGCCAAACTGGAATTCGGTTACATTATTTCATAGCCAAGCTTTTTGTAAAGAGCTTTGCGAATTTGGAACCCTTGTAGAGCTCTGAAAGAGCTTTGCGAATTTGGTTCATGCGTCTTGTAGCTCCTCCTAGAATAAAAGTTATGGCTTTTGGAATTCATGCTGCTCATCTCACTCTCATTTATGTGCTCGACCCAACTTGTTGAAACTCCTAACGATCAAGTCCACTTCGAGAGTCAATTGAAGCCTATTCGATTACATTATTTCATAGCCAAGCTAAGCTTAGAGTAGAGAAGGAGAGCCATGTTACAACCAAGTGTGAACAAGAGCAAGCTAACATCTCAGATTCACACAGAATGTTCAATGGTCCTCTCTCTGATCTGAGAGGCTATCTGCTAAGAACGTTTTAGCAATGCCATCAATACACCTCCTCGTGTTTCCATCAAGACACAGATATTATCGATACAGATGGCTATTCACAATGTCATTCTCTCTACTGTGCTACAAGGTTACGTCAGAGGAAATAGGCTTATTTTGAGGTCAATTATGAATGAGATTGCATTGACTTCTCATCTTCACATAGAGAAATCAAGCTAAATCCTCTGACTTATCTGAGAGACCTTTTGAACATCAAGAGCAAAAGAAATTCTGTCAATACATCCATGTTGCAATCAATACGTGCATGGTGCTATTGCCATGTCATTGACTAGTCATACTACTGCTTATCCTGTCATCACGAAGGGGGTTGCCTAGTGATATAGTCATACTGTCCCGACAACATAGAGCCTAAAAGGGTTTTGGTCTTCAACAAGTTAGCCAGGGGTGCAAATCCAAACCCACCCCCCAAAAGAAAGAATGCATGTTTTTAACAGACTAGTCAGGAGTGCAAATTCGAACATTCTGAAGAAGCTTCGATCTCGTACGAGAAAATCCACTTGGAGTCATCAAACTTCCTCAGGCAACATGGAAGCCAGCTCTAACACAGGGGGTAGGTTGAAAGTGCCCATCATAACGTGTTGATGGTAAATAATGAGTGTATACCTAAAGTTACAAATGTACAACTATCAAGTTATAGTATAAAAATTTATCGATCCCACGAGGAAGGTGTTGTAAGAGTTAATCAAAATCGGTTCTTATGTTGTGTGTGTGACAATTAGGAGTGTGATAAAAGAAATGTGATGAAAGTGAGTGTGGAGGGATTA
>JBAKGM010009058.1:0-12135 GCA_037177215.1 Asparagus racemosus | reverse complement strand
TTGAACCTGCCCCTATATATATATATATATATATATATATATATATATAGACACACTCACACACACACATATACATATACATCAGTACTTATGTGTTTGATATGATGGAGGAGATTATTTACTTTTGAATTCACCTCATCACTTCATATTCATACACACGTGGTTCATATTGTCTATATGTGGTATGGTCTTATGGAGTAGTGGCACAAGTTTCATATGAATTATGAATATAATTGGGTATATGAGCACCTTCTTAGTTTTGGACATTGCATTACTTCTATCTTGATTGCCTATGAGCATTCATGCTTAATTGAATGAAAAATATGAGTTGTATTTGTTAAAAGATGATCAAAGATCTACACACATATAGAATCCACACAAAAACTAGTGTATTCATTAAAAGATGGTCAAAGACACACAATTATGGATTCCTAGTTAATGCAAAGCTTAAAGGGTATCCATCCTACACTAAATGTTCTATATATTTAGAGATGGTATATATCACCCACCAAACAATTTTATTTTTTCCTTGTGAACTCCTATACGGTTAAGGTGATAGAATGATATTTTGCTCCTTTAGATAACGGTTGAGTTAGTCCAAGTCCTATCAGTTGCTCATATATTACCAGTTGCAGGTCTAGTTCATTTGTACCCTTGTTTGATTATCACACTTTTTATAGTATTCTATTTCTATGTTTAGGACTTTCCTGTTTGTATACGGAGTTCAATAAACTGATTTTCACATGATATTTGTTTCTCATCATGTCAACTATCCTCTTATGAAAATTTCTTGTTGATTTGCTTGAATTATATCTCCCTTGCTTCATTTAGACAATATTGTGCTATATTGATTATCTATTTTTCTTATCCATTTGGAAAGCTTTGTTTGTTTTGTAACAAATGGGGGGGGGGGGGATGATAAAAAATTTGAAAAACTTGTTTGTTTTTGGGGGAGAAGGGGAGGAGGTTTTGAAAGAAGAGAAGCTCAGCTGTAAGGGGAGCTTGTAGAAAGCCTGAATCTTATGTTTCATGTATCCATAAATCTATGGGAAGCTTGCATATCATAATTTTGATTATTATGAAACTGAGTTATTTCACTTCTTTACATATCTCAAACTGATTTATATTGACTTCAAAATTTTCAAGTTTGTTATTGTTAGAAGCGGAAGATTGTTAGGATCTTATCCGCATAATTTTTTTGTTTGAATAATAACAAACATACATTTGAGTCATGTTTGAGATGATTTGTACATGTTTATACAGGTTAAAATTGAGATCGATATCTAAAGTAATCAAATTCAGCTCAAAGTGATGGTTTTGCAAGCAGACTCATCAATGAGCATTTTGCCCATCGATGAGCTAGCAATCATTGATAAGCGTAGTTCCTTGTCGACTAACCTATAGACACCCATTTCTTTACTATTAAATGAAAAAAAAAGAAAATCATAAGCTTTGTAACTCGTGGTATTAAGTCCTTGTTCAATAAGGTCATTAGTGTCCTTAATTAGGTCAATTGAATTTATCGAAGGCAAAAGGGCATGAAAATCTTATATAACTGGCCCAATCCTTCATAGTTTCATTACACACAAAAAGAAATGAAAAGAAACATCTTGAAGAAATAGAAGGAAGGCGAGGAGAAAGTGTACTAAGGTAATTTGGTTTATTTCTTTTAATTTTAGAGTGTGTTTGGCAAACTCTTGAAACTGGGTCAGGACTGAACCAGGCTTGACTTTGGGTTAATTTGTGATTTGCAAAAACTGGGCCAGTTCTAGCCCAGTTCTTCTTAAACCAAAAATAGGCTTTAAAACCAGTTTAGTGTTGGATCAACACTCCCTTGGTCTAACTCTTTGGTCCAACTCTAAACTGGTTTAGAAAAGAACTGGGCTAAGATTGAACCTGGCCCAATTTTTAGGTGATTGCCAGACACATCCTTAGTTTTTGAATGAATAAAAAGAAATACCTTTCCAGCTGTTGTTGACATCTTTGATGACTCTTGACAACCTCCAGCCATCCTTAGCTTTGTAACTCACCGGAAAAGGAAGAAGAAGAGGAATGGAAATTTTCCTACAGCCCCTTGCTACTAGAATAGTTTAGTTACATGTCCTCTTTGTTCTAAAACAAAGAACAAAAACATTTATAAAAATTCTCTCAGAACCAGAAATAATAGTTCTATGTCCGAAACAGTTATGAATAGAATCCTTTGTGCTGGAAAATTTATATTTATTGCATGTTTATAGGTTTAATCAATGAGTAAGCTTCTTGGAGTACAGTTCTTTAAAACTTTTGTTAGATTGGTCAAGCTAAATAGCTTTCTTCTTACTAACCATATTTTTAAATATATTTGATATAAAAATAATCTATCATATGCTATCTTAAAAAGTAGTATTAATTAACTAAAGAAAAACCACTGGATCAGACAAGTAATTTCTGTTTCACTTATATAAAAATTGATAAAAGAATTTAACATTGAGTAGCTATTTATCTTCAAATAGATAAATATTATTTAAAATGCAAGCTATGGAAGATATATTTTAAAGTTACTATTCATAAAACCAATATTGAAAATCTGTATATTTGTTGAAAATAATTAAATTGCTCTATATTTTCATGAAAGAGGTAAGAGAAAAGTTTATGAAAGTGTTTAAGTATTTATATTGCTTTTCTTACAAGTAGATATTGTAAGTGATACTTTGAGTTGGAAGAAAGTGTTTTTAAATGTTAGAAACCCTCAGAAGTCAACTATATCATGAAATGATTTCTTAAGCCTACCATATGGTATCGAATGTAACGACGAGTGTTAAAGTGACCATTTTGACAAAAGTGAAGTGGCCTTTCAGGCAACTTATGGTAGTGCTAGGTACATTCTGTTCCTAAGTTGACCTATAGTACTTCGATGCCCATTCCCATGCTACTAGGCTATAATTTTCATAGTCTTAGTGTGATAACTAAGGAAGTTTTCAAATGTGAATTTTAGATTGATATTTATAGCTTAAAAGTGTTTAATTTGTATTAATTTCTTAAATTTGTTTTCTATCTTTTCTAATGCAAAACATGAAAATTGTTTATATGCAATGTCTTGTGTGCTTCTCAAATCATTCTCAATAGTAACTTACCTAATGTTAGTACTAATATTTTTCTTAAACTTGTTTGATCTGCTAAAGATAAGTTATTTGCTCACTGAGTGTAATCTCACCCGAATATTATCTGTCTTTTTAGGATGAGAATTAGATGGCTTTATCTATGGCTTGGAGTTTTGGATAGAAGAGAAGGATCTAGTAGAGTGTGTCGATGCGAAGAGTTTATAGTTATTTTAAGAGTAGTATTTGGGTTTATTTAATAAGAGCTTTTCAACTCATTAGAGTGATCTTGTTATGATGTAGTTTTGCTCTGATACTTCTATATGTCAATAACCTTTTCAAGCAAAGTTTTACTGGAATCATTGAAGTGAACCACAGGTTAGGCACGTGCTATTCCACGTGTCGCCGTTGTCATGCATCTCAAAATATGCTGTGCATTTTGGGGCTGTGATAGAACCTACTGCTGAGTCATCAATTTGAAGCACTCGCCCATCGATATAGAAATTACAGAAGCATCTTACCTAGAGGACATTGACCCATCAATGACAAAGTTGCCTATCGAATGAGCTAGGATCATTTTTTAGCCTTCCAAAATATAATCTCAGTCATTCATTGCTGCGAGATATACATCCTTTTATCACACACACACACACACACACACACACACACACACACACACACACACACACACACACACATATTTATCAAAACTCATAGATATAATTGAGAAAGAAAAAGATAGAGGAAGAGGTGAAAAAGTAGGGTTTCAAGAAGAGAAGGAAGAGATCTCATTGTTGCCTCTCAGAAGCTTCTCCATTGCTCTCATCGTGTTCTTCAATATTATATCACCAATCATCAAGGGGTGTTGCACTTGGGATCTCATTTACATTATTGTTCTTGTAGATGTCCACACTACATCTTTTGGAGAACAATCTAAAACTAAAATGACTATAACATCTTTCTAGTTATGCTTAATTGATATTTATTTCATTCTATTAAACTGGTTTTTATGGTGTACTCAAGCCATTGTAAATTTAGGGTTTACAGCATACTGAAGTCAGAGTGAATTGAGGGTTTATGATGCATTCAAGCCGGGGTTAACCGAGAGATTTGATACCAGTTAGGGCTAGGGTTAATCGTGTGTGAAGAGTTGGGTATAGACAACTAGATTATTAGAGTTATCTAGGGTGCAATGTTGTAAGGCCTATGGACTCGGGTGTGTGATTTAGGTAAACTTTCACATACGATTATAAATTTATTAATCCTTAATTAATAGAGACACCACTTTTGAGGATTTTTGAATCCGCCACTCGCCTCCACAAGCATGTTTGAGTACATGTCATAGTTATTTGAGAAAGCGAGAAGAATGAAACCATCAAGGATTCATGATTTTCAGAAATACCACCATCCGTACATTGACACATGAAGTGAAAGTATGCGATGCTACTTTTTGCTAAATCGAAGCCGGATCCAACTGTATGGTTGTACAAAGTGGATGGATTGGATAATCCGAATGCACAAAGCAACTGTTGATATAAATGAATAATGGATGTTTTATATGGAAGGATACCATTTATATGGTTGGATTCCGTAGATGAAAACTAAAATGTGTTTAATTAGTAGAATGTGAGTTTTAATACCACATTGACTAATTGAATGCATTTTAAATGGTTCAGATTAGTATATGTGTTATATATGGTATAACAAATGTGTTAGAAATGTACAATTGTGTTGGTGTGTAGCGAGCGTGTGAGAGACCGGTCTCCTGCGTGCGGGCCCGTGCATGTGGGCCATGTGCGTAGTCCATGTGTGCTGTCCGGCACGTGCCCTTTTTGCATGTGCTGCATTTAACTATCCTAAACATTTCGTATGCTATGAACGTTACAAGGTTTGAATGGCAGTTATAATAGACGTTACAAACATTGCGATAACTAACATTCAAAGCCTTGTCTAACCCCTCAGCTCACCTGAACTCTATATAAAGGGTCTCCTCTGTTCATTTGAGAGACACAAAAATAAGAAATGAAATTCCTTTCTTGTCTTCCTTTTACAAGCTTGTAAGCTGCTGGTATTGAAGATTTCGGTGAAATGAAGTTGCAGTTGAGATGTTCAATAGAAGAGAGTGCTTCTTTGGACTGCTACCATCTCATCCTGGAAAGTATTGTGCAGACTCAACGCTACGGTAGGTGGGGCATAATTTCTTCAAGGCTAGCCCTCTGTTTAGAGGGCGATTCAACATTTTTGTAAAGTATCTCGGACTTTAAGTTTATCAGTTATGGTGTTTTTAACTCTCTGCTCTATTCCTTTATTCCTGAGTGATTTGTTCGACTTATATCTATATCTGTTTTTAATCTTATTTTTCCAAACAATCTTGAAGGAATTAATAACATCTGAAGTTTTCCTTATATCTCAGACTTTAAGGGGCTGTTGGGAATGATACTGTCAGAATGCTTAAAACTAGTTGAAAAAGATCCCAATAGTGCATATAAAATTGTATAGTGGACGGAGAAGAATCAAATAGCCAGAGGAGGTATTTTGTTGGCAATGCCCAATGTGTTTTTCAATGTTTATTGTTCTTCTTCGACCATCGCAAAGTCATTATGGGATGAACTGGACAAAAAATATAATTTTGATGACCTCAGTCTTGAAAATTATTCTGTGTCCAAGTTCTCAAAGTTTCAAATGGTCGAGGATAAATCTGTGACAGAACAAGCACATGAACTTCTGTTCATTCTTCATGATTTTTAAAATGTTAAAATAGAGCTTCCTAAAAAATTTCAGGTTATGGCTATCATTGAGATATTTCCTTATTGTTGGGAGAGTTTCAGAATGTCTCTCAAGCATCAAAAGAAAAAAAAATCTCGATGATTTGATGATTTTCATAACCATAGAGGAAGAGGATAAGAATTAGAAATATGTTGTGCCTGCTGAGCATCAACCCAAAGCAAATGTCATAACTTCTAGGAAAAGGTTTAAATACAAATCTAATGACAAGCTTGATAACAAAATCAAAGCTAACGCTAAGATCCAAAGGAAACAAAAAGCAAATAAACCATGTTGGAATTGTGGACAAGTTAGACATTGGGCTAAAGTTTATCCTTCAAAGAAAGCTAAATCCAATCCACGGTCTACTAGCGTGCCTCAAGTTAACATGGTTATGACTGAGCTTGCTGGATCAATCGAAGGGTATGTTTCTATTAACCCTGAATTACAATCTATTTATGAATCCAATGAATGATTGGTAGACACTGGTGCAAATAGAAATACCCTGAAGATGGGGAACCAAACTGCATCTAAGGTGTAGGGATATGGACTAGTGGAAATGAAGTTCCCTTCAAGGCAAGTTCTATCATTACATAGGATGCATCTTGTTCTTGCTGTTCGACACAACATAATCAGTTGTTCATGTTTAGAGGGTTATGAATTTTCTTTTAAATGTAATAAAGTGGTTATGTTGCATGCTGGATCTTTTATTTTTAAGGGCTATGATTCTGATAGAATGTATAAGGTCAGAGCATAACCTAATTCTAGTTCTGAATCAAATAAGATTTCTGTTCTTGATTATCCTATTAGTAACAATTTTGAATTATCTGATATTTGGCATAAAAGTTTTGGTCATGTTAATTTTAATTTTGTAAAAAGAATTATGAATCTTATTATGATTCCGAAATACTCTATAGATCACAGCAAAAAATATCAAGCATGTGTAACAACTAAACAAACAAGGGCATCTTTTTGTTCTATTGATAGAAATTCAGAGTTGCTTAATTTAGTTCATACTGACATTTATAAATTTAATGGTGTTTTGACCAAAGACATGAAGAAATATTTTATCACCTTTATAGATGACTTTAGCAAATATTGCTGTGTTTACTTGCTTAAAACCAAAGATGAGGCTCAAGAAAACTTCATCATTTTTAAGAATGAAGTTGAAACTTAAACTAGCAAGAAACTTAAAAGGTTAAGATCTGATAGAGAAGGAGAATATGCATCAAATCAGTTTAAGATCTGATAGAGATGGAGAATATGAATCAAATCAGTTTACTCTTCTATGTCAATTTTTCAGTATAGTGCATGAGAAAATTGTTCTTTATTCTCCTCTGTCTAATGGTATAGCAGAACAGAAAAATAGAATCTTAAAAGATATGATTAATAGTCTACTTGATAGTTCTAAAGTTCCTAAATATATGTTGGGAGAGGCTTTGAATATGACTTGCCATATTCTGAATAGAGTCCCTCAAAAATTTAAAGAAAGTAGTTCATGTGAATTTTGGAGAGGTCAAAAGATAAGCTTGAAATACCTTAAAGTGTTGGGGTGTCTTGCACAAGTACTAATCTTAGAACACAAGAGGAAGAAGCTAGGTCCTAAGACAGTGCACTCTATTTTTCTAGATTATGTAGAAAACACCTACGCTTTGAGATTAGTGATCAAATCTAAAATTCCTAGCATAGATGTTAATACAATTGTTTAATTTCATGATGCAATATTTTTTGAGGATGTTTCCCTATGAAAACTGGAATGCCTCAAAATATTTCTAGTGAAAATCCTATCTCTGTCTTAACTTTCATTCGTGATCACGTGGAAAGGATGACAAATGTGGAGGCTGAAAATTCTACATCTGAATCTGAATGATCAAATGATATAGATGAACCTAGAAGGAGTACGAGAGCAAGGATTGCCAAGGATTTTAAAAATGACTTCGTCACTTATAATATCGAGGAGGATCCTACTTCCTACTGATATGCTATGACACTCAAAAGAGGCTAAGCAGGAAGGAATGTTGTCAAAAGTGAGATGGATTCTATTGTCTCTAATGGGATATGTGAATTAGTTGATCTCCCTCCTAGGTGCAAGATAGTTTGGTCTAAATAGATCTTTAAAAGAAAAATGAAACTAGATAAAACCGTAGAAATGTTTAAGGCCAGACTTGTTGTTAAGGGATTCAAATAAGTTGAAGGAATTGATTTCTGAAACATACCCTCCAGTTACCCAAATGACTACGATCAGAATGATTATTGCATTGGCTTCTATATATGATTTCATAATCGACCAGATGGATGTGAAAACTGATTTCTTTATGGTTTTCTTGAAGAAGAGATTTATATGGATCAGCATGAGGAATTTGTAGCACCTGGCAATAAAAAGAAAGTTTGTAAACTTATGAAGTCTCTATATGGACTTAAACAAGCTCCTAAACAATGGCATAAAAGATTTGATACGACTATCATTGATTTTGGCTTTAAAATGATGAGTCTAATAAGTGTGTTTATAGCAAAGTAAGAGGTGATTCATATATTCTTCTGTGCATTTATGTTGATGATATTCTGTTATTTGGATTAAATATTGGGATAATCAATGAGACAAAGTTATTCTTGAATAGTAAGTTTGATATGAAGGACATGGGAGTAGCTAGCGTGATTCTTGGCCTAAAACTAATTAGATCAGCCAAGGGCATAGTAATTGCTCACTATGTTGAAAAGATTATTGAGAAATTTGACTATAAGAATTGTAAATCCATCAGAACTCCATACAATCATTCAGTAACTCTCTATAAGAATGTAAGTGGAGTCTCCGTATCTCAATTGGGATATTCTCAGATTATCAGAAGCTTGATGTATCTTGCAAATTGCACGAGATGGGATATTTCATTCTCAGTTTCTAAATTAAGTAGATACACTAGCTGTCCAAATAGGACTCATTAGGAGGCCTCGGATAGGATACTTCAGTGTATGAAGGGAACTATTCCCTTACGTTGCATTATGGTAGATTCCCTCATGTTCTGGAGGGGTACAATTATGCTAGCTGGATTGCTATTGGTTTAGTTAGCAATGGTTGTACAAGGTATGTATTTATCTTGGGTGGCGGCATAGTCACCTGGAGATCTGTCAAACAGACCATTTTATCTAGGTCTACTTTTGAGGTAGAGCTATGTGCGTTGGATACTACTGGTTTAGAAGCTGAATGGCTTAAGGGACTTATGTCTGAGTTGCCCATGATCACTAAGTCTATTCATGATCACTAAGTCTATTTCTACAATCTCTATGCATTGTGAAAATATGACCACAATTTCAAGAATTAAAAGTTTAAAGTATAACCGCAAGACTCGAGGTCATATCCAAGTACGGATGAAGACCGTGAAAAAGAATTTGTGGATGAAGGGGTGATTACTGTGGACTTTGTCAAGTCCAAGGGCAATAAATCAGAACCCTTTATAAAAGGACTTGAGTTGTCACTAGTTCTAAAATCCAAGTTGAGGATGTGACTGAAGCCCTTAGCTAACTCATCGACGGTAGCAACCCAACCTATTTGAGTGGAGATCCGATACAGTAGGTTCAATGTATTAATAACAAGCTGTTGTGTGAGTTGAATACCTAATCATAGATTGATACTTTGTATCTGAGTCTATCCTCATGTATACCTGGAAGGTGTTGTTCACTGCTAGTATAGTGCGAGTGTTTTATCTTTGAATGGAATCAAGTCTTTAAGACGAGATGCAAGCAGTGCATCTTTGGAGCTGACCAACTATGTGAACAAGATTGTGTGGCCGCAATTAGAGGAAGTGGGTTATTCCTTGAAAATGTTCATGAAAAGGATAAGGACGCATGACCATAATGCATCAAACCTAAAGATTGCTACTATAGCTTATATCGTGTTGTTATCAATGAACATCACCACATCAAAGGTTCAAGTTCAAGACTTAGTTTCACTTCATGTCTGTGGTGATAAAATTGGATAACTATAGGGAAGGTTCAAATTGGAAGATACCTCTCCGAAAACATGAGATGTATACTCTGCTTTACTTTCAGCTATAGAATTGTGGGGCATTGTTAATATAATAAATAATGAAGGATTTATATGGAAGCATACCATTTATATAGTTGGATTCCATTGATGAAAATTAAAGGTGTTTAATTAGTAGTATGTGAGGTTTAGTACCACATCGACTAATTGAATGCATTTAAAATGTTTCAAATTAACATACATGTTATATATAGAATAACAAAGATGTTAGAAATGTACATTTGTGTTGGTATGAAAGCAACTGAGCAGGCACGTGCTTGTAGGCACGTGCGTGCGGAATCGTGCGTGTGGGTTGTGTGTGCGGGTCGTCCCTTTTTGCATGTGTTGCATTTAACAGCCTGAACATTATGAATGTTATAAGGTTTGAATGACAGTTATAGAAGACATTACAAATGTTGCAATAACTGGCATTCAAAGTCTTGTCCAACCCCTCAGGTCACCTGAACTCTATATAAAGGGCCTCCTCTATTTATTTGAGAGACAAAAAGCAGAAACAAAATTCTTCACTTATCTTCCTTTTACAAGTCTGTAAGCTGCTGGTAATTGAAGATTTTAGCAAAGTGAAGTTGTAGTTAAGGTGTTCAACAGAAAAGAGCGTTTCTTTGGACTGTTGCCTTCTCATCCTCAGAATTATTGTGCAGACCCAACACTACCGTAGGTGGGACATAATTTTTTCAAGGCTAGTCCTTTTATAGAGGGTGATTCTGTAAAGTATCTCAGCATTTAAGTTTATTAGTTATGGTGTTTTTAACTCTCTGCTCTATTCCTTTATTCCTGTGTGTTTGTTCTACTTATATATGGATCTGTTTTTAATCTTGTTTTTCCCAACAGCAACTCCTGCTACAAACCACCTTATGTCACAAACTCAAATTCTTGTGTCATTAACCAATATTAATGTGTTCGTCCTTATTTCAATTCAAATATTCCACTTCTATAGATGGAAATTTTGGATCCAATTTTCCAAATTTCACATACTAAAAGGAAAGTAACTATAATAATGCCTGAGCTACAACATTATAGTAAATTTTTAGTTTCACGTGGTTTACACTGTCAACAAAAGGGATTCAGAGGAGAGAAATTGAACCCTCATGCAATAATTAATCCAATTCACAGCAATAGATGAAGATTATATTACTGTTCCATGGAATAATCAGCAAAGACACCTATTTGGCAAAAACTAATTCAGAATTATCATTAATGGGTAGCTCAGGTGGTTTAGCTATATCATCGTAATCATGGAGTGCCAGCTCATTCGATTCTCGGACCCTTATATTCGGGTTTTCATTCTAGTTCCCTTATAAAAAAAGAGCCTTTTTGTACTTATTATGATTCCATTTTTCTCAAATTTATTCAATAAACTGTATTACTATCTCCTGAAGATTCTCCTCTTTCGGGAATGTTTATATGCATTTTTTCAAACCTCTTTGCAGGTTTACTTAATATCCAATTTACCTATTCATCTTGTTTTATTATTTCATCTTCAGTCATTTTTCCTTAGCTTATTATTAATTGTAACTCCAGTTCTCCAATTTCTTCTATTCCTAACTTTTTATTTGTTTCCCAAGGGTATAAAATCCTATTCATTTTCTAAAACTTTATTAGATTGTTGGTTTGAAGCAAGAAAATTAAGTTCTATCATAGATTATATCACCCAAAGCGAAATCGAGATAGGAAAAATAAATAAAGATATAGCCGATAGATTGCTCCAGATTAAAGTAAGACTTAGAGAAGTGCAAAAGGAAATAGATAATGAAAGAGAGAATATAGAAGCCACAGTAAGATGGGAAAGAATATGCAAAAAGAATGAAGAAAAGAATACTAAAAACCATTAAAAAACCATCAAGGAGAATCCTAGGGCTCCTTTCCTAGCATCAGTCATGGGCGTTAGTGAAAGTTGAAGGGGAGCCCCTTGTTTGGTATCAGAGCCTGGTTTATAAAATACCATGGTTAATACATTGATAAAAGAAAAAATAAAAAAATTAAATGGGGAAATTAATAGGCATACATCCATAATAAAATACTTAGAGCAGAGTCAACAAGTATTAGGATCAGTTGGTGAAATCACCTTAGGAGATAGGATGGTGAGTACAATTAAGGAAATAAGTGATCTATAGTATGACCTATACCAAAGACTAGAAACACTACCAACATTAGTTGAACAGAAAGAAAGTAATGAGGGGCTATCAGAAAAGTAAGGCAGTAGAGAATGAAAAAATTAATAAACATTTAGAAAATTTACAATTTATGAAATTTCTA
>JBAKGM010008882.1:0-12145 GCA_037177215.1 Asparagus racemosus | reverse complement strand
AAATTAAACATCTAATTTAAATTACTAAGAAGGATGGCAAAGTGGTAATTTTTCAGAAATCAAATAGTTAAAAATGATAAAATTGTAATTAATACACCATGAATAGTGTTATGGAGAGACCCTCCATTTTTTCTCCTCACCCTCCAAATTTAGAGGGTCAAATTTGGAGATCTCCAAATTTGGAGAGTGGTTGGAGAGGTTCCACTCTCTAAATTTGGAGATTTTGGAGATTTTGGAGATATGGAGGGTGGTTGGAGATGGTCTAATGGCACCAGAGTGGCAATCAATCTTATCAAAAGAGATATATTTGAATCTGATTTGTATTGTACTGCCACACAGACACCTAGCATTGGACCTTGAGCCTGGATGTTGGTTGGGCCCTAGCTAAAAGGATTATATCCTAATAAGAAGATAAATATCCAAACTGTATAACTTTGCTTTTTTAACTTTTTTGAATTTAAAAATATTCTTTGCAAGTTATATCATTATAACCTCCTATAGACTTTGTATAGAAAATCGTATATGAGGTAAGATGAGCATGACAATTATCATATTCAAGTTTCAAATTGGAATAAACAATTAGATATCAGTAATCATCATATTATATTACACAAATTTTTATCTATATACTAAAATAAGTACTGTACCCGTGCACTATTCATAGCTACAGTACAAGATATTAATCATAAAGCCGTGTTTTTTGGTTGCCTCTAAGGGGGTGTTTGTTTCAAATCCCAAAATTATAGGATATAGATTTCACTATGGGATTACAAATCCATAGATTTTTTAACATGAGTTGGGATTCCATAAACGTTGTTTGTTTCATCAATATTTTGGGATCCCAAATACTATAATTTGTAATACTTTCTTTGTTTCAAACTCAAATTGTAGGATTACAAATTTTAGGATTTGAAATCTAGAGCTGCATCAAACAAAATTATGGATTACCCAAATAATGATTGGTGAAAATAAGAACCGTTGGTGAGCTTTCTTCCCATAAAAGAACAAACACAATTACCTTCAATTGGGGTAACCATACACATTCAAATTCAAACTCCAATGGATATAAACAGCCATAAACTAACCCGAGACAATGTAAATAAAAAATGTAAACAAAAAATGTAAACATAAATGATAATATAGAGGCACAGAAAATGGCCATTTTTTTCAACACCTATATAATGAAATTACATTGCAGAGTGCTATCAAATAATAGACCGCCTCATCTAAAAATTGTAAAAGCAATCTAGACTATATTTTCATTATTGAACGCCTCCTGTAAACAATGAAATCCCATCATAGGTGGCATTATCAAAATGCGACCAATCATCATAGCTAAATCAGAAAAACTCAAAAACCCCACTTTTCATCCTAGAATTTCAAATCCACCCTCATTAGCTCAAAAAAAACTTCAGCAAACACTCTCCAAATGAATTTTGCACCAAGACCCAAGCCATCAAAAATTGGCAACAAGCAAGCTGAATACAACGTTGCAACAAACCAAGCAAGTAAACCACGGGTGCAACAAACCAACAAATGACCAAGGCTACAACAAACCAACAAATGACCAAGGCTGCAAGCAAATCCACAGGCAAGTAGCTCAATCAATGAGCATCAGGTAGTAACTAATCAACCAGCGAGAAAGAAACGGAGCAACATTTCAATAGCGTGACCCAATCTATGATCTGTACTATCAAAAATTGGCAACCAGCATCAAACCAACAGCAACTCAAACAAACAGAGAGCATCAGGTAGTAACTAAAGCATAACCCAAGCCATCAAAAACAAGCAACCAAGCCATTAAAAACAAGCACCAGGTAGTAATTAAGGCATGACCCAAGCCATCAAAACCAATAGATACTCGCAAGTAGCTCAGACCAGCAACAACTCAAATAAACTAGCAGCTCAAATTAACAAGACTGCAACAAACCAAAGATGCAAGCAAACCCGCAACAAACCAAGACTGCAACAAACCAAAGATGCAAGCAAACCCTCATTAGCTCAAATAAACCGTATTCCCAACATATCCAGGTGAGATTACTCAGCATTTCCAAAGTACCCAAGAAGCAACTTCCCCCAAAACCCTTCATTGTGAAATGCCCATATAGCAAAACAGTAATAACCAGGCAAAAATCAAGGAAAGGATCAATCTTTTACAACAAATCTAGATAAAACCCAGCATTTCTAATCAGCCCAAGTTCCAAGCAGAGAACGAATGATGTTGGTAACTTGAAGAAAAATTAAAAAAAGTAAAGCGATTTCAGTCTTACCTCCATTGGAATTAGAAAAGGGAGAAGAGAGAGAACTCCAAGCAGAGCATCATCCTCCATCTATAATAGAGAAAGAGAAAAAAGCTTCTCTCTTGGAGCTCTTTTAGCACGGGGAATGGAGGACGGGTAAAAGAGGAGGAAGAAGAAGAACTGGAGCGGTGAAGCTAGGGTTGGGGTTTAGGAGCTGGTTTGAGATTTCGGGATTTTTTTACCTGAAGTAAGATGACCTGGACTTGGGTTGTCAGAGATCCAGCCCAAAACAGCCCAAATCCTCTCTTTGAGAGAGGATTTCACAAATTCTAAAAAAAAAAAAAAGTTTTTTATATTTTGGGGATCCAATATCCCAAAATTTATTTTAAAACAAATAAAGTTTATGGAATTCTAAAACTCTAAAAAATCTACTTTTTCATCCTAGACTTTGTAATCTACCCCATATCCCAAAAAAAAGTTGAAACAAACACCCCCTAAGCCTAAAGTTTCCCTACATTAATATTTAGCCCTCATGTTCTCAAAGTTACTATTTCATCCTAGAATTTGTAATCCACCTCATATCCCAAAAAAAAGTTGAAACAAACACCCCTTAAGCCTAAAGTTTCCCTCCATTAATTTTTAGCCCTCTTGTACTAAAAGTTGTGATTCTTGCCTATAAATCCAAAGTTTCACCTTATTTGTTTTCAAACCCACAGGATTAGTCAAATAGAACTCAAGACTAGAACTAGGATAATTTATGGGATAAAATTTTATAGAGTTAGTCAAATAGAACTAAAACTTGAATAACATTTTACAATGTTAGTTAACTAGAACTCTAACAAAACTAAAACTGGGATAATTGTACAAAATTATCTAACTTTTTTCATTTTTCTATACAAAAGTGAGAGTTCTAGACTCCCAAACTCCTATTTATTTTATAATTTTTTATTTTTTATATTTCTTTCTTTTCTTTTACTTCTTTCCTTCTATGGTCATCACCGTCATTAGACCATGCCTTCAAATCAAATCTCATCTTCTCTTAGTCATCTATGATATTTTTTATAGAATATTATAATTATATAATTAATTTAAAAGTAAAGATTGTATCAATCGATAATTTATTAAACAATAAAATTAAGAGATGAGGGAAAGAGATCTTGAGGGGCAAAATAGGAAGGAAATTTTAAAAAAGTTTTTTTAGATTTGTACTATAATAAAAATTAAAAAAATAAAAAAGCTACAACATATATTATAATAATAATTGTCAATATCTTATAGTCTAACCAAAAGATATTTAATAGTAAATAACATTCTAGTAAACAATTATCAATCAATAATAGTAAATTTAAACTAGATAAATAGTATTTACATTTTCAAAATGCACAAATATATACTTCATGATTATAAGAAAAATCTCCCACATTCCTTTATCAAAATATCACGCTTCATAAAATTGTTCCTATTTATCCCACTAAAATATCCCACTAGCCAAAAATTGTTCTGCTTTAACAATTATTCCGCTTCGCATGAAAATGTCCCAATTGACTTACAACCCCTAAAGGTATTTTCTTCTATGAACCATTAATACTGCATTGAATAAATTTTAAACTAGTTTGTATTTTAACAGTTTGACATACAGTGTGAATTATTATAATATTAATATTGGTTGCTATATAAATATGATGTTATTTTAAAGCAATTTTTTTGGAAGTAAAAATAGGGCATGATGCCCTATTCAAAAAAAAAATATATTATATAGAACTAGGAATATACAAGAGAATACTATAAGAAAGATGATGAACAATAGAAAGGGGAGAGGGAGAAGTCCATAGCCGTCACCTCATCCAACAATCTAAAGTCCAAAATCTAAACAAAAGGTATAAAAGTATCAAAACATAATTACACAAGATAGCTAATACACCATCAGTTTACAAAACAAAAACCCCGCTTACAGTTAAGCAATTAAACAATGTATCTATTCGAAGAAACCAAAACAGATAGAGAATCTGTAAAAATCAACCATTGTCTTTGCTACCACTCAGAAGTTCATCAATCTTCTTTTCCAGTAGAATAGGTTTAACTTTGCAGCCTTCTTGTGACAAGAGCTACCTGTCCAGGATAATAGAAAATAGGCAACATTAGTTACCAACTTGGAAGGATCTCTAATCTTGTCATTTAATTTTAAAGTAAATATTTAAACTCTTACTTTTTGTCCCAAAGTTGTTGCATTTGCTTGTTACTTGCTATATGGATATAGTGTATTTTTAAACTAGATGTTTAAATCATTATTTTTTTATTCCTTTTTATAATAATGTTGTGGTATCACGAGTAGTACATGAGTTTCTTGCCTGTACAATCGAACTTTATCTTAATTTATTTTTGAGATGACTCACTTACGAAAGGGGTTTATGCCTATGAACCCAAAGTCTTAACCTCTATTTATTTTAAAACCATCCACTTTCAAGTTATAGTCGATTTACAAAATACTCAACTGAATTAATTTTAAATCAATTATCTAATTCAATAGTTTGGTATAAATTATAAGTTGCTATATTGTTTGTTTCGAGTGGTTAATTTACACTGCAATTTTAAACCAAGTTGCTTAAACAGCTATTTTTAGACATTTTCACACTGATATCGCAGCGACGCGCGGATCAATTTTGCTCGTCACCAACTAAAAGTATGTATTGCAACACACATTCTGTCATTATATTTTATAGAAAACCCCCCTCCTCCTCTTCTTCTATTTTCCTTCTCTGTGCCGCATCTTAGTGTGCCGCATCTTGAAACTTCCGGCAAAATTAGCCAATCCTCACATAACAAGAAGCAGACATCTCTAGAATCCATCCCCGTATGTAGTTCTCTTCTTTTGACGTGTCGTGTATTTGCAAGCCCACGCTATCATTGAAACCAAGTTCCCTTGGGTTCGGTTGGGTTTTCTTTCCAGTTGTGTAACTTTGCTACAGAAGTCTTTAAAATTGGATTGATTAAATTTATCTAATTACACAAGTATTGTGAATTCTGACTATCTAAATAAACAATCATGAATAGCTAATCGTATCTATATGAGTGATCATAAGAAGGAGAATATAAGAGATTCCGGAACACACGGGTGACTATCTGCATGGACAATCATGAAATTATTAATTGTATTTACACGCGTACATCTTGAGGAAGAAATAAACAGATTTCATGACATTTGCAATTACAATCAATAACGTAAAGATTATATCTGTAAATATGCAGACTCTAGAGTCAAGTATACAGATACAACATACCTTAGGGTACCTGGACGTAATTAATCATATTAATTTTCTTTTCAATTTTTATACAGACTATTGATAATGACAGTCATAGTAAAAGTAACAAAGGATTGGGCTGGTTCGCTGGATCATAGATATTTCTAGGCCATCAGTATTTCTGGCCTATCTTGGGCGCTATCCTCCTCTCTAAACTGCTCATGTGCTAATTATTTTTGCAATCAAATCTAATTCTTGTCGATTTCTTGTTTTTATTGCGGTTTTCTTATACTTTTGGGTCATGTCAGTTTTTTTTCTCTTGCTTAATTTATATATTTATTTTCGATTATTTCCATAGTATAAAGTTTTATGCTCCTATCTCTTCATATATTTATTTTTTTAAAAAGGTTCCTACGTTTTCAAAAATAAAAAGAAGAAGACCCTAAACCCTTAGCCCACTCTAAGCTTACAAAAGTGAGGCCTAGGACCATGGATCCATAACAGTCCCCAAATTTAATTCCTCAACATTTTTGCGCTAACTTTGGGGGTTCTCAAGATGCATTAATTTAGAGTTTTTACATGAATACCATCATTAACTTTTACCCCAAATTATAATTTATCATTTATTTAATATATAAATTGCTTTAGTTTACTTACATGTTCGCAATTTCACACTTTTTGATATTTTTTGTTTTTAAAAATGTAAAATTACAATAATACCCCCTCAGTCTAACCCAATATTAAAAAAAAGAGATGAGGTAGAGGAGAGGAAGGGGAGGGGGGGGGGGGCGCAGTTTGTCGGGTCGACGGCATGAGAGGAAGAGGGAAGGAGGTCGGCAGTGATAGTGGGGAGAAAGAGGAGGGAATGAGGATGAGGAGGGGAAGGAGGTGAAAAAGGTGAGAGGAGAAAGGAGATGAAAGGGGAGGAGAGGAGGTAGGGTTTAGGGTTTAGAGAAACCCTAGAAGTAGAGGAGAGACGGTGAGAAGGACGGGGAGGGGAAGAGGAAAAAAGGGAGGAGGTGGAGGGGCCGTTGATTGAGGGGGAGGACAAGAGAAAAAAAATAGAACGCTTAGAGAAACCCTAAAGGCGGAGGAGATGGTAGAGGAGGTGGAGGAAGAAGAGGAGGTGGAGAGGAGAGGGAAGGAATGATGTGGGGGAGGATGGGGAGGGGAAGAGGCGAGGCAAGGGGAGGGAAGAGGGGAGGGAAGGAAGAAGATAGAGAGAGGAGTGGGGGTAAAATGGATATTTTAGAATTTTTTTAGGCTGAATAGTAGCGAATGTGTGACATTAAGAACATATAAGCAAACTAATGTGGTTTACATCAATAAACAAATAAATAAATGTGGTAAGTTACAATTTGGGTAAACGTTAAGATGGTTTTCATGTAAAAACCCATTAATTTAAGAACAAAGCATTTAATAGAACAAAACATTTAATCAAATCCAAAACAAAGTAAGCTCAAATCAGAATACAAAGGAAATATAAATAATTGACCAAACTGACTCGCATAATGCCAGGCCATTAATGTTAAAAGAAGCTTAAAATGATAGTTTAAAAGTTGCCTGATACTTGACTACTAAGAAAATATTATTTCCGAGAATTTTTTTTGGGGTTTAAGAGTGAATTTGAGGGTGGGTAGGCCTTAAAAATTAATTGGGGAAAACCTTTAAGGCCCCGTTTGGCAACGGGTTAGTAGAAGAGTTAAAGAGGTTTAACCCCTTGTTAACCTCCCAAACAACAAAAAGTATAAATGGATTAACAAACCATTGCAGACAGTTTAACTCCTCGTTAACCCGCCTAGTGACTGGTTAATAAATCCGTGTGAGGGGGCGGAATTGCAGTTACTCCACCTCCTCACGCAGGGGTAGCAGGACTGCAGGAGTCATTTGAAAAAAACTAAAGCCGGGCATTTGACAGAATGATGAAAAATGTAAGCTGGAGAAAATTATACTTGGGCGGAGGGTAGGATACTTGGCAGGAGGGAGATTTGTTAGTGTTCCAAGATGATCATGAAAGCCCTTCATGTGCTCTACGCAAGCTAAGACTGAGACATCATATATATTATTTACATCGTTATACTAAATAAATTTAACCAATCACACGTTGAAGTAGTTCATCATCAAAAGTCATATTTCAAATTGTTCTAGTGTTTTTAAGATGATATACGCTGTTGATGTAATTTTTATTTTTTCAAGAAATTAAATTAAATTTTCTATTTTGAATTGTGATGTGTTGTAAATATGTGTTGAGATTACAAGTGCACAACCAAGTTATCGTACAGTACAATATCGATCCCACGAAGAAGGTGTGTAGGAAAAGTTCTAACATGAATCCTAGAGTTGTGTGTGGATAATTATGAGTGAAAATGTGGAGAGATAAAGGGAGTGTGCAATTATTTACAAATAAAAAAAACTAGAACAAGAGGGAAGAAAGAAAGTGGACAAATAAAAGTAAATAAAGAATAACAGGGAGGAGAAGTAAAGAAAACTAGAAAAGAACAAAATCAAAACTAGAAAAACTAACCACAAAAGGAAAAATCAAAACAAATAAAATATGGAGGAAATCAAGAGAAAAGATAGGAATCAAACATTGAATCCACTAATTGATTTCATTTAAGAGTTATGAATTACTCTCTTTTTTATTATATTTTACTTTAGATTTATTAAGCATAGACTATCAAACCATGTAAGAAAAGTATAACCTAACAAATTATCATCCAAGTAAAATTACCACTCATGAAAAGAACAACAACTAGATAATAATTCTAGAATTCATAAACAGAACCTATCAAACCACTTAAGATAAGTATAGATTATCAAATTCTTCTTCTACGAATTAATTTTATAGTTAATTATCCTAAACATGATCATTTTGAGTACAAAGAGAGCAATCCACAAATTATAAAAGAAATCAAACTAGTTTCATATTATTCTAGAGTTCGTACAAAATTTAGTTGCAATATTTTGGAAAATAAAAACAAGAAAATAGAATATAGGCTAGAAAGCATAAAAGAAAGGGAATAAAAATAAAAACTAACTACAAAAATAAGAACAAGAATAAGAAAAAAAATCTAAACTAGCATAAAGAAAATCTAACTAATAAAAATAAAAGAGCATAAAAGTGAATCTATACTACAAAAGAAAAATGCATAAAAATAATAAAAGAACATGAAAAATAAATAACAAAATAAAAGAGTATGAAAGTAAATCTAAGCTACAAGACATGAAAATAAATCTAATCTACTAACATAAAATGAAAATAAAATCCTAAATATGAATTTCTAAAACAAGAAAATAGAAGAGAAAAATAAAAACTTACATTGTAAGGGGTTGGCCCCTTGAAAGAAAATCTTCATCTTTATCTCCATTAACAAAGAAGAGAAGAAAAGTTAAAAGATGGAAAAAAATTATTTTTACTAATTGTAAAAAAAAGTTTATAATTTTAGAAGGTCTTCTCAATTAAGAGTAACCATCCTCTCCAAATGGAGATTATTACAAAATTTTCCACACTCTCAAGCCTTAACTCTACTCTTCTATTTATAGATAATAAGAATCTCTCACAACCCTTAGATTTATCTTGGCCCCTAAGTAACCCTTACAACCATAGGATTTGGCTTAGGCCCCAAGTAACCCTCATACCCATAGGATCTCTTAAAAGAATCTACACCATTTATTCAATACTTGAGAGATGATTATTGTGAGCTTTATTTCTTTTGTATTTAATTCATTTAATACTCTTGGGCTTCTTAGAATTTAGCTTGGCCTTCAAATAATTAAATATATATCAATTAAATTTAGATTTCTATCATAACCTACTACTGCTGATGGAATTTCTAGAATCTGCCAATCTAGATGGCTCCGTCTCGTCAAGATAGATGATTTTCATATATAATATGTGAAATTTTGCTTTCCGGATTAGGATATATTACCTTTTCTTTGCGGTTGACCATCCTGACAATGAATTTGACTTTGTTTTTTTAGATTTGATTTAATTCTCAATTGAAGAACAAGTTATTAATAATTATTGACCAAGAAAGTGATGAGTACTGAGATCTTGGTAGTGGACTTTGAATTTAGGCATTCTAGGCTTCATTAGAGATCTTTTGGGCTTGAAATAATCTTCATTTGAGATCTTATTCAATAATTATTGTTGTCTTGCAATTTAAGAGAAAAATATGTTATTAGTGATATATTTATTTAAATAAAATGGATAATGAGAGTACAAAAGTTTAATAAAATGTGATGATTAGAGAGAGAGAGGGAGAGAGAGAGAGAGCATGTGTGAGGAATTTGCAATGGGGTTTGGGGGTTTCTTGGGTTAAAAGGTGATTGGCCAAGGGAGTGAGAGAGGAGAGGTGAGGGACGGTGGTGTTTTGCAAATGAGAGAGATAATGGTGTGTTGGAGAAACATTGTCGAGATTATAAGCGCACAATCAAGTTATAGTATAGTTACAATGTTGAACCCACAAGGAATGTATGTAGAAAATATTCTAAGTTGGATCCTAGAGTTGTGTGTCGATAATTAGGATTGAATAAAAACAAAATAAGTAAAATAGGGAGGAAATCAAGATAAAAGATAGGAATATATAAATGAATCCACTTAAGGAAAGTATAACCTATCAAATTATCATCCAAGTAAAATTTTCATTCATGAAAAGAACAACAACTAGATAATAATTCTAGAATTCATAAGCATAACTTATCATAGATTATCATATTCTTCTTCTACCAATTAGTTCTCTAGTTGATTATCCTAAGCATGATTATTTTGAGTACAAAGTGGACCCATCCACAAATCATATAAGAAATCAAACTAGTTTCATACAATCCTAGAATTCCTACAAGGTTTAGTTGCAAATTTTGGGAAATGAAAACAAGAAAAAAATTCTAGACTAGAAAGCATAAAAGAAAGAGAATAAAAACAAAAACTAATTATAAAAATAACAACAAGAACAAGAAAATAAAAATCCAAACTATGAGCATAAAGGAAATCTAACTAACAAAATTAAATTAAGAGAGCATAAAAGTAAACTATAATACAAAAGAAATGTATAAGAAAATAAATTCTACAAAGTATAAAAACAAACAATAAAAATAAAAGATCATGAAAGTAAATCTAAGCTATAAGACACGAAATAAATCTACTCTACCAATAAAAAATAAAGAGAATATAAAATCATAAAACATTAATTTCTAAAGCAAGAAAATAGAAGAGAAAAATGAAAACTTGCATCACAATGGGGTGGCCCCTTGAAAGCAAATCTTCATCTCCTTTAACGAAGAAGAAGAAAATAAAATTTAAAAGGTGGAGAAAAATTATTTTTATTAATTGCAAATAATATATATAATTTGGAATGTCTTCTTAATTAAGAGTGACCCTTCTCTCCTAATGGAGATTATTACAGAATTTTCCATACCCTTAAGCCCTCACTCTCTATTCCTATTTATAGAGTATTATAATGAATATTATCCCTTAGATCAAACTTAACCCCCAAGTAAAATAATTTACGCCTTTAATTCATAACTACTTACCTAGTATCAATACTACTATCGATACAGGTATCGATACTTTTACCCATATCGATAGCCTGACATTTCAGATGGCTTCGTCTTGTCAAGATGGGTGATTTTCACATCTTATATGTTAGATTCTGCATTCCGGATTGGAAGATAGTGTTGTTTCTTTGCAGCTGACCATCCTGAATATGAATTTGATTTGATTTCTTTTCATATTGAATTTTTATTTCTTCATCTTCTATAAGCTGCTTGGCTTGATCCTGGGCTTCAATAAAATGTTGAAAAATGAGGAAATTTGAGTTCTTTTTTAGTTCTTATTCATTAATTCTTTATTTCCTGCAGATTAAGAGAAAACACGTTATTAGTGATATATTTATTTAAATAAAATAGATAATGATGGTATAAATGTGTAATAAACTGTGATGATCAAATACCCCCACATCTGAACTTTTGCTAGCCCTCTAGCAAAGAAAGAAAATTAAAAAAGAAAGAAAGAAAATCCTAACTCACTTTTGCAAGAAGCGTAACAATCATTTAAACCACTAGGCTACTCTAGAGGATGAGTTGTAGTCTCTTAAGGGTTTGTCGTGAATATAGCCATAAGATTTGATCAACTTGTCAATTTAAAGAAGTCAACGTATAATTAATTTACCTGATATATGTAAACAATCTAAATAGAGCTAGTTTTTACCCAAAAAAACATTTTTATGTATAACTCCAATGTAAATCTTTAAGAAAATCTTTACATTATAGCTATACAAAACCAAGTCTAAGTTAGAAATTTAATTAAAAATTTTGAAAAAACATGCTAACTCTTTGTTTCAAACAATTTTAAGTCTCTTGATCAATTTATTTTTCACGAACGTATATACAAATATAACTATATAAATTAAAAAAGTGGTTAGTATTTTTTTAACACTCCTTATTCCTTGGTGATTTTGTTCTAATTTATCGGGCTTTCTAAGTGATAATTTAATAAGTTTTGAGCCAATGAATCCCAACCCAATTGGGCTTAGCTTATTAAGTATAAAAATACTCCTCAAGCCTAATTACTCGGTCAACTTAGGCTTAGTAAGATAGAACCACATTGAAGTTCAAGAGAAATTTTTTTTGTGCCTATTTTTCACACTCTTCTTTTGCAAAGTTAAT
>JBAKGM010008840.1:0-12148 GCA_037177215.1 Asparagus racemosus | reverse complement strand
TATATTCACACATATATATGCATATGTATTTACATATACATACAATCTCTCTCTCTCTCTCTCCTCACAAAGTCTCTCTTATCTGTTATCCTGATTTACAAAAGAAGGAAGGATTAGCAAAGATCCTCCCTTTTGTTTAAGGCTAGGTTCTTCACAGTAGTGAGGAGAGCTTGAATCTTGTATCCCGTTGACGATGTGACCATCTTTGCTCGTGGAACAATGTTGAAAATAACTCGCAAAGCAAGTTTAGAACTCTACAAGTTTGATTGATCCGAAGAAGGCTTCTTTTCTCTCCTCTTTCAAGTCGAAGTTCCCAATAGAAAGGCTCTTCTTCAGCTGATTTTCAGCTATTTATAGGTGTTTATGGGGTGTAACTGACCCCTTAAATCGCTCCTTGATGAGGGTTTAATGCCCCAAAATCTTGCAAAACGGTTTTGGAACCGTTTAGATCGTGTTTGAACGTGTCAAACGCAAATTTCGGATTTGAGCGCGAGGGTGTCTTTCGCGTTCTTGACTTCAGACGCAAAGATGAGCCCCTCGTTTGGATTTGAGCACGAGGGTGTCTTTCGTGTTCTTGACTTCAGACGCGAGGATGAGCCCCTCATTTTGAACTTTGAATGCGGCCATGAACCTAGCATTTTGAGCTTAGACGCGATGTTGGGTCTCACTTGTTGAACTTTGAGTGCGGTAACAAGCTCTGCATCTTGAGCCTAGACGTGGTGATGAGCTCGGTGTTTTAAGCTTGGACGTGATGCTGAGCTTCACGTTTTGGGCTTGAAGAGATTGTTTTCTCGTAATCTCTTGGTTGGATTTCACAAGGATTTTCAAGTTGTAACCCCTATGTTCTAGTGTCATCAAATTGTAACTCTCCTCTGCCATTGTGAAGGTCATCAGATTGTAACTTTCATTCATAGTATTTTGTGGGTAGTAACTATCATTAAAAAATTTTAGACAGCATACAGAACCCCCTCCAAAGTTTTCGAAAGTTCACAGTTGACTGGAATGAATTTTTAAAATAGTTTGGAATTCTTCTTTCTCTAACTCTGAGAAGGTATTGCTTCTTGTTTAAGAGATTTGCACTTTGCTTTTGTCCATGCTAGTCTTTTGTCTTTTAAACGTGTACGAAGACCGTGGCTTTTTGCTTTTGAGATGCGAAGTTAAGCTTCACGTTCAGTCTTTGAAATGTTGGGGATGATCTCTGCATTTTCAACTGAAACGCGAGGTAGAGCCTTCTGTTTTTTTAATTGGAATGCGAAGTTGAGCCTCGCGTTTTGTCCTGACGTCAAATCGACTGGGTGTGAACGCGAAGATCACGTTTGGGTGGGATTTCTTTGCCTAAAATCCCGTGCAGAGTTGACTAGCTGGCGGCCTTATAAATAGACCCTTGGGTCAAATCAAAAGTCTTACGGATTTTCATCTTCTAAAACAAGAAAATTTGTCCTCGAATCTCCGGTGAATGAAGTTTCGTTCTCAGATCTTCTAGTGAACTTTCTTTCATTCCACTCTGACGAAAATGTCTTCCAAGAGATCCGCAGCAAAATCTAAGAAGACCGTAGCGACTGCTTCGAGCACGCTAGCGGCTGGAACCACTGGCGGCACTGCCACCCGGGCGCCCATGGCACAGCAAACACCCCTAATTAGTGGTGAATTTCAATTTTAACACAACTTGTTTTAACGAGTTTCTTCTCTTCCTCGTGAAGTGCTAGAAACGACGAGCGATGCTCGCGTTTTGCATTTAGAACACGGGGAGAATGCCCATGTTATGAAAATGAAATGCGGGGCTGACACCCACATTTTGAAAAATGAGATGCGGGGTTGTGCTTCACGTTTGAAATTGGAGCGCGAAGTTGATACCCGCATTTTGGGAACAATACGCAGGGTTGAGCTTCGCGTTTGAAGTTGGAACACAAAGTTGACACTCGCGTCTTGGGAACAAAATGCGGGGTTGAGCTTTGTGTCTGTTATTTAGGCCTTTCATGCTTGCAATTACTTTCCAGATATTAATTGCTTTTCGTTTCCTTGTACAATGCGCTATTCAAGTGACCCTCTCACTTTCCACAGCCATTTTGGTCACGAAGGGGGAGAAGACAAGGAGGTGACTTTTAGTCTTCGTCAAAGGTTACCCGTTGTCCAAGACAAGAGCGAAGAGAGACTGAAGCTCATTACTGAAGCTAACCCACCAGTGGTTAGAGCCATTGTCACGTACCTCAAACTTGAGATGGTGGATCGGAAGTATCTTAAGAAGCCTGCATTTCTCTTTGGGGACCTGGTAGAACTTGATATCAAGACTTTCTATGACAGGGATTACAAAATGTTGAGGAAAGTCGACGACCAATTCCTCTTCTTGCCCAATATGGAGCGGATGTATCCACTTTCATACTTTCAGTGTGCTTCTACTTCCAGGCACATGGGATGGGATCTTGTCAAGGATCAAGACGGGGTGTCTCTCGGAGCGTTGACTTATCAGGGTGTGCGTCCGATAGACTACAGCAGCATGTGTCAGCTTTAAGACTAGGTCTATTTGCAAAGCAAGATCCAGCTACTGAGGTGGCCACCCCAGCAAGCATTTTCGCTCGAAGATTTATGGCGGTGAAAGGTGAGTTTCCTGCATAGGATTTCAGAGCATCTAGATGGGTATATTCAACGGATGGAGGATGGTGGGCCCATATGGTGAATTTTGTGATGGATGAGTTAAGAGACTCACTCACTAGTTCTAATCTGGGAATTCCAGTCATGGCTACATGATATGGAATTGTGCAAAGTTCTTACACCCTCTTCGCTATGTTGGAGAAATACAACCCAGAGACCTGTACATTCTTTACACCCGTCGGAGAGCTAGGCTTTGCTCTTCATGAAATGTATGAAGTCTCGGGCTTGCCTTTCGGGGAGCTGCCATATGAGGAATTTATTCCCAGATCTAAGGAGTTGGCCATTTTGAGAGCGGCCAGTCCTGACATCTATGAGACTTTTTGGGAGGTGATGTGTCACTTCCAAGTCTGTGCCCAGCTGATAGGGTTGCGAGGGGGAGGAGTCAAGTAGGTGTCCTAGGCCAAGTACTTATTTCAAAATCTGCATAGTAAGGATATTTCAGTGGCATGTCTCAGTGCGAGTTTTTTTGATGAAGTTAAAGCTCGCATCGAAGATGCTACTGCTCATTACACCAATTAAGCCCAAGAAGATATTTTCCCTCTATACACAGAGTTTGAGAGCTTTCACTATCAAGCTCTATTCCCTATTTCGGATACAGCCCTATTTGCTGGGTTTTTAATGTTGTGGTTGAAGTGTTGTGTTGTGCCCTCCAGACTGATTGAGTCCATCGCCGCTGAGGTTGTTTATCCGGCGGTTCTCCTAGCTCATGGGTGACCAATAAATCTTTTGTCCACGACAGTATGCCGTTTACAGGGTGGCCTAAGGGAGTTAACCTTTGACTTCCTCAAGGTAAAAGAGGTGGGTTCTGGGGAGAAGAAGTCTTTCAAGACTCCCAATCCATGTGTTCCTTTACCATACACCTATCTGGTGTCATGGTATGTCCTACATTGCCCGTCGCTGATGACGGCAGCTGCTCCTTGCGGTGAGTCCTTTATTCCATGGCTCCAACAGTTGGAAGTAGCTAAATGGGAGGGTTGGTACATGGTGATGGTCCGGAAAGTTTTGTCAAGGGGCCTTAATTACCATGTATTCAGATGTTATCCTGACTTCGAAGGTAGCGGATATGGGGAATTATACCAGGACATGAGGGGCCCCAATTCTTTCACACAGCTGAACGGAGATATCTTCCGCTGGCTCATCAATATCAGGCCTAGCTACTTAATTTTTTGACAAGGTGGGAAATGTTACATTGAGCCTTATCAGCCCTTCTGCTTTTCTCGACAATTCGGGTATGACCAGTTATACATCAGGAATCCCAACCCTCAGCTCGCACTTATCGAGAACTTGTATGAAGGAGCTAGGGCTTGATATTACTTCATAGCTGCTTGTACCGGGGCGTCATTCGAACTGCCTAACAAGACGCCCAACTGTTACACAACCATGGATTTCTGCAACTGGTATCAGGCTGCTTCTCAAATTCCTGAATACAGAGCTAATTCTCTTGTCTGAAGGAGATCAGAAAGATGTACAAATCTAAAAGAAGTTCCAAGATGTCTCACCTAAGGGGACTTGACGAGTACTTATCTTGTGAACAAACAGCCGACGCTGGGGAAGAGGTTAAGACAACAATAGCTAGGCCCCCTGAGTCTATTCCAATTGAGACCCGGGACGAGAGAGCTACAGGTAAAAGGCCCATGCCAGAGAAAGACATGCGACATCAAAGCAAACGGGCTCATCGGCAGTTACCCACTGGATCTCCCACTTCTCAGGCTGAGTAGGGGACTAAGCTGATGCAGGATGCATTTAGGGCTGCTCATCCAATGCCTTTAGTGGAGGAAGAAGCACAAGAATCATCAGTTGCGGGTATCTCTCATCAGCAGGGACTCCGTTCAACTGGACCTGCTTTAAGGGGTTCTTTATCTCCTTACCCTTCAGAAGAGGAGGGTGGGGACGAATCATCTTTTGGGGATGCGGAGTCAATCCCAATTGTAGAGCCCATTGACACCATAGATCCGGGCCAAGCTTCAATCGCTGTTCCTCAAGAAACTAGAAAGGAAGCTCAGGCGAAGGGGGTTGGAATTTCTACAACCGACCCCAAGGTCGTCGAGCTACGGGAGCCCACAAGATATTCATCCCCCGCATCTTCAGCATTAATGCCTACAACCAGAGTTGAGAGGCCTAGCCCTACAACAGGGCTATTTCCCAAGCCAGCTGCCGCTACAAGTTCGCCACATCCCTCAGGAGATGATGAAGAGGAAGTATCGTATGGAACTTCTTCGGATTATGAGGGACTTTTTGAAGGCCTACCTGCTGTCACTTCTGATAAGGCGTCAGCTTACGTATCTATTCCTCCTCTAGATAAATGCCATTTGTTTCAGAATATCAATAGATGCTTTGTCCATATTCTGAAAAATTTCTTCTATATAGGCTCTCCGGTGAGGGCAACTCAGGAGGTCATGGTAGCATCGGCTCAAGAAGTTGTAGTAGCAACTCCTCCTCTAGCGAAATCAACTCAAGGAGTTATAGCAGCAGCAGGTCCTCTTCCGGTGAAACCAGCTCCACTTATAATCTCTCTCTGGCCCGTGAAAGACGTTGATGTTTCAAGCTCAACTCAAGTAGCGTCACCTACGACTCCTTCACTGGGTCTTGTGACCCAACATGAGCTGATACTGTCTCCTGCAGCTTCTTTGAGGCCAACAATTGTGCCTAATTTGCTTCAGAGGTATATTGGACACCTGGAAGTTGAGATGCAAGAAGCTGCTAGGCTTGTTGTCGTGGGAGAGAGCACCTTCGAAGCCTTCAAGCCTATCTTGATGAATTATTTGAACAATATCAGGTACCTAGGTGACACTGAACGCATTCAACGCTGTACCGATGGTGTTACCCACTTAGAGGAAAACTTGAAGAACTTAGAGGAGCTAAACCATGCTGACCTGGAGGCTCAGATTGAGTCAACCTTTGTTGACGCTCAAGTCCAAGCGATGCATCAATGCGAAGTTATTCAGAAAAGCTTGGAGGAGAAGACAACTCAAGTTGTAGCTCTACAGGGGCAATATGAGCAGAGGTAAGCTGAGCTGGCCATCTCAACCTATGCCATGCAGACTACACATGAGACAATTGTTTGGCTGGAGGCAGAGTTAGCTCAACAAAAGGCTCAGCTTGTTCAGGATGAGGCAGCTGTGAAGGACCTCACCTTCAGAAGTGTTGAAACTTTTGAAAATTATCACAAAGAGACACAGGTCCTTGAGGAAATAAAAAAAGAGGCTATTGCTGTGGTGCCCAACGAATCTGAGCTCCAGAGGCAAGCTATAGCGATGGTGCAAGCTGCTCATGAGCAAAAACTCTCAAATATCAAATCCCAGCTCGCATCTATTAACCTGATGGGCCCACAGATCTGATTTTGTATTATTACTCATTTTATTATATTTATTTTTTAGCTCAGCAATTTTGTATCACTCTTTAGTATTATGAATAAAGGTGATTTTGTTTTTAGCTCTTTGTTGTGTTTTGGCTTGGAGCAACAAAAAATAATCGTTGTCTTAGCACAAATTCTCACTCTAAGCCAGAATCAAATTTCCATTATTACCACTCAAGTAATTCCAGGAAAATAAAAAAGGTCAACAAGTCCACCTGGGTTCGACACTTGGAGGTATAGTGTCATAATAAAATAGTGAACTTGTAGTTTGAAGAACACTTGTGATTTGAACAAGATTTTGTGGACTTATCGCTCTATTGATGAGAGTCGATAAGTTTAGGTTTGGTGATTTGAACAAGGTTTCGGGCTTGTGGTGTGAACAAGGCTTGGGGCTTGTGGTGTGAACAAGGCTCGGGGCTTGTGGTGTGAATAAGGCTCGGGGCTTGTGGTGTGAACAAGACTTGGGGCTTGTGGTGTGAACAAGGCTCAGGGATTGTGGTGTGAACAAGGCTTCAGGCTTGTGGTGTGAACAAAGCTCAGGGCTTATCATCTCATTTAGTGGGGTTGATAAGCTAATTGTGATTTAAGCAGATTTGAGGACTTGTCTCCTATTGAGGAGGATTGATAAATTGATTGCGATTTAAGCAAATTTGAGGACCTATCATCCTATTGAGGAGAATTGATAAGTTAATTGCGATTAAAGTAAATTTGAAGACCTATCATCCTATTAAGGAGGATTGATAAGTTGATTATGATTTAAGCAAATTTGAGGACCTATCATCCTATAGAGGAGGATTGATAAGCTGGTTGCGATTTAAGCATATTTGAGGACCTATCATCCTACTGAGTGCTTGAAATTTGTTAAGCTGAATCTAGGCTTTATTGGGATGATAGTTATCTAGAAGAAGACATCAAATAAACCATGTTTTAGGTTTTTTATCCTCTTATAAGAGTGGTGGGGGTGTCTCACTTGTATCTCGTTAAGGTTTTTAAGAGTTTGACTAACTCCTTGTCAAAGGAGTTTTCAAGTCCAAAAATTGGCTAAGTGTTGGACAAAACGCAGAGGTGAGCCTCGTGTGTGGAGTTTTGAAATGCTAGGGCGATCCTTGTATTTGAGAATCAAAACACGGACGTTAGCCTCGCGTTTGGAGTTTTGAAACGCTAGGGAAATTCCTGCGTTTGAGAATCAGAACGCAGAGGTGAGCCTCGCGTTTGGAGTTTTGAAACGCTAGGGCAATTCCTGCATTTGAGAATCAGAACGCAGAGGTGAGCCTCGCTTTTGGAGTTTTGAAACACTAGGGCGATGCCTGCATTTGAGAATTAGAACGCGGAGGTGAGCCTCGCGTTTGGAGTTTTGAAGCGCTAGGGCGATCCCTATGTTTGAGAATCAGAACGCGGAGGTGGGCCTTGCGTTTGGAAGCTGAACCGACTTAAACGCGGTGGTTGCATTTTAAATGAGGATTTCCTCCTCGATTTTAATATAAATAGACCTCCAAGGTAAAATTAAAAATTACCAGAGGTAAAATCACGAGTTGTTCATCTCCTTCGCAACTTCGGGAGATTTTTGCGTTCTCAAAAACTCTTCTCGAGTTTCTCCAATCTTCAAGATTCTTCAATGGCTCCAAAAAGGGCAGTTCAAAAGATCAAGAAAGTTGTCCAAATAAGTCCAAGCACAATGCTGGACGAGGCTTCTGACGGCCCATCGATTTCGGCAGTGTCGCCGCCATTGTAAACCCCCTTACATAGAGATATGCTAGGGTTTTTGAACCTGTTTTGACGGGTTCAAGTTCCTAAAGAACCCAATGTCAAACTCCGCATTCTATATTTAGAATGCGGGGTTGATATTAGCAATTGAGACGCAAGGTTGACCCTCACATTTCATAGCGGAGACGCGGGGTTAAACCTTCTGTTTCACACTCAGAACGCAGAGTTGGCCCTTGCATTTTTGTATTTAGGACACAGGGTTGATCATTGCATTTCTATAGTTGAAACGTGGCATCGACCTTCGTGTTTTATGCTTGGAATGCGAAGGTGGCCTTTGCGTTTTAATTTGGGCCTTCTTAGTTTCTGTTGTGATTCATTCCCTTTCTTAGGTTTTGTTATTCTCTTGTGTTTGCAGTTCTCTATGCTGACATGCTGCTTTCTTTTGACCATTATTTCAGCCATTCGGGCTGGATGGGCTACAACGTAGCTGTTGGACTTCGCTGAGAACTTCCCATGACTAGAGTTGGTTCTCTGGGAAGAGCGATGATGATTCATAGCGTGAGGCATTCAACCTTCAGGGCCATTATCATTGATGTAGATCTTGTGATGCTGGCAGGTCATGATCAAATCAAGAAGCTAGAGTTCTTCTTTGGAGATCGAATCGAGGCAAACGACGATATGGTCTGTGTTGAAGACTATAAAGTGCTGGGTCAGGTTAACGACCATTTCCACTTTTTGCCCAGCATGGAGCGGGCTTACCCACTCTCATATTTCCAAAGCATCTCGTGCGGTAGGCATTTGGACTAGGATTTAGTCGAGGAAAGAAGCAAAGTCTCTGTTGGGACTCTAACTCACCAGACGGTTCATAATCTTGAGGTGAAGGGTTTAAAGCCCGGAGAGTTTCTCAGAATAGACCATAGTCGGGAAAAGGCCTTTCTAGCCAATATTTTTATTTGTTGATTCATCGCCGCTCAAGGTGAATTCCCTGCTCAGGAGTTTAGAGCCCCTGGGTGGACATACTCCCCTGATGGGGGGTGGTGGGCTTGTATGATTGATTTCGCTATCGACAAACTTCGGGCACCACTCATTTAATCTGGGCTTGAGATCCTAGTGATGGCCATGCGTAATGGCATCATTGAGAGCTCGTACAAGTTCTTTGCTATCCTAGAGAAGTATAATCCTGATACTTGCACCCTTTTTACACCTGTTAGAGAGCTGGGTTTCACTCTTCATGAGATGTATGCGGTATCAGGTTTGCCGTTTGGTGAGCTGCCGTATGAAGAGTTTGTTCCTGGGACCGATGAGCTTTCCATCCTAAGGTCGGTTTATCCGGATATTTATGCCACCTTCTGGGAAGTGATGTGTCACTTCCATATATGCACCCAGCTGACTGGGTTACAGTCAGGCAGTGTTAAATAGGCATCCTGTGCTAAATATTTATTTTAAAATCTGCACAATAAGGACACAACAGTGACTCGTCTTCTAGTGAGCTCCTCCGAGGTCATCACGGCCCGCATTAATGCCTACAGTGCCTCAAGGTTTAAGAGTTCCCACTATCAAGCGGAGATTCCTATTTCCGATACAGCATTGTTGGCTGGATTTTTGATGATCTTGCTGAAACGTTGCGTGGTTCCCTCTAGGCCCATAGAATCTATCCTGGTCGAGGTGGTATACCCCGCGGTGCTTTTAGCTCATGGGAGGGCAATAAGTCTCCTTTCAGCCATGGTGAGCTGCCTACAATATGGCTTACTGGAATTGACCTCAGAATTCCTGGACGTAAGAGAAATTGGGCCGAAAGCAGATAAGAAATTGAAGACCCCCTAGCTGCGGGTATCAGTGCCATACACTTATTTGATGGTCTGGTTTGTTATGCACTGTCCCTCATTAATGACAGGGGTTAGTGGCGCCGAGGGTCTGTCGTCCCATTTGTGTAGCGGTTTAAGTCAGCCCGATGGACACATTCATACCCAGTTCTGGCTAGACAAATTCTGTTGAAGGAGGACAACTATCAAGTCTTTTGCTGCTCTCCTGATTTTGACAGGGTAGAACAGCGATGCCAAGTGTTCATGGATGTGGCGCTGAGTAGCTTCACCTCTTTGGCGGAGGATATCTTTCGGTGGCTCATTACCATCAGGCCTGGGTACTTGGTCTATCGTTTGAAGGATTGATGCATCATCGAGCCTTATTTGCCCAGACGTTTTGCCCGACAATTTGGGTATGACCAACTGTATGTTGGGAACCCTGACCCCCAGCTAGCTATTGTTGGGAATTTGTATGAAGGGGCTCGGGCCTGGTATTATTGGATGGCTGGCAACTCTGAAGCTGTATTCTCGCTGCCTTCTCCATCACCTAGCTGTTATCCCGTTCTCGAGTTTTGCGATTGGTATCGTGAAACTTCACAAATTCTTGAATATAATGTATATACTTCATGTTTAAAGGACATTAGAGAGATGTATGAATCTAGAAAGGATTTGAAATTGACTCGTCTCAAGGGTATTGAAGAGTATTTGACCAAAGAGGAAGCATTTAGAGCCAGTGAAGTTCAAAAGGAGGCCACGGGGACTAAGGCTCATGAGGAGAAAGCGGCCGGGAAAAGGGTTCTCACTGCAAAGGAAGCAGCCTGTTATGAGAAGAAGGCTTGTCAGGGAATAACGACTAGATCGTGTTCTCGTCATGGGCCAAAGCTTATGCAAGAGGCCATCAGATTTGCTCCCGTGACACATACAAGTAAAGACGAAGAGACGCCATCAGATTCGACGGGCTCTGACACTTTTTAGTAACAATCTTGTATCACCTTTTTTTTTGTTTGTAAATAAAATGATACTTTTGTTCTTTCTTCATTTCTTTTTGTGCACAATATTCTGACTCATAACAGGCAACTTGATTGAAAGGGGCTAAAAGTGTGATATTGATGCAATGACAATCACACTATAAAAGTGTTACAGGACTTTTTATTGTAAACAATCAACTCCAAGCACGAGTGAATATAATCTTAGAGTCTACGGGTAATATTTCTTGAGAAATTTCCCATTAATCGGCATCATGAGCCTATCACCCTTTTGATCGATGAACCGATATACTCCATTTGAATAGACCGTTTCTATTACGAAAGGTCCTTTCCATTTAGGATTGAATTTCTCTTTAGTCTTATGTGTCATGACCATAGGTCGGCAGACTGCTAAGACGAGATCACCTTTCTTAAAGATCTTTTGCTTAACCTTCCTATTATAAGATTTAGAAATTCGAGCTTGATATAGCTCGATTTGTTGTTGAGCTTGAAGTCATTTATCACTTAACACATCTAACTCTTGAAGGCGTAGTCGATGTTGCTCTTCATTCGTCATTCTGGTCGCAAGAGCAACTCTTAGAGAAAGGATCTGGATTTCTAAGGGTAAAACTGCTTCAGACCCGTAAACCAAAAAGAAGGGAGTAGCCTTTGTCAGAGTTCTCACCGTTGTGCGGTAAGCCCATAAACATTCACCCAATCTCTCATCCCAATCACGTCGACTCTTAGAAACAAACTTCTTTAGAAGTTTCATGATAGTCTTGTTGAAAGCTTCTGCAAGGCCATTGGCAAGAGGATAATATGCTGTCGAGGCGACACTTTATATTTTGAACTTGTCAAGGCGACGCTTTGGATTCGAGCTTAGACAATATGCTGTCGAGGTCCTCAAGTCTCGCCCAGAGAGGCCTATGTCCCGAAAGGGAAGCTTGACAATTATTATGCATTCAGGAGGGGACTGGAGTATGAATCCTCCTTAGAAGACAAATGCTCTTGGTTGATTGACGATCACGCACCCGATGAAGGAGATGGACATTCGTCTGATTCATCTACTTGGGATTCCGATGTCAGCCTAGGCGAAGCCTTCAAAGCTTTGATGTCAAACATGACCACAGCTTACCCTGCCACCATGGAAGATGATGAGAAGATGCCAACATGGGAAGACCCGTGGATTCATCACCTCAACATGCAGTACCAGGACTGGTTCGAGCAAAGAGAACCCCCCACTGAAGATATAGTCGTCCAGGTCAATATGGGCGACGAAGCCAATCCAAAACCCATCTTCATGAGTGGTAGTCTTCCCCCAGAAGAAAAAGAAGAATTGATAGCTCTTGTTAGGGAATATATCGACATGTTCGCTTGGAACTACGAAGATATGCCAGAGCTAGACCAGAATGTGGCAACCCATTGCCTTAAAATTAAGCCGGATGCTAAACCTGTCAAGCAACAACAAAGACGGTTTTGTCTGCAAATGATGGAGGCAATTGTGGCAGAAGTGAAAAAGTTATTGAGTCAGGCTTCATCACGGAAGTACAACATCCAGACTGGGTGGCAAATGTCGTCCCGGTACTTAAGAAGAATGGGACAATCAGGATCTGTGTTGACTACAGAGACCTGAACGCCGCTTGCCCTAAAGATGATTTTCCTCTCCCGATCAC
>JBAKGM010008769.1:0-12149 GCA_037177215.1 Asparagus racemosus | reverse complement strand
ATATATTCCTTGGTGATTTTTCTACTTTATCGGGTTTTTCTTAGTGACTTTGTAATGAGCTTTGGGCCAATGAATCCCAACCCAATTGGGTTTAGGTTATTAAGTACAGAAATACTCCTCTGGCTTAATTTCTCGATTATATTAGGCTTATAAAGATAGAATCACCTTGGAGTTTAAGATTTTCATTGGTGCCCATTTTTTGCACCTTTTTTTAGTTAGTGAGTGTGCGTGTGTGTGTGAGTGGGCGTGTGCGCGCGTGTGTGTATAACTTGAGAAATATTTGGATCAAGAGGACTTGAGAAATCGTTATTCACTCTAAGTTAAGCATGAAAAAATTACATTATTTTTTAATAAAATCCTAATTTAGAGCTAGGATAGAGTATACTCTTTTAAAATTTATTTCTTAAAAATTTGTTTAGAGGTATCATAAAAGGCTACCTTGAGTATAAAACTAACTAAGAATTAGAAAGTTTTAAAAATTCATCAAGTAAATCAATAATTAATTAACTTTATCAAGTTGGTTGGTGACAAATATTTTTATATTTTTATTTTTTCAAGCAAAAGAATTTTTTTAAGGCAATAAAAGAAGAATAAAAGAAAGGATAAAATAAAAAGAAAAGATGACTAGTCCCCACCCCCACCTAGATGTTACATAGTTCTCAAGGCACACATAAATATCTATCGTAAAACATAAATCATAGAGCATCCCTAGATAAAAAGATCAAAATAAGGCAAACATCCAGATGAGAGAATAATACAGTGAAAAAATTAAGAAAAATAAAAGATAAATGCCTGGGAAATGATTCCCCTCTACTCATCCTCCTTAATATGCTCATCATCCTCATTAGCAGCAAGTCCTTCTAGTACTAGGCCCAGCTACATCATCCTATCTGCCTAGAAAATTATCAATTTGTAGTAGTGTGACAAAGGTTTAAAGCTCAGGTGAGGGTCTAGCTACATCACCATGCACCCTTTGCCAGTCCTTCATCATAAATGCCATGGATTTGGTGAGATAGTTCATCTAGGTTTACATTCTAGCAATCCGGGTCACATGTCTAGCTTGACTCTCAAGAAGTTGCTAAATAGGGTCATGTGTAGCATGCTAGCACCAAATAGGATCTCTACGTCAAGAACCACATTGATCCTGTCTTGATATACTCCACTTCGTAGTCTGGTCTTTCAATAATCCCTTCCTTACTTCTAGTCTATCATCTAATAAGACTGGAACAGCGAAAGTGTGACAAATTCTAGTGATCAGGTAGGGGTAGCAGAGCTAAACTCTCGATGCAGACCTTGACTTAGCCTATTCGCTCACATTCTTGATTGAAGATCTCATCCACACAAAGATAATTCTAGTTGTATCAAATTGTCAACTAGTGGCCATCCAATAGAGAAGAATCATATCATGAGTGGTGATGGTGGTGCATGCAATGGTGGGTTTGAGATCAAAGTTCAGAAAAAAATTGAGTAATCTGTACTCTGACTTGAGATTTCCTAAACTGAAGTTGGATGTGAAATCTCCTACATAAAAACATAGACATCTCCTTGAATTTTGCTGTCCCAAGTTGTATAGTAAAGCTATTTGGAAGAAATCGAGTACATTAGCCGGTAAATCCTCAAGTCTAAGAATATCTCTAATTGTGAGAAGGTTGATGACTACCCTAATACCGCTAATTGTAGATGAAGCTGAGTATCCTTTATCTGAATCAATTTTCCATCTAGAATAGAATTCTTGAACTAAAGAAATGTTCACTTTTGCTAGGGTTTTATCCATTATGACCCTGAGTCCCACTGCGGTCATCACATCTATTGTGGTTAATAAGTATGTAGTGCTCTGATTTTGAAACCTCTTTCAAATTGTATACTGAGACTGTCAATCCTAGAAAGACGTATATCATTGCATGTTTAAGAAAAAGGATGCTTCAATTGTCTATGCCGTCGTCTGTCTCGTTGTACACGTACATTGCATAGGATTGGGGTAGTCCATCATATTCTTCACTTTTTGTGTTTATGAAAATGATCATTGAAATGTTCACCATGGTGAAAAGAGAGGTAATTTCGTCTATTTATGAATATTAGTAATATATTTTCAATTGCTATATTAGTTACTTTCTAACAATATTTTCAATTACTATCCAAGTAAAAAAAAAGAGGATGAAGAAGAAGAAGTATATCATTTCTACTACTTGCAATACGTGTGAAACAAACAAGAAAGGTATTATATAGGCTACTTTTCATTTTAGAATAATGATAACTACCCTACAGGAAGAGGATGCTGCTTGAGATCTCTTTCTAGGTGCCATCTACGAAAAAACGTATCATTTTTTTTGTAAAACATCGTGACCCTTTTTTTATAAATTAGCTTCTCTAAAAATTTTCCAACATGAGTTCATTTCAATTTATCAAAATTTAGATTTTGTGACACAAAGAACTAAGTTCTCGAGCTATTTATTTTTGATTTTTCTTTACATAAACCCTAGACATTATCCTATGAAAAAATTTCAAAGAGAACAAAATTTTGATAAACATGATTCGTAAATTAAGCATGTTGATATGACAAAGAACAAGCCAATTTTCATAATTTCCCAAAATTATAAAACCTTCAATTTAGACCCTAAAATTGAATTGATGGGTCAAAATGATAATGTGATTAAGTTCTATCCATGAGACTTTTGAATCATTGCATATATATGATAATGTGTTTAGAAGAGGAAGAATATGTCGCAAAACTTGCAACATGATTAGCACATTTTATTACACTTTTATACCTTTATTATATATTTTATTTTAAATAAAATATCTACTAACAAAGTACTTTTATCTTAATTTACATGTTAATAAAGAATTAAAGAATCAGAGCCTAAAATAATTCAAATTCTCTTATTTTTTAACCATTTATTGAAGCCCATATTGAAGCCCAAAGATCAAGCTAAGAAGCCCAAGAGATCAAGAAAAAAAATTAGGTCAAAAAGTCAACGAGGAATCAAACTATGCCAGGCACCAAACGATTGACCAATCGATTGGCTAATCTATTAGCCAACTGATTAGTTTCTAACAGAATCAGTTAATGGCTGAGATTAATTGCTTAGAGGTCAAGGCTAATCCAATAGCTCTTGTTAATTGTAATAGGCTATAAATAGAGGTAGAGAGTGAGGGGTTTGGGGAGTGAAAAATTTTGTAAACTCTTTTTGGAGAGGAGGACCTTTAATTAAGTCTTTCAAAATTGTAAACACTTTTAAAGTTTGCATTAATAAAAAAATTTATTCCTCTTTTTAAATTTTCATTCTTCTTCTTCTTTGTTGATGAAGTGAAAATGAAGATTTGCTCACAAGGGGCCAACCCCTTGCAATGTAAGTTTTCATTTTCCCCTTTTTTTGTTTTCTTATTTTAGAAATTGCGTGTTTTAGAGTTTTATTTTCTTATTTTTATTTCATATTTAGTAGATTAGATTTATTTCATACTTTTAGCGTAGATTTATTTAATACTTTGTAGACTAAATTTACATTTTCTTGCGTTTTTTATTTCCTTGTTCTTTTTCTTGCTTTGAAGTGTAATTTTCATTTCTTTTTGTTCTTAATATGTGTAACTAAATTCTTTAGGAGATCTAAGATTGCATGAAACTAGTTTAATTTCTTTTATGGTTTGTGAATTTCTCTCATTGTGCTTAAAATGATCATGCTTCAGATAATCAACTAGAGAACTAATGGTAGAAGAAGATTTTGATAATCTATGCTTAATGACATATAAAAAAAGTAGAACAAAATCACCAAGGAGTAAAGAGACATATAATAATAAGAATTGTTTTTATATATTGTTATATTTATACATATGTTCTTGAAAAATAAATTGATCAAGACACTTGAAAAATTATTTGAAATAAAGAGTTAGCATGTTCTTTTCAAAACTTTTAATAAAGTATTTAAGTTGGACTTCGTTTTGTATGGCTATAATGAAACGATTTTCTAAGAATTTTACTTTGGAGTTATATATAAAATTATTTTCTTGAGTAAAAACTAGCTTTAATTAGATTGTTAAAATATATTAAGTGAATTAATTATATATTGACTTCTTCAATTCAGCATTTGGCCGATTGTCTGCATGAAGGAATACAAAGTGTTAGATGACTAAGTCAACATGTTGGTGGTCTGTGTAGAAGCTTTGATCATGGCCTCTAAACTCTTTTCTACGGCACTGAAATGTTTCTTATGATCAGAACTCGGAGAAATAAGATTTACTACTAGATGGTGAGTAAGCTGGTTTGAATAAGGCAAACTGGATTGTTGAAAATTGTTCAGTGTGCTGAATGGAACTTTGTTTAAACTAGGAAATTATTAGGTTGAAGTGGGAGTGAAATTTTAATTTTTGGAGAAACTTTCTTGCTTCGTGCAGAATTTAGATGCTTTCTCTAACTAGGATTGTAAGTTAGAGAAAATATATCATTTCTAGGACATTGAAATACAACGTTCATCTAATTTAGTGGTTGATTATTTCCTAAGAGAGGATATTCCTCTTAAACATGGGATGGAGAAAGACAGTTATTACATCCTGGGGTAGAAGGTTGGTTGATTTAAGCTGGGGCTCGTTCCTTACTTTTAAAGGCTTCTAATCTATGTAGGATTGTAGCCATTTTTACTTCAGATGCTATGTTTGACTTTAGGAAAAGGCCATTGGTTTTGGTTGAGGAAGTTGATGAAACTCTTTCATCACAATGTTCCACTACATGGTTTTTTAGATAAACTCTCTAAAAATTTCCAAACTTAACGTTTTTCTTCATAAGATCCCCTTGAGACATAGATGATTTGGCATAATTGTCACTTTTCTAGACCAAGATGTGGACATTGGATAAGAAGATCCTTAAATCTATCAAAATACTTCTAAAATGGCTCTCCTAAAACTATCTCAAAATTTTAATTATTATTTCTAAGCTTTATCATTTTATGAATTGGGAATTTTTTAAAGAAAATGGTAACAAATTCATCCTAGTTTGAGATAGAATTTGTGGGTAAGCTATCTCGTCATTTCTTGATTTTGTCCTTAAGAGCAAATGGGATAAATTTAAGCTTAATCACATCCTTAGTAACTCTCTAATCTTAATCATAAAACAAATTTACTCAAACTCAGATATAAAAATATATGCATCTTCATATTCATGTCCTAAGAACTTTGAAATCATGTTTATGAAGTATGGTCTAAGCTTAAAATTAGCTCTATTAATATTAGAAAGCCTAATGCAAGACGAGATTGCATTCCTAGTGGGATAACACATGTCTTGAAGAATAGGTGGATTAGGATTTGCCATATCTTTAGTCTAAAAATTGGTTCAACACAAATAAAGTGATTGGTATTATCCCTAATCTAAACTTGCATACACCAAAACAAAATCTTTTTAGATTTTTTATCTAAAAAGAAAATTAGGGGAAAATCTAGAAAATAAAAGTTGATTAATTTTTTTAAGGAAAACTAAAAGACCTAAAAGTCTAGTGAGAGAAAAGAATAAGGATAAAATAATCTATCAAAACAAATCAAGAGCAACCACTTGAAATAATCACCCTTAATTTTAGGGTTAAGCGTAAACTCAACTAGACCAGCTCCTAACTAAAAACTCCTTGAATGAAAAGATTGAAATTTACTTGGTCAGTTAACCAGTAAGGATAGTACTAGAGGGAGCTTAAGGACCAATTAAGTACATCTTTTCTTGTGGAGCGCTTCACGCAACCTCTAAACCTTGCCTTGACGCCAACAAATTTTAATGAACTTAAACTGATTGACTTAATAATTTATTATTTCTTAATAAGCTTCAATGGTGATGAAATTGCTCATCTTATCTTAATTAGAGGGTTTTTTGTCTTTAAAAGTATTTTCAAGTGAGTGCTCAAATCAAAATGCTCAAATCACTTTGGTAAATTCCTACTAACTATATGCAATGCAAACCCTAAGAATTAAAAGCAACTACAAAATGATGCAAAAGGGAAAATATTTTTCATTTTTAATTAGGGTCAACAATCAAACAAATATGAGAAAGAGAGCTCTCATTTGGATTTTTTATATTGTTAGTTGTTGTCCAAGTGGAGGGTGAAAATTGTTAGGGTCAACAAGAGATCTTTTTTATTACTTCCTAATTGTCTCTAATGTGAAAAACCTAACAAGAAGGTGGAATTGAAAATACTAGAAAGAGAACTCACCTTTCAAGCAAATCTTCTTTTTTAATCTTCAATCTTCAATCTTCAATCTTCTAGTTTAGACCTTCACAAGGAAGCATCTTCTAATTTAAAAAATCGAAATAGAAAAAGCCTAATTACAAGCACCTTCCTCGGTAACGGCGCTAAAAACTTGATTGGGGTATAAAAACATGCACTAAAGTTGCAAGACTATAACTATCAAATATAATATAGAAAGATGTCGAACCCACAAGAAAGGTGTCTGTTTTAAAAATCCAAACTTTGATCATAGAAATGAGTGGACCAAAAGGAATGAAATAAGATGTGTAGAGACACAGAGAAAGTGATTTGTCACAAAAATGAAAAGTAGAAACAAGTGGGAAGAAGAAGAAAGGAGGAAACAAATAAAAAAATAAACTAGAAGAAAATAAAAAGAGAAATAGAAATAAGAAAAGAGAAGGAAGGAGGAAGAGAAAAATCAACAAGAAAAATTAAGAAAAGAGAAATCAAGAGATGGAGAAAAATCAAAATCAAGAAAGATTGAGGGAAAAATAAGTAGAGAAACTTAAGGATCTAGAATTGAATCTACTAGTTAATTTCAATTAGGATTTATCAACTACTCTCTTTTCGTCATATTTTACTTTAGATTTACTAAGTACATATTATCAAACCACTTAAAGAAAGTATAATCTATCAAATTATCATCCAAGCAAAATTTCCATTCATGAAAAGAATAAGTAACTAGATAGTAATTCTAGAGTTTATAAACATAACCTATCAAATCATTCAAGATAAATATAGATTATCAAATTCTTTTTCTACCAATTAGTTCTCTAGTAATTATCCTAAGAATAAATATTTTAAGCATAAAGAGAGCAATCCATAAATCATAAAAGAAATTAAACTAGTTTCATACAATCCTAGATCTCCTAAATAATTTAGTTACACATATTAAGAACAAAAAGAGAATGAAGCCTAAAAGAAAAATAAGAAAATGAAAACTACACTACAAAGCAAGAAAAAGAACAAGAAAATAAAAGGAAATAAAAGAGTAAGAAAACGTAAATCTACTCTACAAAGCATGAAATAAATCTAGGAAAATGTAAATCTACTCTACAAAGCATGAAATAAATCTACACTACAAACTCTACTTTACAAAGCATGAAATAAATCAACACTACAAATATGAAATAAATCTAATCTACCAAATATGAAATAAAAATAAGAAAAAAAATCCTAAAAATGTAATTTCTAAAACAATAAAATAAAAAGAGGGGAAAATAAAAACTTACATTGCAAGGTGTTGGCCCATTGTGAGTTGTAGGCGTTGAAAATCGCTTATCAGTGCTCGAATGAGACTCATGACAGTGGGTTGATAGCCGACGACCCATCAAACGATGCGACCAAGAACCGCTGACGACGTAATTGCTCCACAAAACGCATAAAGCGAGTCGACGAACACATGAAGTGAGTCGGCAAAGCGTATAAGTCAATGAAGCGACGTATCGTGGAATAAATCAAGCGACGAAGTTTCAGGTCAGCGAGATTCGACAAGGTGAGTCGACCGGATTCGAACGTCAACGAGACGGAATTAACCTGACTCAAGTGACTATAGAACTACGGCCGATCGAATTCTGGAATCAACAGAATGATCAACCGAGCTTTGATTCAGCACAACCAGACGAAAAAACAAGCTCGGATAGAACGGCGAACGAACTGATGAATGCCAGAACGGAAGAGAAGCTCCAAATGAGGGCCTCAGCCACAGTGCCGAGGCACCAATGGTGCCCGACCAAAAAAATCCCTCCTTGTTCATTTGCCTATAAATAGGCTAGGGGGTTCAGTTTTGAGGGTTGGAAAAAGTTAGAAAATTTGGAGCTTTAGGCGAGATCCACGCGACATTTTGCACAGATCCATGTGTCTGCAAAATCAAAAAGGCTAGATCAAGATCCAGTGCAAGGGACGAGCATCTTCAACCTCAGATCCACGCAACGAGAAGAAGATCAGGAGCAGATCTACATCAGATCTACAGCGTATCCCTCCAGATCTAAGCTTGGTCTTAGTCCCAAGAAGAGCCGTGAAATCGCTTGGACGATTTCACTTACTTTAGGCGATCTATTTCCTTCGTGAAATAGTCCCCTCATCCCTGTAGATCTCTACTTAGATCAGATTACGCGGTGGTCCACGGACACAAAAAGTCCCCGGCACAAGCAAAGACACCCACGCAAGCGAGGATCCGATAAACGGATCCCGCGTTTGTTCATTAAGGGTCAAAGTTGTAACATTTTTTGATTTTTCATTGTAAGCCTTATAAAAAGGTGCGATTTTTATTTGAATTTTGTTGTATGTGACTGAAGTTTGTAACAAATTCACTCTAATGGAAAACAAAATGACTTTCTCCGCAAACAAGCTGGTGACCACAGTAGGAGCCAACGGTCTCAAATCTGAGATCATAGTGTCGCAGCCGCAGATCCCGATCCCGGTCAAGAAAGAGGTCGAGTTCGAGTTCGACCAGCAGAAGTTCGAAGGGTACCTCTCCTCCTCTAGATTCGCATTTCCCCGTCCTTTCAGAAGGGTCTCTGCTGCAAGGAAGATTCGTTAGGCCTCAGATGCAGTGTCCCAAGAGGACGAATCTAACCCCGCTACCGCTAAAGCTGTAGGTAGAGGTAAAACTCCCTCGGCGCCCACAACTCAAGTTCCCACAGTGCCTGAGATGATCGTTGATAGCGTGCCCGCACTCTCCAAGCGAGCACGGTAACGACGTCGCCAAAGCATGGCACGTCGATTCGCCAAGGCGATGCAATCCACGGATGGGATCCGCTACGAGGCAGATCTAAGATCCAGGTTATAGCAGAGGCTCCAACCTCAGGCGGTTGACGGCCCCTCCAAACCGTCATCAAACGAGTGGGTTCGAGTCAAACGGAACCGCTCAATGCTTCAGGAACGCATCCGGAAGTGCCGCACACTCCTCGCGTAGGCTCGGGCTTTGGTGCAACAAGCCCGCAAGTTGAAGAAGGAGGAGGTGGCTGCTAAACCACCAATGAGCTGCTAGGTCTGGAGGCCCAAGTCGGCCAAAATTCTAACTCCAACGATCACGGCGTCCAAGCCCAAGTCCGCCGGCACTTCAACTCCTACTCTGGCGCCAAGACCCAAGTCCGACAGCACCCCAACTAATGTTGCCTCAGCGCCGAGGCCACCTCTAGCATCCACATCTGAACTTCCAGCGAAGCTGATTCCTACTACAACCGGCAAGCTAACCATCAAGGAACGCTTGGGTTCATTGAGGGAATCACGGGTCACTCCTAATGCAGGAGGTTGCACCCACCTCAACAAGGATAGGGAGATTCTTGCAGCTCCACCAACCAGACTAAGAATCAAAGTCCGAGAGTCCGCCGAGACTTCACACCCACACAGGCGAACGTCAAGGCGAGTCACTTTTGACAGCTTTGATGAAGCAGTCTGTCCTCAAAAGGAGACATTTTCATCTGACGATGACGACGTTATACCTAAGAGGTCATGCCAACGCACGATGGGTAGCTCCGGCATTCATGCCGATGAGTTGTACTATCATGCTGGGGGTACGAATAGATCCTGAAAGAGGAGTTACCCCGAGAAGCCCGCGCATTGCCCCTGTTCCAGGCTAATCAAGGCAGTGTTGTCAGAGTGCAATTGCAACAAAGCGACTCCGGAGAGAGTATCTGTCTTTGACAGACTTGGTGACAAAATGCTGAAGCCCAGAACAAGACGCTTCCATAAGAGAAAGTCAGTGGCTCGAAGCGCTGAATTGCCGAGAGTCACCAACAACATGACGAGCAGAGGAACGTCAAATCGTGCTGACCCCCGATCATTCGACCGGCTCACTCAGTTGCGCACTGGGACGATCTGACGTTCCAACTATGACAAAATCATAAAGGGGTTGCTATCAGATGACGAAGTGTCGGATGCTGGCTCTGCAATGGCTTCCGACAACACGGCTTCCAGTGAGGGACAACCCCGGGAAGCCCTTATGAGTAGTGCTGAACAAGTGGCCAAAATGCTCGAAGAAGCGATAGCCAAGCAGAAGGAGAACTTCAAGTTCAAAATGGAGATGGCCTTGCAGCAGATGCGAGAAATGCATGACCAGCAAATCCAAGCACTGACGAACCATCAAGGTGAAACCAGTCGCCGCAATAACGTCAATCAGGTTGACAGCGACACTGACGGAGAAGAAGAACATGGTGCTACACAACCCCCTGAAGAGCGAAACGTTGGGGGTAGCTAGGAGAATGCCAGCATCAATGCCATCTCAGAAAATGAGAAAATCAAAGATCTCGAGAGTAAGATCAACACATTGATCTCCTCTCAAGAAGTCAAGAAGACAGGGATACCGTGCCCATACCCGAGGGAGTGGGAGTTGATCTCGTATCCGTCAAAGTTTAGCTTGATCAACTTCATGCCGTTCGATGGAAACGGGTCCCCCACTCAGCCCCTGATTTACTTCAAATCTCATTTGGGGGTGATTTCTAGAAACAAGCCCTTGATGGTTCGGTCATTCGTTGGCACCCTTCGAGGAGCTGCCTTCGATTGGTACTGCCGTCTCAAACCTGGGAGTGTTACTAGATACGGGATGTTGCTTGATGAGAAGCAGAAAGACAGAGAAACTGTGGATACCTTCGTCAAACAGTTCCAGAATAAGGCAATGAACTGCCGGGATCTAGCTACGGAGGAGTTTATTCTTCAGACCTGCCACAATAACTTATCGTTGGATGTGCTTGAGGCGATGGGAACAGCACCCTCCACTATATGGAAGGACCTGAAAGTGCGTGGCGAGCAAGCCGAGCAGTTCCTAAAGAGGAAAAAGGCAGAAAGAGGCCAGCCGGCTACGGAAGCTCCAAAATGCAATTTTGTCCCAAGCGGCAAGGGGAAGGAGCAGGCTAGAACGGTGGTCGCAAACCAGACATTCTAACTGCAACCCCAGCAGCAGCCGCAACAGCGAGCACCACAGCAGTCACCGTCACAGTGGCAGCAAGTGCCGCAAAAGCAGAGGGCCTCAGAGCTGAGATTCTCGAAGTCCTATTCTTTCAGGGACGATGAGATTCCCAGTCTCTTCAAGTATCTAGTGGAGAATAACAAGATCAAGCTCCCTCCGATCCAGAATCAAGAGGAAGCGAAGAGGACAAATGACCTGAGGTATTGTGCTTACCACAGGGTGATTCACTACCCCACCAAGTCATGCTTCAGCCTCAAGGACAACATCTAGTCCTTAATTGACGTGGGAGTCATCACAATGAAGCTGCCCAAGGAAAAGAAGGTTGGAGTGAATGTGGTGTCCATCAGCTTTGGGTCGATACCTTTGATGTGGTTCGAACCCAAGCCTGTAGTGAAGGTGGCGATGAAGACGATAAATGATGACCTGCACAAACAATGCCAAAAAGGGCTCGTACCACATATGGCCCCAAATGGTGAATTTTTGTGGGTCCACCCAGACCTACTTGAAGATGATTAATGGGTAGCCTCCTCTTTATCCAAGAAAAAGTCAAGGGGGAAGGGAAAATTATGCCACGCTACTTCCACAGTCTTGGAGGGAGATGATGAGAAGATGGTGACACTCTAGCTGTCCGAGGAGGAACCTGAAGCCCACACCACCAAGAGCGGGCACGAGTACAGGTACAAGTACCCAGAAGTCCGTAATCCAAATGACAAGACACTGTCAGAGCTGGGGGTACCAACAACTCTCCTCACTCACGTCGAAAAGGTGCAACAGCAGGCAGCTACCAAGAAGCTACAGCTAAGTTAAGGGAGAAGCAACCACAAGAGGTTCAGCTCTCGAAGCAGTCTCGATTCAATTGCCCGATTGGAGGAGACAAACCGGGAAGCTCTAACTCCCCATACCGCTTCAATGTGATGGCTTAGCTGGCCAACATACCAGCGAGGATCACTCTCTACGAGCTTCTACGACTGTCCAAAGAGACCCGGAAAGCCCTACAAGAGGCCTTGGCTGACTCTGAAGTA
>JBAKGM010008749.1:0-12151 GCA_037177215.1 Asparagus racemosus | reverse complement strand
GATGAAGTGTCAGATGCTGGCTCTACAATGGCTTCTGACAATACGTTTTGCAGTGAGTGACAACCTCGGGAAGCCCTTATAATTAGTGCCGAACAAGTGGCCAAAATGCTCGAAGAAGCGATGGCCAAGCAGAAGGAGAACTTCAAGTTCGAAATGGAGATGGTCATGCAGCAGATGCGAAAAATGCATCACCAGCAAATCTAAGCACTGACGAACCATCAAGATGAAACCAGTCGTCGCAATAACGTCAATCAGGTTGACAACGATACCGACAGAGAAGAAAACCATGGTGCTACACAACCCTCTGTAGAGCGAAACGCTGGGAGTAGACAGGAGAATGCTAGCGGCAATGCCATACCAGAAAACGAGAAAATCAAAAATATCGAGAGTAAGATTAACACATTGATCTCCACTCAAAAAGTCAAGAAGACAGGGATATCATACCCATACCCGAGGGAGTGGGAGTCAATCCCGCATCCGTCAAAGTTTAGCTTGATCAACTTCACGCTGTTCGACGGAAAGGGGTCTCCCACTTAGCACCTGATTTACTTTAAATCTCGTTTGGGAGTGATCTCTAGAAATGAGCCTTTGATGGTTCGGTCATTCGTTAGCACCCTTCGTGGGGCTGCCTTTGATTGGTACCGCCGTCTCAAACCGGGTAGCGTTACCAGCTGGGATGATATAGAATCCATGTTCCTTGAAAATTTCTTCAACGATGACACCGAGATATCCATTGGGACATTGTTAGACGAAAAGCAAAAAGACAGAGAAACTATGGATACCTTCATCAAGCAGTTCCGGAATAAGGCGATAAACTACCGGGACCCAATAACTGAAGAATTTATCCTCCAAACCTGCCACAACAACCTATCGTTGGATGTGCTAGAAGCTATGGGAACAGCGCCATCCAAGACTTGGAAGGATTTAAAGCTACGTAGGGAGCATGCCGAGTGATTCCTTAAGAGGAAAATGACAGAAAAGGCTAGCAATCAGCATACGCTCATAAATAAAATTTCGTCCCACACGGCAAAGGGAAAGGGCAGGCGAGAGCTATGGACGCAAACCAAACTGTCCAACAGCGAGCGCCGCAACAGCCGCAGAAGTAAAAAACTTTAAAATTCTCCAAAGTCTATTCTTTCAAGGAAGACGAGGTTCTCGGTATTTTCAAATACTTCTTGAAAAATAATAAAATCAAGCTGCCTCCGATCTAAGATCAAGAGAAAGCACAGAGGACCAATGATCTGAAATACTGTGCATACCACAGAGCAGTGCACCACCTAACGAAGGCGTGCTACCATCTCAAGGACAAAATCTAGGCCTTGATTGATATAGGGGTCATTACCCCAAAATCATTTAAATGAAAGTCTTTGTAACCTGAATGGCAAATACCCCTAAATGTTCTAACATTTCTTCTGAAGTTGTCTTAGTTTTCTCAAAGAAGCATGTGATGCCTCGGATTTACTCTCTAACTAAGCTGTCTCCAATAATATGGCTAGATACAATGCATTGCTTATTGGGCTCAATTTCGCAAAGAGATGGGGGGTCGAAGCCTTTGGGGATTCCTAACTCATAGTCAAACAGATCCGTGAGGACTATAAAGTCAAGAATCCGTATCCGATCCCATATCACCAGGCGGCCGTTGAGATGACAAACTCGTTTGAAGAATTTTTCATCGAGTACATTCCGCGCCCCTAAAATGCTTATGCACAATCTCCCGAGATTGAACAACTAGTCACGGTCAGAACTCATCAGCTATTTGTGCCGATATATGATGAGACAAAGGAAAACAAGGGGGTGGTTACCAAAGAGGTATACACAACCCAAGTCAAATCCTGTCACTTCACATTACCCTTGCGATAGAGATGACGGTGGAAGAACAACATCAGAAACGTCTCAAAGAGCTCGAGATGTTAGATGAAAGGCGCCTGAAAGCTCAACAACGCATTGAGTTCTACCAAGCCAGAATATCGAGAGCTTTTAAAAAGAAGGTGCGACACAGGAGTTTTAAGGAAGGAGATCTGGTCCTCACTGCTCGACGACTGATAATCCTCAACTCTAAAAAGAAAAGGTAAATTTAAACCCAAATGGAAAGGCCCGTTCGTAATGGAGACAGTCTATTCAACGTTGCATATCGCCTAATTACCTAGAATGGTGACCATCAATTAATATCGATAAATGGGAAGTTCCTGAAGAAATACTATCCTTAGTATATTTGGGATAACTCGTTTCAACGAGAATTTTCTTGTGGGATGTTTCACCAACTTTCCTCGAGGATAACCCTACATTTATCCTCCACCATAAATTCTTTCATTGATCAAATTCATTGACAGTGAATCTACAAAATTTTCCGGTCCAAGTACCAAAAACCCCTCTTGATTTCTTCCATGAACAAGAGGTCAGCTCAAAATTCCCTTCACGCTGGAGATAGAATATAAAATTCTTCCTCTTTAAGTATAGGATCCCCTTTGTAATAAACAGAAGGGCTCTATCCCAATCCCAGGCAGCGCCAATTGAAGGTATGCACCGGGACTTTCACATCAGGTTTTTTGACTGAAGGTAGCCTGAGTCTTTCCGATTCTCAGAGTGGAAACCCCACTCTTAGTCTCACCCCTCGTCCAGGTAGTGCCGACTGAAGGTATGCGTCGATGTTTTCAGATCAGGTCGTCGGACTAAAGGTCACCTGAATCTTTTCGGTTCTCGGAGTGGAGATCTCATTCTTAGTTCTATCCCTCTCCCAGGTAGCGCTAATTGAAGGTATACGCCTGGATTTTCAAATCAGGTCGTCTGACTGAAGATCACCTGAATCTCTTTAGTTCTCAGAGTGGAGATCCCCCTCTTAGTTCCATCCCTCTCCCAGGTAGCGCCGATTAAAGGTATGCGCCAGGATTTTCAGATCAGGTCGTCTGACTGAAGGTCATCTGAATCTTTTCGATTTTCAGAGTGGAGATCCCACTCTTATTCTCACATCACAAGATTCTCGAAGTGGAGATCCCACTTTTAGTTTCTTTCACTAGAAACAGGACAAAAATCCTTCCTTTCCAGCACTCGGAGATAGGAAACAAGATCCTCCTTCTTCTCCATCAACAAGAGATATGATACAAAACCTTCCTCTCTTGTTTCAAATTCGTGAGCTTCCAGAGATAGGACACAAAACATTTCTCTCCACTGGTAAGAGATAGGATACAAAACCTTTCTATCTTGTTTCAGATTCGTCCCTTACCCGGAGATAGGAGACAAGATCCTCCTTCCTCTCCACGAGCAAGCGATAGGAGACAAGATCCTCCTTTCCTTGTATCAAACCTATCTTCATTCGAAGACAGGACAAAAATTCTTCCTCTCCATCATCGGGAAATAAAATATAAAATTCTTCCTTTTCCACATCAATACTTCTAATTCTTTTAATCTAAGAATCATCTTAGAGAATTTGATCCCGAATCCTAAGCAGGGATAAGTCGATGCCTCACACATGTCGCCGGGTTAGTCTTCCCGTGAAAAAGACGAAGTCTATATATGCAATATCGTAGCGTAAAGTCTAAGAGAGTTTCATTCTTTTAGCACAACGTTACATACAGAATGGATTTAAATAATCCGCATGCTAGCCCGATTCAAATGGTAATCGGTAAAGGCACGCTAAATCCACTGAGGGGTGGGGGTTAGCCAAAACCTCAAAGTCGACGCCTAACATGCGTTGCCGGTTTAGTCTTTTTTCCGATTGAAGAATACACCCGAATCTGAGTCAGGGGTATTTTATCCGGAAGCCTAAGAAGGGATAAAGTCAACGTCTCATACGTGTTGCTGGTTAATTCTTAGCCGTAAAAGGAATAACGCTAACATATTCGAAAGTGTGGCTGGTCGTCATTAATGACACCAAAATCCACTCCTTACACGCGTGGGGAATTTTATCCTGAATTCTAAGAAGGGATAAAGTCAATGTCGCACACGCGTTGCCGGTTTAGTCATTTTCCGATTGAAGAAGACACTAGAGTTCGATTCTGGAGAATTTTTTCCTAAAGCCTAAGAAGGGATAAAGTCAACGTCTCATACGCGTTGCCGGTTAATTCTTAACCGTAACAAGAATAATGCCGACATATTCGAAATTGTGGCGGGTCGTCATTAATGATACCAAAATCCACGCCTTACACGCGTGAGGAATTTTACCCTGAATCCTAAGAAGGGATAAACCAACATTTAACACGCGTTGCCAGTTTAGTCTTTTTTCCGATTGAAGAAGACACCAGAGTTCGATTCTAGGGAATTTCATCTCGAAGACTAAGAAGGGATAAGTTTACGCGTAACACGAGTTGCCGGGTAATCTCTTGCCCGTAAAAGAGTACCAAGTCTACGTTTTCGGCATCGTAGCATGAAGTCTAAAAGAGTCTCATTCTTTTAGCACAACGTCACGTGCGAAACAGGTTTAGAAAATCTGCACGCTAGCCCGATTCAAACAGTAATCGGTAAAGGCTTATCAAATCCGTTGAGGGCTGAGGGTTTGCCAAAAATCCTATAAGTATTATGGTTAATTATTTCAAACGAAATAAAATAATCATAATAAATGATGAAAAGAGGGAAATTTATGGTAAGAGATCTTCGGAGATCCTCCCGCAACTCAGCCCTGAGAGAGTCCTTGTTGGCATTCAGAGTCTTCACAATCCCCTTCAGCAAACTTTTGTTTCGAGAGCTTCAATTTCTCAGACGTTGTAGCTAAAGCCTCTTCGGCGATAGCCCTTGCCAGCTCCAAGACATGGAAGATCTCTCTCTCCACCTAGAATTCTTAGCGGAGCTAGGCCATTCTTGCCACATTTGAAGCAAGATGAGCTGACTTCTCAACGAATGCCGTCTCAACGTGTTCCCCCCCGATTTCGCAGTATCTGAAACTAGGGATCGGAAAAGACTCGAGCACCGCACCATGTTTCCAGGCATGTAGACAGTCAAAAAGTCTAGTCCTGAAGATGAGGGTCGCATACTCCCATTTGCAAAATCGTGAGACTCAAGGTTCGCCCATGCAGTGAAGCTTAAGATTTAACCGAGGTTCGCCTGCGCAGTGTAGCTCGACATTCAACCGAGATTCGCCTACACAGTGAAGCTCGTCATAACGGCCACGAAGACCCCCAGACAGCTATTCAACAGGGGTATCACCCATTAAGGGTCAATCTTCATCCAGCTCAACAAATTCGAGCCCCGGAAATACTCTAAAAAGGTATATGAGTATAAACTATTTCCTATTTCGGCCGAGAAGTTCCTAGAAAATATTTTTATTTTTAGGATAACTCGCCGATACTCTAAAATAGTACACGAGTATAAACTACTTCCTATTTTGGCTGAGAAGTTCCTGGAGATTATTTTCTTAAAATATTCTTAAGGATAACACGCCAACCTCTAAACTGGTATATGAGGGTAAACTAATTCTCAAAAACTCTAGAAAACGCATGAGTATAAACTGTGTTGACGGCGGGCAATGCGTCACCGCTAGAGGACTCACCGATCAACAGTTCGATTCTAAGCAAAATTAGACGCTGGTCAACACGTCGCACTCGCTGATCAAGGGTTAAACTTCACATTAATCAACACGTCGCAACGAAGCATTCCCCTATCAATAGAGGAGTCTCGTAAAACGTTTGATGGTTAGTCGAACGACAATTCACTAACACGAGTCACAAACAAATGAACTCAATCAGCTTCAAGGTTCTGACAGCGGTCAGGCAGAAAAATGTAACGCCGTAATACCTTCAGCTATCCTACAAAGGACTGGAGAATTTGAAAGGTTTGGATGAATCAAATACTGAAGCTAATCTCAGAAAAAATTCACCTATCGGCTTCAGGTCAAGATCTCAACAACGATCAGACAAAAAAATGCAGTACTGTAATGCCTTCAGCTATCCTACAAAGCACTGGAGAATCTGCAAGGATTGGAGAGATTGAACACCGAAGCCATTCACAGGTCCTGTCACACCGACTGAAGGTGGGGGCTTATCATATCCAAAGTATCCTAGGCTCATCTAAAAAAAATCGAGACTAAGACACTTTGGAGGGGGTATCTGTAGGCATTGAAAAATGCTTATCAGTATCCAGACGAGACTCGTGGCGGGGGTTTGACGATCGACGACCCATCCGACGCTGCGACTAAGAACTGCTGACACCGTAACTACACCACAAGATGCATAAAGTGAGTTGACGAACGTATGAAGTGAGTCGATGAACGCATGAAGTGAGTCGGCAAGGCGTGCAAGATAACAAAGTGATGGATCGTGGTATAAATCCAATGACGAAGCTTCAGATCAGTGAGTTTCTACAAGGTGAGTCGACCAGACTCGAATGTCGACGAGACAGAATCAACCAGGACTCAAGTGTCGATGGAACTACGATGATTAAACATCAGAATCAAACAAGATGATCAACAAGAATTGGGTTCGATGTCACCGGATGGATCGAGATCAGAGAAATCACCAGATTCACACGTTGATGAAATCACCACAGCTTTCCCTGCTAACACCTACTTGCCAGAAAATTGGGTAAGATCTTATTTCACTTATGTCGTTCGTGTCTTTTGACCACTAACTTTCTACATATGATGCTTAACTGTTATATTTGGATGGAGTTTTGTCTTTGACATTGTTGCTGCTGGTAATAGAATCTTGACATTTTTAAGATCAAAATTTTTTAAAGTTTAAGATACGAATTGGATAGTGGATCTTTGTCTCACATGGAAATATGTATGCGGTATTTATTTGTGCAAAAGTAGAGATTTATTTGTATCATCAAAGCCTTTGAATCATATGACATTTGTACTTGTTTCAGAGAGTATCAAACAACAATGATGCATTAGTTTGAGATGAAGGGCTTTGATTAGGTATCAGTCTAGAAATGCTGGGCCCTTCCAAGTCTTTGGAAGGAAATAACGTCATATCTACTAGCTATAGGACCTCCCATTACTAAATATTGCACTATATTCTTGTATGCCCACTACTCAAATAGTGTGTACCCTTGGTAAAGTTGATACTAAATTGAGTTGTGTTTCAAGAACATGCCACCTGGATCCTTGCCAGTTTCTTGGTTAAACAATCTCATGGAGGCTTCAAATCATTGTGTAAAATATCATATATGGCAGGTCCGTGTTGCTCAAATGGGATTTGCCATTTTCCTATGAGGGCTAAGGTTCTGCTAGCATCATAAGCATATGTTGGCTGTCTAGAAGAACTAATTATTTGTATGGGCTAAGAGCATTCGGCAGATAGTGACTATAAAATACCGATAGTGACTATAAAAGATGTCAAGGTCAGTCAGGGAAAAGTGATATGTTTTATGGTCAGTTGTGAGATTTAAACGATAATCACTTGTTGAGAAATAAGTGAGGAGTGCAGAATTTTAGAGTAGGGTCTCTTTGTTAGAACAATAGTAATATCCTAACAATTGGTGGGAAGGATGGGAAGATTATCAATCATGACATGAGAATGAGATCACATGTCATCCGGTTGTATAGAAGTCATGAAGGGGAGGTTTGCGGTTTGAAATGGTCGAGCTAAGGGTAGCAATGTACTAGCAGAGGTAATAAAAGCTTTCTCTACATCTAGAACCACTCTATTGCCTCTCACAATCCTCAGACTCAGATTTAGTGGCTGTAAGGGTTTGAATACCAAATTTTGGTTGTCAGGGCCCTTTCTTGGTGCCCATACCAGGGCGATATGATCGTTTAGTGAGCTCATAATACATCTTATGTCTCTATCAGTTGGTTTTGCATGATGGTAACTCGATAACTCAGATTTACTTGCTAGATAGCTATCTTGATTTGTTTGTCATCCTTATTTTTAAAGGCCAAAAGAAATTAAGTAACATTTTACTTTTTTCTTAATGGCTACATAAGTGAAAAATCATGAGGTTTAATTTAGCTTTTATGTAAATAAAATTAGAAAGAATACTTTAGAAAACTAAGGCCTTCATTCATTCTCACTTTTTTTTTTGTTTTTCTTGTACATTCAGCTGATGCTGACATGAAACATGTCTATTTAGAATTCATTTATTCTTCAACTGATTCTCATGGCAATCAATTTTTGGTGCTAATGAAATTTATATTTCTGTCATTTGACATATATCATTATGTTTTCTGTATTGTGGGCATCTATTTGACATGTCAAAATTGGAAACAAAAGAGTTAAGAACAATTCAAAAGACTGATATTATTAACTGGTACAACACATATTTGAGATCATCATCTCCCAAGTGTCGCCAACTTGCTGTTCATGTATGGTGCTGCAATGACAGCAAGCATGAAGGAGCCATGAAAAGTGATGAGTTTGGAAAAGTAATTGGAGATGTTGATTCCTTTAAAAGAGGTTTTGAATTTTACTCTAGCCTCTGTTGAAATGCACCATAGACTGTTAATCACTTTAAGGCCTTCAAATTCTTTGAGAACTTCTCAAGTACTTATTTGGGAATTCAGAAATTTAAGATTAATCAGCCCCTTTATGAGATACTATTCATTTAGAAAGAAGTGTAATAAATTATTTTGATTTATATTCTTGTGTACATTAAAAGATAAACAGCTAAAAATTCTTGAATGCAAATTAATGAATTAATTTTACCCGTCAACATATAATTAAGTCTTACTAGATTATTATCCTTTTAGTAGTGAAATAAGATGTGGAAGAAAGCAATACTAAGTAATAACTCATGCACTAAGAATCAAGAAGTTGCTGCAGCAATTATAAAGGTGTCTTTCGCCACTTCAAAGCCTATTTTATTATGAATATTAATGTCAATGCCACCACTTTCTGTGATTGTTTTGCCATGGGGGTTATTGCACATGATCACCTAACTCAACACTAGATCTCATACTACTTTTTTGGTCCTTCATTGCATCCCCTGGAGAGTGAACTTCGAGTGCTCCTAGTGGATCTTCACTTAGCTATCATATGTTTGTTTAAGCATCTAGATAAAATCCAAATTGGCTTAAAAGGATTCAATGAATAAATTTCTTATTTAGATTTTGATTAGAGTGAAATGCTAAACACAAGTATCATGTTTAGCTAAATATTAAAATTCAAACCACGTGCTAAACACACTTATCATGTTTAGCTAAATCTTAAAATTCAAACTGCGTGCAATGCACGTGCAATCTACCTAGTCATAGCATACTCTCTTTAAAAGTACAAATTAGGGAAAAACTTTTTGTTTTCAATACTACCCTTCACTATTTTGAATATTTTATTTAATCTTAATTTATCCTAATCATAATTATATCCTATCCTAATCCCACATGAACTACTTATAGCTCAACAATTAAAAAAAGATTAATAAAATACATTAAACTACTCCATTGTATTAATTTGTTAAGGTAAAGAACTAACATACTATAATATATGAAGTATTACAAAAAAACCCCAAAAAGTTACAAAAATTGCAGAAAATACCCTCAAAAGTTTAAAATTACACACAACTTCCTGATATTTCAAAACTTAAAACAATAAATATGAAATCTAAAAGTTAACAGCAGCCTCCAAAGGATTTAAAATTTACAATTAACACCCCAACTTTTTAAAAATTGTAAAAACACCCTTAAAAGTTCAAATAATAAAAAAGCACCTTAAAATTTTGAAATTTCAAAACTTGCAAACAATTAAGATGAATTCAAGGGCTTACCATCAGGCACCTGAAAACTTAAAATTTATAAAAATATCCTCAAAGTTATAAAAATTGTAAAAAAACTCCTTCAAAAGTTAAAAATCACAAAAAACCATGAAATTCAAAACTTATAACCAGTAGATATCAAATCTGAAAATTATCAGCAGACTGCTAAATATTTAAATTTCACAACAAACAATCTAAAGTTTCAATAATTAAAAACATACACCCCAATATTTCAGAGTTGCAAGAAATATCCTAATATTCAAAAACTTACTACTAACACATGAAACGTGAAAATTACAAGTATCCAAATTAAATTTTAAAATTCTCAAAAAACACTCACAAGTTTTAAAATTTGCAAAACACGCCCCTAAAAATTCAAAATCACAAAAAAAGACTAAAATTTCAAATCTTAGAAAAGAAAAGAGTAATTGTTTAATATTCCTTCATTAAGATATATAAATTTAACTTCTAATTTAAGGTTTACTATTCCTTTTTAGCATCTAAAAGTAGTCTAATTTTATCAAAAAAGATAAAGATGGAGAAGGATTGATGCCGGCTTAATAAAATAGAAAACAAAAGGAATGAAAGGCACTGTTTACTCATGAAATTTCAAAACTTATAACCGGTACGTATCAAATCTAGAAATTATTAGCAAACCGCTAAAAATTTGAATATTACAATAAAAAATCTAAATTTTCAATAATTATAAAAATACACCCCTAAAATTTTAGAGTTACAAGAAATATCCTAACATTCCAAAACTTACCACCAATACATGAAACGTGAAAATTACAAGCACCCAACTTAAAATTAAAATTTAAAATTTTCAAAAAACACTCAAAATTTAAATATTTAGAAAACACACCCTTAAAAATTCAAAATCACAAAAAAACAAATAAAATTTCAAATCTTAGCAAAGAAAAGAGTAGTTGTTTGATATTCTTTAATTAAAATATATAAATTTAACTTCTGATTTAAGGTTTACTTTTCCTTTTCAACATCTTAAAGTAGTCTAATTTTATCAAAAAGATAAAGGTAGAGAATAATTGATGCCAACTCAATAAAAAATGAAACAGAAAGAATGAAAGACACTGTTTTCTGAATTATTTCTAGAATAGTTTATTTTTTGAGTAAATTAGGAATCTTTAGAAGGGATTTTCATAAACTTTTTTTAGTATTTTTATATGCTTATGTGGATGCTTTCATCATATAAAAGTGTGCTAGAGTTAGCATTAATCTTTATTTTATGATTTTTTTAAAGTCTAATCCTTAGTTTATGATTTTTTTAAAGTCTATAAAGGATTAAGAATAAACTTCATATTCTCTTTTGTATTGTTTTAGCCCACTTTTAAATAATCATCTTGTCTTATTAGCTTTAATTATTCACATTCCTTTTATTAAGCTATTTTTTGGAGTGTTTTCCACTTTTACAACACTATATTTTCGCAGGTCAAGCTTGGTTTCGCGTCAGTCTAAATAACATGATCATTCAAATTGGCTTTGGATTACATTTGTTTCCTGTCAATTCAATTATTAACATGAAAATTTAAATTGGGTGTAGCTTATTTAAATGAACATTAAAAAAATAAATAATCAAAACGCTAAAGCAATGAGACATAAGTGAGCAAAAACCATCGAAATAGAACCAAGAAATAAATTTTAGTAAAGAAATATATCAAATATACTAAATCATGGTATTTAACCACATGCATTGCACGTTTATAAAACCTAGTAACATAAATAATATGAGTACATATATAGTTATCAGTATGAGGTAATAACAATTGATGCTTTGTAATCTATTAATTGCTTGCCTGACATTTTCTGACCCCCAAGTTTCTTCAATAATCAAATGTGATAAAGAATCTCTTTTCATTTTTGTAATATCCAAAAATGAAAAATAGCAGTTCTGGATGACGATGCATCATGTAAAGCGGATATAACAAAAGAACCAGATAAGAACTATAATTGTACAATTCTTCATAATTTACAACCATTTTACAATCATTGCACAAATGGAAAGTAACAACATGCAGTTAATTAAGGCTGCCTGAAATAGCCAATACTGGCCAGCCATGGTCATTATCGTTCTGTTATTCAAATCATGGCAAAATCTGTAGATACAACCAAAAACAACTGCCAAACACACAAAAATTAAACATAAGAAAGACTATTGTCCTAATACTTCCTATAATTACGTGTTGTAATTAATCTTCAAAGAAAGATACTAACTTAACCATGTGCGACTTCTATAAACAATTCCAAGCGCTTCTAATACAATTTTAATATATAGGTGACAAGTAGCGTTCATGATCTAACGCGCTAACTAACTAATGGAATAAAAAATTACTATTGCGTTTAGCGAGAGATTTCTTATTGTATGATAATCGAAGATAAAGAAATTATTTAGAATACCTCCCAAATTAAAATATAGTTTTTATTATGAGATGAGCGAGGCCTTTGGCCTCCCCCTCATTATCCCTCCATTTACACCCATTATGGTGAGTCCTTTGGCCTCCCCCTCATTATC
>JBAKGM010008709.1:0-12152 GCA_037177215.1 Asparagus racemosus | reverse complement strand
TTCAGACTCTTCTATAAAAGAACGAGACTGAAACACTTTGGAGGGGGTATCTGTAGGCATTGAAAATTGCCTATAAGTCCTCGAACATGACTCGTGACAATGAGTTGACAATTAGCGAGCCATCCGACGATGCAACGAACAACCGTTGACGACGTATTAACAAGTAACCGCAACGCAAACGCATTAAACAAGTCGACGAACGCATGAAACAAATCAGCGAGGCGTGCAAGTTTGCGAAGCGACGAATCGTGAAATAAATCCAACTGTGAAGCTTCGGATAAGCAGATATCGACGAGAGACTGAACGAATCGGACTCGGCCAAACCAAGCAACCAAGTGGTGGCTCGGTGGCCGGGCCACCAAGTGCTGGCTCGGCCACCTAGCCACCAAATGGTGGCTAGGCAAAGATCCGACCCGTTACCCGCATTGTAAGCCTATAAATATGAGGAGGGGGTCTCATTTTCTCACATCTAGACTTTTGGAAAGAAGGGAAGGCTCTGTCAAAATCTACAGCGATCTACACTTAGATCTGAGATCTCTGCGAACCCGTCAGCATAAAGTGAAGAAGTTCGAGAGATCTAAGGATCAGATCTACACGTGATTTCTCCGAATCAAACTTGGTTTTGATCCTAAGAAGAGTGGTGATTTCGCTTGGTCAATTTCATTCACTTTAGATGATTATTTCCTTCGTGAAATAATCCCCTTGATCGTGTCACACGGCGGTCCACGGATAAACCCCGGCACCGACAAAGATCCCACGCAAGCAGGAGTCTGATAAACAGGGTCCTGTGTTTGTTTAAAGGAAAAGTTGTAATTTTTATTTTTTTTAATTTTCATTGTAATCGAGTCTTATAAAAAGACGAGTTTTTTTAATTCATTTTTAAACGCATAAAGCTGTAATGAGTTCATCATCAATGAAGATCAATCTGGCTTTTTAGTGAACAAGTACCACCTCTTCAAACCTGATATATTAACACTACACGTCTATTGGTAAAACTTTGACGACTGGTTAACATTACCCCACTATAGAATCCTCTCTTCGTATAGGCAAGTTAGTTTCTATAATTCAGCCATTTTCCCCATAGAGTCAATCACGATTACACCTCTATCGTTTGAATCCAAAAATTTCTTTATTGCCGAAAGAACAACTAAAATTATTGCAAAAGTGAGTGATATGAACAAGCCAAAGAAGCCAAAATCACTAGCGATGTAGAGATTTGATGCGCTCAATGCATTAAGCCATTCTAGATTCACGTGCTTCAAGAGCACCTTTCAAAGCTTGCTTAGAGCCTCAAGGCAGCTGGAATTACTCGAGCTTTTATAGTTTCTAACCAAGCTCATTCCGTCTTCAAGTGCTCAATCCTATGGGTTCGTTCAACAACTAACTCAGCAGATCTGGCCTCAAGCTCCTCCTTCTGCTGCTAAGCTGCTTCCAATTTAGCTTGAGCTTCAGCTATGATAGCTTTAGCTAAATTTATGGTGGCCTCATTCTCAACAATAGCACTAGTAATTTCAGTGCTTTTGCCATCAATCTCCGTGAGATGGGTGATTAACTCCTAGAGTCATTGGTTAACCTCTTCTACCTCCTTGTGGGCAGCGTCTTCAAGTTTACGGCATTTTGCTGCAAGATGATGAAACTCAAGCTCTGTGACAACAACAAAATCAGCCTCACAAAGATGTTGCAATTCTAAAAAATGAAGTTCAGCTTCATCAATAATCTTCTTATATGGCTTGATGTGATTGGTCCTAGCAACCGAAGCAAGGATGTCGAGTTAGTTCCGCAATAGATGTTTGATGGAGGAAGTGAAGCTTTTTCTGGTAGCCAGGATGCTCTCCACACTTTGGCTAAACAACTTCATCAAGCTTTCAGGAAGGATTTGAATCTCTGATTATGTTGAGTCATCAGAATCTGGAGATAAAGGAACCCCCATCAATTTCGATGGGCCTACTTTTCCTACCGCTTTGGTAATCGTAACCAGAGTCTTTGTCATCACAAGTACCTTAGTAGACGTCACTTGTAGTTGATCCCCACCCTGCATAAAATACACAGTGAGTGAACCTAGAATCAATTGGAGCTAAAGAAACTAAAGTGGTCATGACCAAAGACTCAGAGTGTGGTACATCCACATCTGATGTTACACTCATGATAAGCGATTCAAAGTGTGGTGCGTCCAACATTACCATCGTGGGAATGACTAGAGGACTCAGAGAGATTGACATTGCGCCTAGTAATCAAAGGTCTGGTCATGGTAGAAGAAGGAATGGTAGTCGTGGCACCAACTTCATGTTCAAGCTCGACATTTACAAGGAAGATGAGATGTTAGTTATCATATTGAAAATAACTACATCATCATGAACAGAAGCATACCTGAGATGTGGGAGGATGCCCCAGCATCATCTCCTCATGCAGATTTATCATGTTTGGTGAAGCAAGCATCGGTATCATAGTCAACTAGCTCTTCCTCTTCTTCCCCCGAATCTATCCAATCATCATGCATGGACTCTTTATCTGTGAATAAGAGATAGACACCGCTAGGATGTAGATATATTGAATTGGGATAAAGATTAAAATGAATCTTACCTAAGGTAGCTATAGGTTCAGCTATCGGCTCATTCATTGAAGCTGCAGGTAATTTTTCTTTTGCCTTTGAAGACTTCTCCACCACAAAGGGCTTATCCTTCAAGGGTAGCTCTAAGCATCATCATTTGGGTGGCTCTTGCGAGTGTCGAACATGTTGTGGTCTCTTCCCATGAGTCCCACTACCCACCGTCAGCTCTTGAATGCTGATGCCGATAGGCTTGTATGGTGGTGACTTATTAGCAGAGGCACTCCAGTCATCTTCATCCGATCTAGCTTTTGCCAAATATTCTTGAAGTCTAGGTGTTTGACTTTTGGATCCTCTCTTAGAAGCTTCTTTATACTTCTTGATTATCCATTTCACACCAGTCTTATTCACCAGGAAGTTCAGATGAGGAATGTTCACTACGCTATACCACTTATAAAATCCTAACGTCATATAACAGTCATGTACATTGTAAGGCAAGATGAATATGGTTCTGGTCCCCCTAATAGTGAAATGATACCAAGCTCATGCTCTGTCAACGAGATTCCTAGAGCGCAATAGCCCAGTGTTAGGATTATCGACAAGACGTTGGTCATATCCAAACTGCTGCACAAAATGGCAGGATAAATAGGGCTCGATATAGCATTTAATTCCATTTAATCGAGCAACAAGATGACCTGGTCTGATATTAACCAACCAGTTGAAACAATCGCCATTCAAGCAAGTGAACCCGTCCGAGTCAAAGCTGTCTTCAAGTTCATCCCCAAAATTAGTGCCAACAATTTTGGGGAAGCAACAATAGAGATGGCAGTGATCTTTGTTTCACACAATCCAGTGGATCCCAACAGCGCATCTAACCATCTAATTGCAAGACTCATAACGCTGCAACAACGCGACCCCTTCTTCACATCTGGTAGTAGTGGACATAAGTGAGGAGCAATGGAATGTATACCACAATATCAAGTAGGTATACGGTAACTCCATACTGGGATTTGGAACCTCTTCCCTAGGGCAACCACTTTGCTGGTTCAAGTATTCGGTTGACAACTTCCTCAACCCATGATGAATGTAGCTAACCATGGTCGCGAGAAAAGCCAAATTGCACCCATGAGCAATTAAAATTGCTGGGTATAATACTTTGATGGTAATACAGCCCTTCGGACGAGAGGGTATTATGCTTCCTTTCAACCAGATCAAAAGGAATCTCACAAGCAAAGCCTGAGCAGAGATAGGCTCCTTAGCTTGATGGTGGAAGCTTTTGAATGTGTTCGCTGCAAAGAATCCACTCTCATCCGATGCAGCAGTATAAAGTGCAGGACCATGCTTGGAAATTGTCTTTTCTACTTCAAATCTAGTAGTAATAGGAATACGCTCCACCTTCCCCCTCTTGCTCACATTTCTGAAGAGATATTTTGCCCAAGGCACACGAGTAATGTGAAGGCCATGAGCAGCATTGGTGACCGTTTGGTGGCAGATGAAGAAAGGACAAACCAACTCCCAGAACGTCTTACTGACATGAGCGTAATGTTCCATACTCTTCAACTCTTCATTTCTAGTGAAGAACTCCTCATATAGTCATTCTCCCATCAATAGCCGAGACACTCTGAACATCTCCTGCGAGGTGATCCCAATCTCCCCTGCCAGGGTGAAGAAAGTGTTACTACCGATATTATATAGCTCAAGGATGCTATATAATACTAGCGCATAGATCTTTATGCTGTATTTAGAAGCTCTCACTACAAAGTAGAGCCCCAACTACATTAGTCTTTCTTCAAAAATGGTTAGGGCAAAATCAATCAGTCAAGCCCACAACTTTACGTCAGTTGACTGAATCCATCTAGGGAATCTGGCATATTCCTCAGGGTTTTGTCCATTGAGTTCAGCTAATTGATTGCTGAACAAATTTAGGACCATAGGGACCTCTTTCACTAGAACGTCCTCTTTAACAGAGTCAGGATGGAGACCAAAAATGCTAAGGCCAAAATGCCCTTCCTTCCAAAAATTGCCTTCATGCTTTAGACTCCCCATCATTACACTGTCTTCCTTTTTGACAATTGAGAACGCATCACACGAATGACCGTGAGATGCTATAGGAACATGAATTAAACATGTCATTCTATAGCCAACAAATAAAAACGTCGATTCCCCTAGGAATAATACCAGTGTCCCCTCTCCTAGTTGAAAATGGCAGTGCCCCCTAGGTTGTTATCACCAAATAAAAGTTATGGTTTCCCTAATTAATCACTCCTCAGGATAAAGAACTCAGCATCTGTGATGAGTTCCCTCAAAGTGATGGTGCTCCCATTATAGATCGTGTTAATCCGCTCTTGACTGCCCTCCTCCAAGTATAGAGGGATAGTTCCCCTAAAAACGTGCAACGTCAGAGGGTCTTGAACACCAGTGATTATGATGACTAATGGGCACATTTAGCAAAGGAACTGCACAAAGAAAAGCAAACAAGTTACAAGACTTCTTCGAAGACTCTGCTTCAAAATCAACTAAGTGTCGATCTTATAGCCAAAGCTCATGCACTAGGCCTGCTTGAGCAAAGTTCGTTCCTGAGTGAAGTTCGCCATCACTAATTTCCAGAAGATCTGGCCAAGTGTCACCAGCCTGGATGCAGCTCGCCTCAACAAAAGTGAATCTCGACACAATGGCGAGACTCACTTAGAAGCCCAAGTGAGTCAATATGATGAACTTCACCTAGATGAAGTTTGTCCAAAAGCCCAACAGGCTGAAACAATGAACTTCGCCCAGATAAGCCAAGTTCGCCATGTGAATCGCCATTGATGGCAATTATCAAAGCTTCACCATCACCGGCAAAATCGATATTCTAGACCAAATACGGTCATTGAAGCTTCACTGTTGACAGTGAAACTAAACCAAGTGCTTTGAAGCACCGATCAAGTCCAACAATGGTTATTTCACTGAACAAAAAGCCCCACCAAAGATGGCTAGACTAAAGAAAGAGACGGGTTTAGAAGCTTACTCGACGCGATCTCCAATTGCTGCGACGCTGAGGTGGTAGTTGGTTGATGAGAACTAACGACGGCTTGCTTTCCCTTGATGAGTTGATGACGGAGAGCCATTGAGATCGAAGATGTCTGGAGACTAGAAGCTCTAAAGATTTTGAAGAATCTAGGATTTGGAGGCAAAGTAAAAAAAGAGAAGAGGATGAATAATCTATTTATAGACTTTCAGTGAACTTCACTAGAAATTTCACGGTGAGCTTCGCTCAAAAATTCTGCCCTGAGCTTCACTTAAGAGTGATCTTCGCCTCAAAGATAGGCACAGAAATCAAAGATTTGAAATTTCAAATCTTTTGAGCGAAGTTCGCTCAAGCTTCATGCAAACTTTGCCCAAACACTGAATGACTTTCGCTAACGAACTTAGCGAACCTCGCCTAAGTCTAAAAATTGAGCAAACTTCAGCCTAAGGCTTTACTTGGTGAATTTCATCTAACAATTCTTGCCAACACATGAAGCCTAAGCTTTGCCTCAAATACAAGGAGTACATCATGCACAGATCAAACATATGGAAGAAGACAAAAATCATAGTTCTTTCATTGATCATAAAGGCTACATACAAGCAAGTTTCAAACTCTTGAAACTACAAGGGTAGTGAGTGTTCATTTCTCCAACCTCAACAACACTCAAGAAACAAGGAGGAGAAATACAAAGCAAGAATAGCTCCTATTCTTCTAAATTGTGCGACGGCTAAGGAACATAAAGGAGCTACATCAAAGAGATGAGCTCATGTTCCCCAAGTCAAATAAAGAGTGCAGAACAAAGCCTAGCCGCACAAGGAAAATTTGATGTCGAGGACAAGAAAAATGAACAACATCTAATTACATTCTAGGTCCTCGCTTGTGAGACCTAATCACTCTCAGAGTCTTCGCTTGTGGTACTCCATGGGTCTTTCTTCAAGTGCCATCTCAACGTCTGAACAATCCTATGCAGAACATGACACTCGAAGCTCCATGCGTCCCTATCACAAATCACCTCACAGCACGCTTTTGACTTGCTCTCGAGAGTTTGCTAGAGTGTAGCCTTTTCGTGCTGAAGCAAATCCACCAATAGGTGGAGAACACAGACTTCTTCCATAGAATTTCCCTCACTTGGGCTGACTTCTGTTAAAGCCAATTAATATCAGCCCATCTATTAAAAAACTTCTCTGGTTGGGTTGGAGAAGACTTGGACATGGAGAAGATAAGATGGAAAAGGATGAGAATGGAAGGAGCTATTTATAAGCTCTCCTAATCCAACTTCCCATTACAAACATCACGTTTTATGGGAAGTGATTGGACCAAACAAAGAGACTAAAACAGAGCATAAATCTTAGGGTGTCTAGTGAATCTTACTAAATATTTGACCCCAGGGAGAAATCCTAACTGCAATTCAAGGCTCATATCTAGAGCTAACAATCTCAGTGACCTTCGCCAATCAAAGAAATTCACTCAAACAGTCAAAGTTGAGCGAGCTTCTCCCAAGTTCAGGATCAGGCGAACATCACTGTCTCACAAACTCCACTCCAATCCAAGGACAAATGAATTTCATTCCAAACACAAAACTAGATGAATGTAAATGTGCTGAGCATCCAATCAAGATGAATCTATGATGAAAGAAGCTACGTTCCTCTAACGACCAAAGTAGTCAAATAAAAACAAGCATCACCCAAGCAAGATGATTCAAGCTGCATTCAACTGTATACCTCTAGCTATTACTCAAAGTATTTCGATCTGCTACAAGCTAAAAGCATGATCTCAAAAACTTTGGGGGATCTTGTAGATGGTCAAAATATGCTCAAGCTTAGCCCAAATCTAAGAAGTGAATGTCCATGGGCTAAACGCTCATGTAGGCCTAAGCGCAAGCCCATGTCAAATCCCACCCACACATAGCAAAGTTCACCCAAGCCTCACCTGAACTTCACCTCAAAGATCCATGTGGGCCACTCATCCGTATCTCAAGGAATATGGGTTGTACATGTTCTGGTAAAGCTTGCTGGAATGAACTTTGCCCAAAGCTGGGTAGCAATCCTCGCCCAAAGTTGCTTAGTGAGCTTCGCCTTTGACCGTTTTAGGTGAACCTCATCATTGATAGTTTCAAGAGCTATTTTTATGGAAACATTTCTCCCCATTATCTCCTAGGTTAATGGCCCACTTAATCCATATTTAATGGCCACTAACTCTCTCTCTCTCTCTATCTCTCTCTCTCTCTCTCTCTCTCTCTCTCTCTTTCTCTCTCTCTCTCTCTCAGCCTATAAGAGGTGAGGAGATTGCCCATTTCAGGGAGACTTGGTAATTTTACACACTTAGAATCAGCGCTAATTGAGATCAAGACTCGGCGTCTTCAACCAAGCAACTCCTTTATATTTTAGCTTCTTCAGCAGTTTCTAATCTGCAAGAGACTCATTGACTTCGTCAGACCGTCAACGGAGTATAAGATCGACGCTCCATCGGCACACAGAAAAGAACCAAGCAAATATAAAATTTTCTTATTTCTTGTAATTTTCTTTGATTTGTAATCTACATTAATTATAATTCAAAGGCCCGAAACAAGTATTTTGTGGATTTATCTTGTATACTTGTGGGTATTATGAGCATGTTTCTGTTGTGTATCTCAGATGTATGAGAGAGATTTGTGTGTGAATTATAGATGTACCTAAGTGGGTCTTTGGTATATGTAAATTGCAGTTTGATTGTGACTATTTTGATGAGAATATTGTGTTTGATGATGTGGTTGTGTATATTTTCGATTGAAATATTATCATGTATAGAATATTTGCCTATTCGTAAAAATATAGGGAAACATTTGACTTTTCTAGGTATTCTTTTTTTCCAAGATTATAGGCATTCTTGACAGTAGAGCCTGACAAGGATGTGTATAACATCCTTGACGGGCTGCCTAAGGATAGACGGTCATCAAGGATGTTATATACATCCTTAACGGCACATTGCTGTTAAGGATACACCATCAAGGATGTGTAACCCTAACGGGGTGATGGGACATTTGCCGTCGGTGTGTCCTTGACGACAGCCCGTCAAGGATACATTGCGTTATGGCAAATAGAACATCCTTGATGGGATTTCCCATCAAGGATGACCAGAATTCTACTAGTGTAAACTAGCATTGATGAGCCATCAGTGTTACTTCTGATATTCACTTCTTCATAAACATCTTAGTGAAAGCCACCCATGTTATCGGTACATTTGCATGAGCTTCTTCTGTTGCCAAGATTTATCTAGCTTGATCAACAAATTAGACTTTCACCACCTTCATATGATCTGCATTGGGTACATTGGCTACATCCAAGAGTCCCTCAGTCTCCTCAAGCCAATCTTGTGCTGCACTTGATAAACTGGCTCTAGAGAACTTTTCGGGTTCCAATCTCTAAAAGTCCATCACACTACCTACAAGTGGTGGGTTCTGGTTCCCTAGAACCACCACTTGTTGATTGAGGGCTTGATCAATCTGCTGCTGAAACAACACCTCACACCTCTTATTAGCGAATCTCACCTCTTCCATCTACTTCATGCGAAGCTTCTCTTATCACTCTCAGGATTTTCAACATCGCTCGAAGAACCGCAAAAAGCTCGGTTGAGTCCTGCCCATTTGTATTGCATGCTCTTGCTCCCCTAGCCATGTCTTACATAGTCATGCATAATTATCAAAGGAGGATAAGGATTCCATTGGACATCAGAATCAACAAATGGACAATATAATGTGTTGTGTTTGATGTGATATCATGTTTGATTGGGATGCATATCGAGCTCTGGCTCTGATTCCAATAAAACCCTGTCACACCCCGCACACGAGAATGACCTGGTGGGTAGAATATTTATTTAACCAAAATACGAAATACTTCATAAATACCCTGCAACCCATTTTATAATATACATGCACAACCACTCGCAATACAAATATACATGATAAGTATAAGTCTAGTCCAAGCAATATCAACATCATAGGAATAACAAGTAGAAACAAAAATAGAGATAGAGCAAATTGTCCAAGTAACTTGTCCATTGGATAGATATTTTCAATATTAAAAAAAATAAGTCTTGGCTCAAACACAGCCATCAAATCTAGACAATTGTACTTAAGAATAATCAAGATGTATCTGCTATATCAAAATAAACAATTAAGCTACTATCGTTCATTATTAGCTATTGCATGGCTCTAGCTACTTCCTCATAGCTTACTTCTTCAAGTAAGCTTGGTCTGCTACAATCAGATTCACTTTATTACCTAAAAAAAAGGGATCCACAAAAAGGTTAGATGTAAGGTCTAAGCAAGAAAATTTGGGAAACTGCAAGAATCAATCATTAGCTAATCAAATATAATCAAAACTTATTCGCTAAATAAGAAAGAAATATGAATCAAAGATAACTGATCATAAGCTCAAAGGGATATCTCAAGTTTTGTTGTGCACGCAACTTATATCATTTTTAGAGAAATTAATTACACTCTTATTTAGATATGAAATGATTAATCTGCATGCTTAAGGTGGTTACACATAACTAATACCAAATCATAAAATAGGTACTCACATAGGAGTCCTCTGGCCAATAAACTAACCTTAAGACGTGATTCATATCATAACTTATCCCCCATATTAGTTGTTATTTAATTTACACATGTAATCTTATGCACTGGAATCGCGTCATATGACAACCTCACATAACCTTGTTATTACTAATTAGAACGGTCTAGGTCAGGAATCAGTTGGGTAGTCGACTCATGTATTATGACTAACAACATTCGATACGCTCCATAGTCTAGGATACAGGTCTCTACACCCGTCTACATGTACAAAGATTAGGTGTAACATCCTTTTATATCATCTTTAGCAAAAACTACTTACAATGATTTTATTAAACGGTTCATTCACCTTGTAGCGAGTTATATATGTGTTTGTCATGTTCTAGGTTAAAACCGAGTGATCAAAACACTCCATGTATGTGTTGGTATCTCATGGGACTACTCCTACATCATCAAAACATCATAAACTCTTTTTAAGCAAAGCTAAAATAGCGCATTAGTCTATTTAGACTATTAATTATATCATTAGAGCCTTAATTATAAAATTGAACGAAGTTAGACATCTAAAATATCAGACCCGACGTTTGAACCAAAAATTGGACGTCTAAAAAAGAGAATCAGACATCTTTGTATGAAAATTTGAAATCAATGTTTTTGTCGATTGATTTCAGATGTCTGCCCTACCCAACCAGACTTCTGGTGTTAGAGCATCAGATGTCTAATTACGAATTAGACTTCTAATGTCACCACCAGACAACTCTGATCTTCATTGTTGTTGCTATTTTCGATTCAATTCGACACATTCTTTGTCTTTTCACCTCGTGTCTCCTCATGACTCTTACAAACAATGATAGGAATCAAATATACATGGTTGTAATACATTTCTACCATGTTTCTAAGATCAAACATTGAGAAAGCAAAGCAAAGTAGCGTTTTGTTTCAAAATCTGTAACTTTTGTTAACCCTAACATTTGTGTTTGGGTAAACCCAACTGAATCTCATCAAAACTATCCAAATCATCAAGAAAAGCATAAGAGAGGAACGCTAATAGTTTAGTATAAATTTTTAGGGTTTTTAACAGATCCAAACAAAAACAAAAGAGAGAGATAAGCAAAATATAATTTTTCCAAATAAAGAATAATTAGAGAAAATCCTTGTCTAAGATGAATATCCTGTTCTCCTGTTGCGAATCTCCTCTCTCTAGCCTTCCTCTCCTGTAGAAATCATGCTTCTGAAAAGATACGTTCGCAGAAAAAGAACAAGAACCCTAATTCTAGGTTTATATAGGCTATGGGCCTATTTGCAAAGAAACCTCATTCCTTATTTCCTTTACTCTTATAACCCTGAGGGTTACAAATGCAAATCCACTTTACTATTAGATTCAATTCATGATTAATTCATGAATCTCATTCTAATAAAGTTGTACCGAGAATTTCATCATATGAGTATAAATAATTACCTATTTTGCAATAATACCCTCACTTAAGTACATTTTTTAATTGTAAATTCCTGAGCCTTACAGTATCTTCTGAGTAATTTTATCCACCCACGTGAAAATTATGGTGAACACCAGTAGGGATTTTTGAAGGATGTTGAAAGTTGAAGGGAGTTTGCTGAGAACCCCAAAACAGGTGGGTTTTGTGACCGCTTGAAAGTTAAGAGGGCTTATTTGAGAAACACCCAAACTGTGGAGGATTTTCTAAAATTTACCCACTGAAAAATTTGCGCTGCAATTGAAGTTCAAAAATGAGACCCATTATTAGTATAATATATTGAGAAAGAGACATTTGATAGTTTCTGTTATGGTCCTGAACCCTTGCTAACGATAACCCTCTCGATTAAGGGAGTAAGACTCCCCTCCCAAACGACAACGAAATGTGATTCGGGCGCACCAATGAAAGCCCCACCAGATGACTCGGGCGTCACCCTCGGCTGTCTCTCCCCTAGGACGCCCAGCGTGCCCCTAGTAGAGGAGCCACTATGCTGACCGGACCCCTCTCTTGGGCGACACGAAAGGCAGTACTAGTCAGCCCCCTCTCGCGGACGAC
>JBAKGM010008678.1:0-12154 GCA_037177215.1 Asparagus racemosus | reverse complement strand
GACTCTTTAAGATGGGCATCATATGTCATTACACCCTCTGGTCATAACTGTTTCAGTTCATCAATTAGTAACTCTAATAGACATGAATATCATTGCCGGTGTGTCCTTATAAGGTATTAGTAATGAGAGTACCATATACAGCTATTTTATACAAAGTAATGGAGGTAAATTATATGGCATTAATACAACTGTCCAGGTAGACCAGCCCGAACTCATAACCCCAAATGGATTAAATCTATGGCTAGATAGGCCCAGTCTGATATTTTTACAATCATTGACAAAAATGGGGATAAATTTTATTAACATGCTTCCAAGCTAAAGCATCAAGAGGATGTCTCAATTTACCATCATCTACTCGATCTTCCTTGTGCTACCTCATATTCTTAACAGTGTCTTTGTTCATATACAGTCATTGCAATCTAGGAACTAATGAAAAATGATGAAGCACCTTTGCTGGAATTTTCTTCTACATCCCCTTTGTCTTCATTGTCCTCTATGTTGAAGAGTTTGTGTGTTGTTTACAGTGAGAAACTCCACATGTCAGACACTCTGGAAGGTCTTTATTAGCTTTGTGGTAAAGGATACAATCATTTGGACATGCATCAATCCTATTATAATGAAGACCCAGATCGAAAATAATCTTCTCAGTTTGATAAGTTGTTTGGAGTATGCTAACCTCTCCTCCAGGAACTACTGTCTGAAGCAAATTAAGAAGTATTTCAAAATAATTTTTCAGCTTAGTGTCTTAATATGTAAGAGTTTCAGCATAAATGAAAATCTGGAGTACTCGGTACAACCCTCATATAGGTCCTTTTCATTATCTTCTAATAGCTTCATTATTCGTTTTATGTCTGCAGAAGCATTCATATCTTCAAAATTTTCTGTACCTTAGACATCTCCGACCTCTTCAGCATTATCTTCAGTATCATCTTCAATGCCATCTCCAATATCATCTTCAACATTTTCATCGATATCATATTTGATAGGATGGGAAAAAATATCATTGAACTTTACTTTTGTGTCGTCTATCTGTAAGCCACCGGATGTACCAATACATACATTCAGCTCCTCATCTTCAATACAACCTTCCCCATGATATGAATAATATTTATATTTCTCATCAAACCCTAAATTTATTAGGTGGATCCATATATCATTTTTATTCTGTAACTTCATATTCCTAAACTACAACAGGGTTAATACATAGCACCGCTACTTAAATTCCTGGAATTTATTTTGGCATACCGCATGAAGGCATCACATCTCTCATTATATCGCGTGTCATGATATCTTTCAAGTCGAGGAAATCTATCTATGATTTGTCATGAATTATCCTCATCTGTAGATTATAAATAATTATTAACTACAATTAATCTCATTACTACAAGTATATTTATGACTCTTCATGACGATAGACATACAACACACATCATAGTTACATACATGTGTCATTTAACAATAACAATATCTTTTCCTTGTAAATTAAAACTGAAACGTATATAGAGACTAATTAGAACACTCTAGCGGCTGTCATAGGAAGAATTCTATCCCATTAAGAATATATATTAGTGCTTCCATCTAATTTTGTATACTTTGTATGCTCATTTCTTGAAATTTCGACAGCATTTACCCACTATTCTCCCTATACACCGTGCGGATTCTATTATGTGTATTGGCAATAGACCGAAACGTAAAATAACATATGCTTATTGTACACAAAGAATAATGAGTACGTCCTGCCAAAATTTTCAAGAAAAAAAAGCAAATTTCACAAAGTTGGGTGTATGCACTACTATATTCCTATCCGAACTGGATAGATTAAATAATTATGAATTTCAGTACCAATTCGTTCTTCTTATAATATAAAGTAAATGATCATTTTTGGGTAGAAATCTTAATCTCCAACCCAAATTTGAGTCATCTATCTTAAATTATAAGTCTAAAAAGTTAGATGTAATTATTGGACAGGACCCATGATTCTCGGCCATTTTTAAGTATTTTGACCCATTAGAAAATAATTTTATAATGGCTAAAATTCACTATTTCATGAGATATAACTCACATTTTGGCCAGTTTTAGTTATTTCAACCAATTGGTAAATAAATTTGTGCCGGCCAAAATTCATGACTTCATGATCTATAATTTAAAATTTTGGCCATTTTTAGTTGTTTTGGCCCGTTGTCAAATAATTTCACCATGGTAAAATTTTATGATTTCGTAAGCTACAATGTATATTTTTAGCAATTTTTAGTCGTTTCGACCCTTTGTCAAATAATTTTGCTGAGTTCAAATTTCATGATTTCATGAGCTATGAATGATGATTTTGGACCATTTTTAGTCATTTAGATCCGTTGAGAAATAATTTCGAGGTATCTAGAATTGGCGATTTCCTTAGCAATAAAGGACGATTTTTAGCCAATTTGAATCGTTTTAACCCATTAGCAAATAATTTTACATTATAAAAAATTCACGATTTCGTGGGATATAATCTACAAATTTTGGTAAATTTTTAGTCAATTTGACCTGTTGGAAAAAATTTCATGGAGGCTAAAATTCACTGTTTTGTATGGTATTGCACACGATAGTTTACCATTTTAGTTGTTTCGATCCATCTTCACATAATTAAATGGAGTCCAAAATTTATGATTTTGTGAGCTATAATCCATGATTTTTATCTATTTTTAGTTATTTCAACCCGTTGGAAAATAGTTTTGTGAAGACTAAATTTTACGATTTCATGAGCTATAAATCATGATTTTTGGCTATTTTTAATCATTTCGACTTGTTGTAAAATAATTTTTTTGAGGCTAAAATTAAATATTTCTTGAGCTATGACTCATGATTTTAATCCATTTTAGTCATTTTTACTCGTTATAAAATAATTTTACCTAGGCTAAAATTAAATATCTCATGGGCTATAACTCACTATTTTGGGCTATTTCGATCCATAGGGAAATAATTTTGTGGTATCCAAAATTCATGATCTTGTGAGCAACAAACCATGATTTTCATCCAATTTTAATCGTTTCAACCCTTCAGCAAATAACGTCACAATACACAAAATTTATGATCTTGTGGGATATAATCCATAAATGTTGGATATTTTTTAGTGAATTTGACCCATGGGAAATAATTTCACAGCGGCCAAAATTCACAATTTCGTGAGCTATTACACATGATTTTTGGTCATTTTTAGTCATTTTGACTCAATGTTAAATAATTTTATAGAGGCCTAAATTCACGATTTCATGAGCTATAATTCATGATTTTAGCCCTTTTTAATTATTTTGACTCGTTGGCAAAGAATTTTGTGGAGGCTAATATTCATAATTTTGTGAGCTATAAATCATGAATTTGTGCCATTCTCAGTCATTTTGACTTGTTGTCAAATAATTTTACGAAAGTCAAATTCACGATTCTCTGAGCTATAACTTACGATTTGCGGCCATTTTTAGTTGTGTTGACCCATTGAGAAATAATTTCGTAGTTATCCAAAGTCATGATTTTGTGAGCTATAAATGAAGGTTTTTAACCATTTTTAATCAGTTTGATCCTTTGGCAAATAATTTCATGGTGGGTAGAACTCACGATTTCATGAGCTATAACACACAAGTTTTGGCCATTTTTGGTTATTTTCAACTCATTGTCAAATAATTTCATGGAGATCAAAAGCCAAGATTTCATTATTTATAACCCATGATTTTTTTTGCCATTTTTAGTCTTTTTGACCCATTATCAAATTATTTCATGGACGCTAAAATTGAAGATTTTATGAGCTATAACCCATTATTTTTGGCTGTTTTCAGTTGTTTTGACAATTGTCAAATGAATTCGCGATGGAAAAAATTCATGATTTTGTAAGCTATATCTCATGATTTTTGGCCATTTTCAGTCATTTCATCTTGTTGTCAAATAACTTTATGGAGGCTTAAGTACATGATTTCATAAGCTCTAACTATCGATTATAGACCATATTTTGTTGTTTTAACCCACTGGCAAATAATTTCATAGTATCCAAAATTCACGATATCGTGGACTATAATCCATGAATTCTAGCAATATTTTAGTCAATTCAACCAGTTAAAAATAATTTCACGGATGCCAAATTTCTCAATTTGGTGAGCTATTACCCACAATTTTAGTGCTTTTTAGTCATTTCGATGCATTGTTAAATAATTTTGTAGAGGTGAAAATTCACGATTTCAAGAGCTTTCATGATTTTCAGACATTTTTAGTTGTTTTGACCTGTTGAGAAGTAATTTTATTGAGACCAAAATTCAAGATTTGGTGAGCAAAAGTTTATTTAGACATTTAGGCATGTTGCCAAATAATTTCCCCATGGCAAAAGTTTACGATTTCATGAGCTGTAACCCACGAATTTTAGTTATTTTTAGCCATTTTGACCCATTGTCAAATAATTGTATGAAAGCCAAAATTCACAAGTTTTCAGTTATAACTCACGCTTTTGGCTATATTTATTTGTTTCGACCCATTGGCAAATAATTTCGAGATATCCAAATTTTACGTGAGCTATTACCCACGACATTCAGCCATTTTTAATCGTTTTGACCTAATTGCAAGTAATCTTGTACAGGCTAATATTCACCACTTTATGAGCTATAACTCACATTTGGGCCATTTTTTGTTGTTTTGACCTGTTGGCAAATAATTTTGTGGATGCCAAAATTTTTAATTTGTGAGCTACAAATCAAGATTTTTAGCCATTTGTAGTCATTTCAACCCGTTGTCAAATAATTTCGCTGATGCCAAAATTAAATATTTCATGAGCTATAGCCCATGATTTTTGGCCATTTTTTGTTATTTTTGCCTATTGCCAAATAACTTCACCATGGCAAAATTTTACTATTTCATCCATTTTTAAATACTTTTGTGGATGCCAAATTTTACGATTTTGTGAGCCATAACTCACAAATTTTTTGTCATTCGAACCATTGAGAAAAATTTTGAGGTATCTAGATTTCACAATTTTGTGAGCCATAAATCATGATTTTTAGTTAATTTGAATTGTTTTGACCCATTTTCAAATAATTTTTGCAATAACAAAAATTCAAGATCTCAAGGGATGTATTCCATGAATTTTGGTGATTTTTAGTCATTTAAATCCATTGTCAAATTATTTAATAGAGGCCAAAATTCACAATTTTATGAGTTATAATTTATGATTTTTCACCATTTTAGTTATTTATTTGACCCATTAGCAAATAATTTCGAGGAGGGAAAAAGTCACGATTTTGTGAGCTATAAATCATAATTTTTGGCTATTTCTAGTCATTTCGACCTGTTGTAAAAAAATTTCACTTAAGCCAAAATTAAATATTTCATGCGCTATATAACCCATAAGTTTGGCCCATTTTTTGTCGTCTTGATCCAATGAGATATAATTTTGCAGTATCCAAAATTCACGATTTCGGGAGCAATAAACCATGATTTTCAGCCAATTTTAATCATTTCGATTAGTTGACAAATAATTTTGTGGTATACAATATACGTGAGTTTTGGGCATTTTTAGTCAATTAAACCCGTTGGAAATAATTTTACTTGTGGCCAAAATTCACAATTTCACGAGTCATTACACACGAGTTTTGGGCATTTTAGTTATTTCAACCCAATATCAAATAATTTTACGGAGGCCTAGATTTATCATTTCGTAAGCTATAATCCGTGAATTTTGGCCATTTTTAGTTGCTTTGACCCTTTAGCAAATAATTTCAGAGGCCAAAATTAAATGTTTCATAAGCAATAATCCATGAAATTTGGCTATTTTTAGTTGTATCAACCCATTTTTAATACTTTCATCGTGGAAAAAATTTATGATTTCATGAGCTATAACCCATAATTTTTAGCCATTTTAAATCGTTTTGACCCGTCATCAATTAAATTTGTAGAGGACAAAATTCACGATTTCGTGACTTATAACTCACAATATTTGGCTATTTTTAGTTAATTTGTCATCTTGGCAAATGATTTCATGGTATCCAAAATTTATGATTTTGTGACCATTTACCCATGATTTTGGCCAATTTTAGTTGATTCGACCTATTGAGAAATAATTTGTACATGCCAAAATTCACCATTTTATGAGCTATAACTCACGATTTTTGACCTTTTTTATTCTTTTTTACCCACAGTCAAATGATTCTGTGGTGGCTAACAGTCAAGATTTCATTATCTATAACACATGAATTTTGTCCATTTTTACTCATTTTAACCTCTTATGAGCTATAACCCATGATTTTTAGCCATTTTTAATCATTTTGACCCATTGTCAAATAATTTTATGATGGTGAAAATTCACGATTTCATGGGCTGTAACCCACAAATTTTGCCTATTTTAGTTGTTTCAACCTGCTATTAAATTATATAATCATGACGAAAGTTCATGATTTACTAAGCTGTAACTCACAATTTTTTACAATTTTTAGGTATTTCGATCCATTGTAAAAATAATTTTCTGGAGGTTAAAATTTTGAATATTTGGCCATTTTTAGTCCATTTTGATCCATTGACATATAATTTCATGGCATCCAAAATTACGGATTTCATGAACTATAACCCATGATTTTTGACCTTTTGTTTAACTATTTTGACCTGTTGTCAAATAATTTCAGGGTGGTAAAAATTCATGATTTCGTGAGCTATAACCCATGATTTTTAGCAATTTTTAGTAGATTCCATCCTTTGTTGAATAATTTTGGGGAAGTGAAAAATTATTGATGTAGTGAGCTGTAATCCATGATTTTTTTTACCAGTTTTAGTTGTTCTAGCCCATTAGGAAATAATTTCGCGGTATCCAAAATTCAAAATTTCATGGGCTATATAACCTATGATTTTTTGCTGCTTTTGATCATTTTGAACTGTTGATAAATAATTTTGCAGATGACAAAATTCACAATTCCATGAGCTGTTAGCCATGGTTTTCAGACATTTTTAGTCATTTCAATCCATTGTCAAAAAATTTTGTGGAGGCCATAAATTATGATTTCATGAGCTATAATTCATGATTTTTAGCTATTTTTTATTTTGTCGACCAGTAAGCAAATAATTTTCTGGAGGTCAAAGTTTACGATTTCGTGAGCTATTACCCATGATTTTTGGATATTTTTATTTGCACCGATCGATTATCAAATAATCTTGGGGAAGCAAAATTTAGAAATTTCATGAGTTATAACCCAAGACTTTTGGTGATTTTCAGTCATTTTGAACCGTTGTCAAATAATTTCAACGTGGCAAAAATTCACTATTTTGTGAGCTACAACCTACAATTTTTTGTCATTTCTAGTATTTCGGCCCTTTGTGAAATAATTTTGTGGAGGCTAAAATAAATAATTTCGTTAAAGGTCAAAATTAACAATTTCATGGATGCCATTCTTAATCATTTTTACCCGTTGTCAAATAATTTCACCATGGTTAAAATCCACTATTTTTTGAGCAAAAACTCATGATTTTGGGTCATTTTTAATTGTTTCGACCTGTTGAGAAATAATTTTATGGTATCAAAAATTCACAATTTCGTGAGCTATAAACGATGATAGGTAATTTTAATTGTTTTGACTCATTGGCAAATACTTTTGGTCATCTTGACTCAGTGTCAAATAATTTAATTGAGGTTAAAATTAAATATTTCGTGAGCTATAAACTGCAGTTTTTAGATATTTTTAGTTCTATGAACTCGCTGGCAAATAATTTCACGGAGGCCAAATTTAACGATTTCTTGAGATATAATCCATGAGTTTTAGCCATTTTTGTTTATTTTGATCCATTGTCAAATAATTTCGCAGATGCCAAAATTCATTTAACTCACAATTTAATGAGTTATAACACATTTTTTGCTATTTTTAGTCATTTCAACACATTAGAAAACAATTTCGTAGATGCCAATATTCACAATTTTATGAGATATAACTCACAATTTTTTATTATATTCTTTGTCATTTTGATCCGTTGTCAAATAATTGCGTAAGGATAAAAGTAAAGATTTTATAATTTATAACCAATGATTTTTGGCCAACTTTAGTCATATGGACCCTATTGTCAAATAATTTTGCGGAGGCCAAAAGTCAAGATTTCATGATTACTCACAATTGTTTGCCATGTAGTCCTTTTGACCAGCTATCATAGAGGCCAAAATTAAAGATTTCATGAGCTATATAACCCATAATTTTTTACCATTTTTATTGTTTCAACTCGTTGTTAAATAATTTTGCGGAAGTAAAAATCTACTATTTCATAAGCTAAAATTCACAATTTTGGGCCATTTTTAGTCATTTGGATCCATCATAAAATAATTTCATGGTATCCAAATTCACGATTTTGTGAGCTATAAACCACACTATTTTTGCCATTTTTAATCGTTTCTACCTATTGGAAAATAATTTCAGGGAGGTCAGAGCTCATGATTTCATGATCCATAACCCATGATTTCTGACCATTTTTAGTTGTTTCAAACCATTGGTAAAAAATTTTGTAGATGCTAATATTCGCAATTTCATGAGTTATAACTCATGACTTTTGGTCATATTTTTAGTTATTTTGACTCATTATCAAATAATTTCACGGAGACCAAAAGTCAAGATTTCATGATTTATGATCCAAGATTTTTGGTTAACTTTCACATTTCGACCCTTTGTAATATTATTTCGTGGAAGCCAAAAGTCAAGATTTCATGATTTATAACTCATGATTTTTGGCTATTTATAGTCTTTTTGGCCATTTATAGTCATTTTGATCCATTGTCAAATAAGTTTACAGAGTCCAAGATCCACAACATCGTGAGCTATAACTCTCTATTTTTTTGCCATTTGTTATCATTTCAATCCATTCGCAAATAATTTCACGGATTTCAAATTTTATGATTTTGTAAGTTACACACATGATTTTGGGACATTTTTAATCATTTTGACCATTTGATAAATAATTTTCAAGAGGCAAGAACTCACGAGTTTTATTGTTTGTAGTCGGTTCTATCGCTTGGCAAATATTTTCATGGAGGCTAAAATTTATGATTTTGGCTATTTATATTCGTTTCGACCCACTTGTAAATAATTTTAAGATATCCAAAATTTATGATTTGGTAGCTATAACTCACGATTTTATATCATTTTTAATGATTTTGCCCATTGGCAAAGAGTTTCCCATGGGCCAAAATTCATAATTTTATAAGCTATAATCCACGATTTTTGGCCATTTTTATTTTTTTGACTTAATGTCAAATAATTTAGTGGAGGCCAAAATTAAATATTTCATGAGGTGTATAATCTATGATGTTTGGCCATTTTTCCTCATTTCAACCCATTGTCAAATAATTTTTAGAGGCTAAATTTCATGATTTCATGAGCTATAACTCCCAAATTTGGGCCATTTTTAGTCATTTTGCTCTATTGAGAAATAATTTTGCAGTATAAAAAATTTATGATTTCGTGAGCTATAAACCATGATTTTCAACCATTTTTAATCGTTTGGACTTGTTGGTAAATAATTTCATGGAGGCAAGAACTCACGATTTCATGAGCTCTAGCCCATAACTTTTAGGCATTTGTAGTTATTTTGACTCGTGGCTATTAATTGTGTAGATACCAAAATTTATAATTTCATGAGCTATAAGTCATGATTTTTGGCCAAATTTTTAACCATTTTGTCTCGATGGCAAATAATTTTGTGGAGACCAAAATTCATCATTTCATAAGCTATTACCCTTAACTTTTAGCCTTTTTTAGTTGTTTCGACCCATTGTCAAATAATTTTGCGTAGGCCAAGATTAAAAAATTTTCTGAGTTATAACCCAAGACTTTTGCCATTTTTTAGTCATTTTGACCTGTTGTTAAATAATTTTAGCATAGCAAAAATTCACAATTTTCTAAGTTATTACCCAAGCTTTTTTGCCATTTTTGCAACCTGCTGTCAAATAATTTCGCGGTGGCTAAAATTCACAATTTCATGAGCCATAACTCACGCTTTTATGATATCTTTAGTCATTGCAACCTGCTGTCCAATAATTTCACAGTGACCAAAATTCATGATTTTATGAGCTATAACTCACGATTTTGGGCTATTTTAGTCATTTTGACCCGTTGAGAAATAATTTTTTGGTATTTGAAATTCATATTTTTCTGAGCTATAAACCATAATTTTCGATCATTTTTATTCATTTTGACCCGTTGCCATTTCACGAAGGCGAGAAGTCACGATTTCATGAGCTCTAGCCCAAGATTTTTGGCCATTTTTAGTCGGTTTGACCTGTTGACAAGTTGTGGGGTTAGAATTGCCTATCTAAATTAGGTGTATAAGTGCATCTAATTAAGATAGATAACTTCGCATTGTATATTGATCCCGTCAAATTCACCCTGCGGGAGAGGGTTTTATTTTTATGTGGGTTCATAGTTCCCAATAGACTCAAGAGTCTATTGTTAATTATCCTTACCGACGCAAGGAACCTTTGATTAAGAGTCAATAAAAATCATCAAAACAAGAGAAAATTCATAGGGCAAGAAAATGCAATAATATTATATATTTTTTAATGATCATATACATGCCATACAGGGGCATACCCCTAGTGTACAAAGTTTTGTATAAAGTCCTAGATTAGAGATGTAGTGACTGAAATTTGGGTTTAGGTTTGACTTGGAGATATGAAATGGAACTTGGGTTTTTGAACCCAGTTTAGCAACGTGGAGGTCAAATCTAGAATTAGGCCTAGTTTAACAACGAGGAGGTCAAATTTAGAATTTGGCCCAGTTTAACGACGTGGAGGTCAAATTTGTAATTTGGCCTAATTTAACGACGTGTAGGTCAAATTTGATATTTTGCCCAGTTTATCGACATGAAGGTCAAATTGGATGTTTTCTCTAGTTCAACGACGTAGAGGTCAAATTTATAAATTTATTTTAGTTTAATGACGTAGAGGTCAAATTGGATGTTTTACCTAGTTTAACGACGTAGAGGTCAAATTTATTCTAGTTTAACGACGTAGTGGTTGGATTTGATATTTTGCTCTAGTTAAATTACATAGTAGTCGTATTTGGAAGTTCCTCCAGTTTAATAACGTAGAGGTCGAATTTAGATTTTTTTGTCTGCATTGTGTATTTCGGCTAGTTTAACGACTTAGGGTTGACACAATCGAACATTTTGACGTTAAACTTTTTGGCGTATGTTTTTACACAAGGTTATTTTCGAGTGCATTTCTTTTCACACAAAATATTGTTTCTTCCTGTTTAGGGACGTAGAGGTCCATAGCCAGTTTGATTTTTTCAAATTATCTTTGTATTTTTTAAAGATTTTCAGGGATTAATTCATAGGTCACGGAATTCTACGAACGAACGCGCAAACTCTACAATTTCTCAACTGTTCAAGGGGACTAAATTGTGAATTAGGCTGACTATAATTTATGTATTTTTCACGAAGCCTAGATTGAAAATTTCTGGACTGAACTGTAATTCATACATTTTGTCAGGGTGCAAACTGTAATTTTTGGACTGTTTTGCAAAACTGGGCTTAGATACAATTCTGCAATTTTTGGGGACGTAAATTGTAAATTCTGGGCTGTTTTATAATTTTTGCAGCCTTTTCAGGGAGTAAACTGCAAGTTCTGGGTTTTTCTTTGCTATTTCTGGATTTGCCAGGGACTAAACTGCAACTTCTGCAGTTTTATCAGGGAGTAAACAGAAAATTTTGGACTGTTTTGCATTTTCTGGCTTTGCCAGGGGGTAAATTGTATTTCTGATGCAGTTTTTTCAGGCTGCAATACTCCAAGTTTGTACTGTTTTGGTGGTTTTTGGTTTCTTTTAGGGATTGGAGTGCAAATTTAGACTCTTGTGATTTTTTTATCTACTGAAGCTCTGGACTATCGTTGGCAATGGCGATTCAAGGGTGGGATTGCAGTGTTTGTTGTTTGTTGTTTCTTTTTTTTAAAAATTAAATTTTGAATATTCAATCATGCTGCAGATAGGCAAAATTTTGAGTCCCTATTCCTATCATATTTCCATTTGTTTCTCATTCAAATTCTTAGAAAAGCTTTATAAATTAGCCCTGCGGTTATGGGTTTGAACTATTAGGAATCAATCTCATCTCAGAGTGTTGGTGAAATTGTAATCGGAAGGTATATATAAATTCTTTTGTCACCTGTCCAACGGAAATACTA
>JBAKGM010008607.1:0-12162 GCA_037177215.1 Asparagus racemosus | reverse complement strand
TAATCTCCTCTTGAATTAAAATCAAGAATAAATAATCTCTATAATCATAAAGTCGATATTAATCCAAATTAACTTGAGATAAAAAAATATTCCTCAACTTGAAATAAAAGTCAACCTAAAGGGAAAATATTCCATTACTACAAAGCTTCCAATTATCAGCTACATATCGAAGACTTTATTCAACTTTTATCTAGAAGAAAAATAGCAATTTGCAAGTTTTATTCATCGTTCCCTTCTAAATATTTAGGAACCATCAACTCCGTCTAATCCCGAGTCTCTGAAAAAATGAATATAACACAATGAGTTCACAACTCAATAAGTGGATAAATTTCTACATTAATACTGGTTTTGCAAAACTAAAATAATTTGACTTGATAAGTAAATTATTAAAATAATAAAAATCATCAATGAGCTCACAAATTTGATACAATATATTTAAAATAAAAATTTCATGGGATAGAGAATAGGTAGGTCGCGTCTCAATGCGGTCAACATTTCATACCCCGGTTGACTCGGTAAACCCCACAATTATTATGACAGCGGTTCCGAGACGGTGAGACCCAAATTTGGACTCATAGCGCTAAAATAAAAACATCATAGAGGCGTATTGAGCCTTGTTTAGATGACTTACTTATTCCTAACGTATACTGGTATATTGACTTGAGATACATATACTTTAAGAAAAATAAACAAAATTCATAGAACCAAATACTTTATAAAGAATTGCTAAAGGCCAATTAATAGTAAAATTAATCAACCACATATGCATCTCAACTTGCTACTATATAAAAAGATATGATTCTCAACAAAAGAAATAAGCATATGCTTATACTAAATATCCGTATGCATCACATTACCAACAATTAATATGCGGGTAAATCATATAAAATAATGTAATCCATACAATCCGCATATACTGGCTATAATTTTATAAGAAAAATACGTAGTGCAAATGCATAAATTCACCACTTACATAACACTCGGAAGTCCAATTTTTTTTGAAGATGTGCGGCTCTATCTCACTCTCGGCCGATTGATTAAAAACAATATATTATTATGTTTTGAAGACTGGCGGCTCTATCTATCTCTCGGTAGATTGATTCTTTTTTTGGCTTTTGATAGCCGCTTATGAAGAAGTTAGGGTTTTTTTATCTTATCAGTTTTTTTGCAATAAAACTCTTTTACAAATTCCGTTTGCAATGTGCCCCTCAACACTCATAAATATGTTAGTATAGCTAGTATTCCCTTTTGCATAAAGGTCCTCTTGCAAACTTTTTAAAAAAATATAGTTAATCAATTGTTTGGATATTTATTTAAATATTTAATGATATAAACTTATTATCACTAGAAAATTAGGGATATTACAAAATTCAGGTCCGGGCCGGGCAAAAGGGGGACGCGGGCCCAGTCAGCCGGGCACCGGGTATCATTATTTTTTTATTGTTTGCTTAAAAATTAGTTTTTTTGGCAAAAAAGAAATTTTAAGAGTAATTAAATATTAAATATGTGAAATTTTGATTAAAAAATCAATTTTATTATTAATTTTGATAAAAAATTAATTTTATTATTAATCTCTTGTAATTATATAATTTACAAATACAAATATCATAGAAATTAAAATGATAAAAAATAAATTCTTTTTTATTAATCACTAACAATATAAATTTTTTTAAAGAATTTATCGCATCACAATAGATGAATACATCCCAACTAAGTTCGCACCTACTCATTTATATCACTATCATTTACAATTTTTTCTAAAATAATTTATTCTAAAATAATTTATCACAGATTTATAGCTAAGAAATAAAAATTACAAACTAATGAGTAATTTCTACTATCTATCTCTATCTCTTATTGTCAACTCATCAAGTCTATCTTCAATACTAGCCATCCGATCGATACCTTGAGTTTTCTTCTCGAACCTCTACTAATCTTGTAGGCACATTACTACATGTACGGTAGACGGATCTAGCGATATTTTGCGGTCATCAATTAAACGTCCTAATGAGCTGAAGGCGGATTCCGAAGCTACTGTCTAATTACATATCATTTTGGTAGGTGGATTAAAGTGGGAAGGTCGACAATATTTATATGTCCACTATGATTAATAACTAATAAACATCATGATTAGTTCTAAATTTAAAATAGGGGGAAATGCTTTTGGGCTCTAAAATGATAAATTAAACATGACTAAACCCTAAGATTTAGTCAACAAGTGCTTAAACCACAAAATGAAAAATCAAATGTGAGTAAACCCTAAGGCTTAATCAACAAGTGCTCATGCCGCAAAATAAAAAAGTAAATGTATTTAGACACATAATTGAAAAGTCATTGATTTATATTGGTTCTATCCTTATTTAATAACATGTCTCTTCTCTTTCTTTTCTCTCTCATATTGGCAAATCAAGGATTTTTAAAAAGTTGTGTCACTTTTACAATTGTACTTGATGAGTGTTTATATTTGTAAAAATATACATCATTGCATTGTAGTGATGCTATGAAATATATCACTAATGACGTATTATCAAGTTTTGAACTTGAATTGAAAGGTGAGTTTTTTATTAGATAAATTTCAAACTGTCCAAAACCCTCTTTGTTTTTTTGGGGTTTTTAGACAACCCACTCAACTTTCAACATCGTTTAGAAATACCCTATGATGGTGTTAACTGTAGGTTTCACATTGACAGATAAAATTATGCAATGAGATATTTTATATAGTGAAAACTGCTATTCAAAATTTTAAGGGATTTATTTTGACAACATTGAAAGTTGAAGGGGCTTATCTAAGACCCACAAAACTTAAGCGTGGTGTTTATGACATTTAAAAGTTAAGGGGAATTATCCAAGAAACTCATAAACGCTAAGTGCTTATTGGTCCTCCTTGACCAAAGTGGGGTCACGTGACCCACTTTGGTCAAAGTGGATATGCCATTGCTCACTCATTTTTGTTAACCTTCACACCCAAGTATTAAAAAAATAACCCCTTTCCACCTCTTCTTTCTCGAGGTCATTAATCTAATAAGTTTAACATCTAATAGATTTCACAACTAATTAATAAATTTAGTAACTATCCCCTAAGTTTAACAATTAATTAATGAGTTTCACATCAAACTTAGAAATTTAATAACTAACTCATGAGTTTAACAACTAACTAATAAGTTTAATAATTAACTAATAAGTTTGACCCTTGAAGGTGCATAACTTACAAATGATGCCCGGAAAATTACAGAAAACCCACTAAAAGTTTCAGATGTTTCAAATAACCCAAAAAATTACGGAAAAACCTAGAAAATTTTAAAAATTACAATGACTTCTAAGAAAATAGAAAACTCCCTAGAAAGTTTCAAATTTTCCAAACAGCCACCAAAAAATTATACAAAACCCCCAAAATGATTCATAGTTTACAATGATCCCTAAAAATTGCAAAAACCCTCTAACAAGTTATAGAAAATTACAAACAATACCCAAAAAATATAATAAAATCCCCAAAAAAATTCATAAATTATAATTAATCCTCTCAAATATATTTACAAAAAACCTCAAACAAATTATAAATTGCAAACAACCCCTTGAAGTTTTGCATAAGCAACCAAAAAAAGGAAGAGGAAAGGGCTTATTTTTAAGATGTGAAGACGAACACAAATGAGTGATAAGAGGGGTGAGGCGGCATGCCATTAAATGAGGGTAAAATAGTCATAATTACATGGCTTTCTCTCTGTGGTGACATCACTGACATGGCATCGTATTTTGAGGGATAAACACACAGGCTCTTTCATTTGGGAGCCTAAGCGCATGTTGGCTAAGTATTGGGGCTTAGTTATATTTGCTTTATCAGTTTAGGGACTAGAAGCATCTCTCTTTTAAAATATATATACTAAAGAAATAGGCTGAAGACAGATTCCCTTTTTCATTTTCTTTTCTTTTTGTTGATATATGGATCATAATCAATTCCATGGTCAACCATTTTCATATGTCCAATGAAATCATTTTTGGCGTGTGTAGTATATATCTAGAGATATGTCCCTTTTTTTTCTTTCAATATTTCTCTTCCCAAAATATGTTCCTCATGGCCAAACAGATGATGAAAATGTGTACAATCCACCATAAAAAACAAAGTGCAACAAAAACAAAAGTAAAGGCAAATCTATGTCTATACTATTTATAAAAGAGAATAAGAGTCTCCAAACTTTTGATTCTCTATTTTGCCGCTTCAAATTTTCATAATTCCTAACCACTTATATAAATATTGTTATTAGTTTGAGAAATTTTTATTTATGTAATTAATCAAATCTCTCTTTTTAACTGCAGTTCTTTGGTTTCTTAATAAAAGTTTTTTCATTAAGGTAGCTAAAAAGGCGCACAATCTCTGATAAAAACATCAACAAGAAATTTGTTAAACGCATCAATCCTCCTCCTTTTCCTTGACTTCTCACTTTCTCTCTTCAATGGCCGTCAAGGGCTCGACCCTCTACTCACCTAGCCACTACTTGTTAGAATGTTGTTCGTACGATATCTCTTATTTGATTAATAACAAACTCTTACTTGCTACTGATATGTTTTGTGAGATAATATATTTCAGGTATAAATAGGTACGAAGAAGTTCCAGTTTAAAATGGTGTAAAAATCAACATGAATTTTGATTTTAACCTTTGAACCATTGATGGTCAAGAGTGTTCGCGGTGAAAGCCGGGGGAACTAGTTTCATTGATTCCAAACTCATTACAACTTCTTTGCCAATTACAATGAAATCAGAATGAAAAAGGAGGCGTCTTTTTTTAAGACTTACAATGAAAATTGAACTTACACTTCACGACTCTCTCCTGAACAAACGCGGGACCCGTTTATCGGATCCTCGCTTGCGTGGGTGTCTTTGTCTGTATCGGGTGCTCTATTTCGTCCGTAGACCGCCAGATGAGATCCAAGTGCGAGATCTACAAATCTGTGGGGATTATTTCACGAAGAAAATAATCACCGACGGGAATTAACTCACGAATGTGATAATTACCGGAGTGGGTGAAATCGACCAAGTGAAGTCTCGCACGAGCCTTAGGATTAAGACAAAGCTTAATCCTGAGAGTGGATTTGTAGATCTGGTTTAGACCGCACAATCCCCTTCGTTGATGCGTAGATCTACGTCGAGAAGTCCGGATCTCTTAAGTTTTCGCATGTGAAAAGATCTCGCCTTTGCAAAAAAACCCAGATCAGATCCAAAAAGTCCAGCCTGTGCAACTGAGACCCCCTCTCTATTTCTAGGGGGCTCGGCTCAAAACTGTGGCCGAGACACTATCTGGCATGTTCCGATGTTATTTTCGGGCCTGATTCGTGCTTCGCGTCGATTCCCAGGCCCGGTTGATTATTTTGTCGATTCTGGAGTTCGATTGGTTCGGTTCCATTGACGTTTGAGTCCTGCTGATTCCGTCTTGTCGACGTTTGAGTCCAGTTGATTCGGTCTCGTCAATGTTTGAGTCCGGTTGATTCCATCTCGTCGACCTTTGAGTCCAATTGAGTCTGTCTTGTCGATACTAGCTGATCTGAAGCTTCGCCGTTGGATTTATTCCACGATTTGTTGCTTCACCGATTTGCACACCTCACCGACTCGCTTCATGCATTTGTCGGCTCACTTTATGCATTTTGTGGCACGATTACGTTGTCAGCGGTTCTTCGTTGCATCGTCGGATGAGTCATTGATCGCCAATCCATCATCACGAGTCACGTTCTAGCACTTATAGGCAATTTTCAATGCCTACAAAGAGACCTCATCGATGGCCAAGCAACTCACAAATGACTACAGGAAACAATCAGAGAAAAATAGAAGCTAGGATCAACATTATCGATGGTCTACAGTGCACCATCGATGGTCACAAGACACCGTCGATAGTTACAAGAGACAATTGGAGAAATTTAGAAATCTGAATCAGCACCATCGATGGCTACAGTGCACCATCAATGATCATCAATGGCCCGTTGATGGTCGTGACCCACCATCGATGGTTACAATGAGTTTTGATAGCTTTCAAGAGTTAATCTCAGCCTTTTGATGATTGTTTTAATCTTTTCTTTGAACTCTGATTAGGATATCTCTTTCCTATCATATCAAGACCTATATAAGAGGAATTGGAGATCATAATTGAAAGAGATTAAGAATAACAAAGCTCAAGGAGGCAAATATACAAAAGGAGAAATCTTATTTCTAGGGTTTGTAATAGAAAGTTGATTAATCCCTTGAGGTTTGTTCAACTTCTTCTTAGTGCGTTTTTCATTAGAATTTGATTTAGAGAGGAGTGTCCTATGCCTACAACGCTACACTGGTTCTTCACGGATATTCATATTTATTGATTTGAAGAATGGTTTGATAAATGACTGTAAGATTATTCTTTTTATTCTTTAATTATATTGATTTAGTTGTATTTAAACTTGTGGGTTTGACGACGTTGGGGTAATTGAGAGCTGACTTACTCAAGCTAGGTTAATTGAGGGTTGGGTTAGCTAAGGCTAGGTTTTTTTAATCATTGTGAAGGGTTAGGCTAGATGAATGGTTTAGGGTAGATAGGCTACGAACATGGATATACATGCGAATGAATAAGTGGATATATATGCAGATACAAAACGAATATGAGAAAACTAAATAATATTGAAAGTTATTTAGTTCATATGATACAAGCGAGTTCACCAATATGTTTGTTATATCTGGAAAGCCAAGATTAGACCAGTTGATATCAAAATTAACCTCAAATCTATTGATCTAAGGATTAGAACTACTACTACTATATGACCAACATATATTTGGATATTTCATGTATAAATATGGATATTTCATAATATATCCATATCCGTAACCATATTCTATTTTTTGCACCCATAATCTCCTCTCTTTGGGACCCATACAAAAAAAAAGGTAGATGAACTTGGTTTTACAGTCTATTGCCACATTTCATGTATATTCTCATCAACAGAACATGATCTACCATTCATATTTGGATGCTATTAATTTTAGTTATTTACTAAATTATGATAGTTGCTTCAATTAAAGTGTCCAGATAAATAGTACAAGTATTGCAATGCATAATAATTAAAATTTGATGATAGACATGACAAAGACATGGTCAACCAGTGGCTAACTCTTTGAACCAAAGTCTCAATCCCCAATGACTAACGTACTTGTAGGTGATTTTATAGTCCTATTTTCTTAGAATGTGTAGTTAAAGAAGGGACTCATATTAATTATTTTGTATCTTCAATTTTAACTTTCTGTTTAGTAAGTGAGGGTATACTTTCGTTACATCTTACCACAAAACTGTGATTCAATGGAATATTATGTTTGTTGAGGGCAAGTTTGGGAGAATAAAAACCCCCTGAACTTGTCAAATAACACCTTATAAATTTTTAAAAAACCTCATATTATACAACAGCTAAATTGACAAGCATGTGCGAAACACGTGCCTCCTAATTAGTTTGGGTTAATTTTAGAAAATCCCCTTAACTATGGGGGTCATCTCAAAAAAACCCCTCAACTATTTTAACTTAAAAAAAACCCCTTAACTATGGGGGTCGTCTTAGAAAACCCCCTCAACTATTTTAGCTTTAGAAAACCCCCCACAATTATGAAGTTGTTGTAGATAAAACCTCCCCCCCTCAACTTTTAAAATATTATTTATCCCCCCTCAACTTTTCTCACTTAACCCTCTTAACTAATATAATTTAAATCTAAAGGAACAAATATTGAAATGACCATACAACCCCTAAGACATTAATTTTTTTTTACCATAATGTTCCTTTTTAACTTTTTTAGTTAAAAATAACTTTTATTTTATTTCCCCCCTCTTCTTATTCCTCCATCTTCATTGCTAGGTTTACATGCACATATATTTTTTCCTTTCTTTTTTGAAACACTAAATTTTTTTTATTTTTTGTTTATCCATGTTTGAAATATTTCCAACAATTGAAACTTTTTATTTTTTTAAGATTAGTTTCCTCATCAAAATCCATCGAACCGAAGTCTAATATTTTGATTGGGTTGGGTTTTTAAACTCACATGAATTTTTTGCAACCAATAGTATTTTTGTCGTTGCATATTTCAAACTAATAATATTATGGGGGTTATTTAAAAAAACTAGAAAGATAAAGGGAGTTTTGTTAGACACTCCATAGTTAAGGAGGGTTTAGTTATATTTTGAAAGTTGAGGGGGTTATCTACAACACATTCAAATATAAGGAGGATTTTCTAGAGATAAAAAAGCTAATGCGAGATTTCTTAGACAAGCTTCGTAGTTGAGGGGGTTTTCTGAAATTAACCCAACTATCTCCGCAACAGGACCCCAAGTCCTTTTCTCCCGCCAACGAGATTTCATCATTTTCGAAGCTAAGTTCCTCTTCGGTGATAACTCTTTACCCCGGTCAAAAACCCTGATTCCTCAGCTTCCGCCGCCGGCAGGGTCCCCATCCTCTCGATCTACGGCTGCGACGACGGCATCCTCACCGGCGTCGCCCTCTCCCGCCTCAAATCTTCCCTCCGAGCCTTCTCCGGCAATCCACACGCGTTGATCGCAGACTTCTTCGACGTCGCCGCCGGATCCGGCGCCGGCGGAGTATAGCATCAATGCTGTTCACCGGAGGCCCCGATAACCCTAACCCGATCTTTTTGGCCATGGCTCTATGCATTGTTATTGTTGCCGGTAATTTTACCAGCGGTGTTTTTGAGGTTGGATCACGAAATGAGCCAAGGGAGGTGAATGCGCGGAGCAAGTTACAGGCGGCGGAGTCGCCGGTGGCGGAGTCGTCAGCGGCGGTTCAGAACAGTGAGGAGCTTGCATCGGTAGTCGAGATCCCCATCACTTGTTATCAGGTAACGGGAATTAATTGTTTAAATTTAATTTTGGAAAGCGCCGGCTTGTCTCATACAACCACCCTCACCTATTTAAATGTTAGATAACCCCTTCAAATTAAAGGATGTCGTAGATAACACCCCCAACTCTTCACTATTTCGATATTAGTCACCAAATCTTTGAAATTGATCTCAACCCCCAAATTTTCAATATTTCAATATTAGCCTCCAAAATCTTTGAATATGATCTCAAGCCCCAAATTTTCAATATTTCAATATTAGCCTCCAAATCTTTGAAATTGATCTGAAGCCCCCAGAGTCCTATTAGTATGTTTATATAAGCCCCTCTAGTTAAAATTTGGTTAAAATGAGGGGGATTATTCTATTTACTTTAATTTTTCAGTGATTTTTTAGTTATACCCTCTCATAGAAAATCAACCCCATTAACCAATTAAACTATACCCGTTAAGTTCTCCAAATCCATTAACAAACCCTAGCTCAAACGCATTTTCCACCTCCAACATCTTCTCTAATGTTTCCCCATCAGGAATCTATCCGTTCAGGGCTGAGCACGTGCGCTGGACATGTCGAGGGCATGCGCCTGGTTTGAAATCCGCGAGTTTCAAAACATTTTCGATCCAAAACATTTTTCGATCCAAAACATTTTTCAATCCAAAATCTTCTCGATATAAAACCAAATCGAAAATCAATTTTAACCAAAGTTTTCTACTTTCAAGGAGAATCTATTCCATCAAATTTCACATCTAGTAACAAGTATATCCAAACTCACCATTAGAGCTCTTAGGCTCACATTCCAAAACAAAAATGGGGACAACAACTTACCAAAACTACTAAGAATAATCTAGAATCAATCAAAGACTGCAGAGAATAATATCTACTCTAAAACCATGAAAAATCTTACCAAACCATGAACAAAAGACTCAATAAGTTATTTATATTGCAAATACAGGTCCTTAAAAGAGATTGTGGCTTGAGATCCACCTATTGGGTCATGTTTATTTTTTATCTTTTTTATCCTAGGATTAGGGGGCACTATAGTCCTCGAAGTAGAGTACTGGGACCTAGGTAACACAGACACTTTGCTTTGGGTGCTGTGTTTGTGTCCGTGTCCAACACCAGCTCTTTGTAGACACTCCATGGATTCTTGTGGTTCAAAGAAAAACCCGATTTCCCCATTACTTATACCCTAAACTAGTTTCTGTGGTATATTCATGTTAAAACGAATTTTTTTTACCCCAAAAATTGAAACCTGTTACTTAAATATTTGAAAGACACCCATCGTATTACCCCTTGCGGTCAAAACTGAAAGTTTTTGTTAAATCTTATTCTTGGTCTGATTTCACTTGCCTTAATTGTTATAGATAATAGAAAGAAACATACAAATGTTATTGGTATTTTTGTTCATATTTGATCATATGTGTACTATATACCATGTCCCAGTATCCTACATTTTACTAAATTGTAGTTAACCGTATCTGTATCTGTGTCTGTGTCCGTGTTAGTGCTACCTAGCCTATGACTGTGTCACCCTCGGACTTTTTAGATGGGTACTTGATACTGTTTGTGTTAGTTTCTTGGAAAGAGAATATGGATTTTTTTTGGTGTGAGGAACCTTGGCTTAGTAGTAGCCAAGTAAACCGCGGGGTCTGGGGCCCCCTTCGCAGTCCAGGTTCACGTGAATAGCACAATTGTTGCAATGCCTACTAATTAGAAATTGGGGATAGCAATTACCACAAACATGGAACGACCTTGGCCTTTTGAGCCAATGTCCCACGTCCCAACCACTAGGCCACTTGTGGGGGGTGAGTGTAGAGCACTTTGTTAAGTGAATCTGTGAGGGAGGTTAAACAAAGTTGTCTTTATGAGAGATTAGGGACTTTATATAATTATGAAGGCATAAGAGATGCATAATATAAGAAAAGTGTCAAGCTCAGTAATGATTTGATTCTATAAATTTTTTCCGCCAAAACTATTTAGCATGAGAAAGCTTTCAATGTACATTGACTATAGCAGTTGTCCCTCAGAACCCTGAGACAATGTTTTGGAAGAACTTATGGGAGCACTCTTCACATTCATCTTTTCTCCCCCTAATTTTGCCTTCTGCTTCACAACAGAATACTCTTAGCCATTAGCTGCTCAGCATGACGAACACAAATGATATTTATTCTTCAAGAGCATACTTCTTTTGAGGGATTTTTAATAAGTTTCTGATTTCTGGTCCTGAAATATAATTCTTTGTTTTTCCTTAATTTTCTCTCTTGAAAAAAGTCAGTCTGCTGCTGAGAACTGAAGTCTGATTCTAAGGTTCATTTGAAAATTCTGTATCACTATTCTTCTTTTACACAAGTGTACTTGCTCTTGCTTCAGGCTATTAATATTTTCTGTTGTGGAATTTCTGGAATGAATCTTGCTGGTCCTTTTTTCGGGTTCTTTAACGCAATTTGTTGGTCAAATTAATGTCTAGGTGAAGTCAAATCTTTCTTGATGGACAAATTAAATTGCAGATTTTAGGTGTTCCTGAAAGAGCTGACAAGGATGAGGTCATAAAAGCTGCCATGGTTCTGAAGAATGCAGAGATTGAGGATGGATATACATCAGAAGCCATTGTCTCTCGCCAGGTAATTTCAAGCTACATTGCAATTACCTCTTGAAAAAAATAATAAATTATCATAAAGATAAGGAAATTAGATTGAAACTTTGCAATTCTTGTTTGTAGGAGCTCTTGCTGGACGTAAGAGACAAGATTCTTTTTGTGCCAGAATATGCTGGCAAATTGAGAGAGAAGATTCCACCAAAATCTTCTCTCTGTATACCTTGGTCTTGGTTACCTGCTGCTTTATGCCTTTTACAGGAGGTAAGCTTGTATGCTCTAGTACACAGTAGCATGCATTCTATGTGTGAAATATGTCCTTTTATGCGTGAAGCGGGAACTATTTAATTAAGGATTAACTATAAACTAATTTGACTGTTTTTTCCCTTTTACCCGAACAATCATTCACATATAAGTGGTGTTTTTGATCCCATGACAGGTAAAACAGGCAGAAAATTAACTGAGAACTAACCTGACTATTGTTTCCCTTTGTCCAAACAAGTATAGTCACACAAAGAAGGGTGTGCTAGAACATGTGTCTTAGTTTCTTGTCTTTTGTTTCATTTTGTTTTCCTGCAGCTATACATATTAATATTATTATTTACTATGGATGTATTTGAAGATAGTAAGTCAAGTCTAGATCGTATTGCAAAGTATAAACAATAAGAACCCATATTGGATGTGTTCTAGACATGCTAGAAATATTTGTATAAATATTAATTGGATC
>JBAKGM010008567.1:0-12164 GCA_037177215.1 Asparagus racemosus | reverse complement strand
CCTTAGCACCCAACTTATCCAAATCATTTAACAATGATGCAAAGTCTGAAATATGATCAGAAATGGATGTACCTTCTATCATACGAAGAGTGTAGAGGCGCAACTTTAACTGCAACAGGTTGGTAAGAGACATCTTCATGTAGATATTCTCCAATTTCTCCCATAAACTCCTGGCGGTCTTTTACGAAAGGACCTCTTGAAGTGTTGAGTTGCTCAAACATAATTGGATGGTCGAGAGAGCTTTATCATCCATGTCTAGCCACTTCTTACTGGTAACGGTTTCAACTAACTTATCTCTCCCATATATGGCGCCCTTAATTTCAAGACTGGACAAAATGGCGGCCATCCACACTTGCCAAAGTGCAAAACTCGTCTTCCCATAATACTTCTCAATATCAAATTTATCGGACATCTCCATTTAAGTCACAGATCCCTAATTTAATAAATCTTCAGCAAAATAATTAAATCACCCAACACCACAAATCCCGCAAAACTCTAAATCTCTAGTTTAATTTGAGCAAGGGGTTATATATAAAAAAATTGACAAATCCCCAATATAAATTAGAAAAATCCCCAATATAAATTAGACAAATCCCCAATATAAAAAATTGACGAAGGCTGGTCGATGTCGTGCAGCGGATCTGGCTGAGGACGAGGTTGGTCGACGTCGTGTGGGCAGATCTAGCTGAGGACGAGGTTGGTCGACGACGTGCAGGCGGATCTGGCCGAGAACAAGGCTGGTTGACGACTGTTCGCGAGGAAAGTTGGTTCGATTGTCATTGATTGACTTTGTTACAAGCTTTAATTGCTTACAAAAAGATTCAAATAAAAAGACCGCCTTTTTATAAGGCTTACAACGAGAATTGAAAAAGATTATAACTTTTTACCCTTTTTTGAACAAACACGGGGTCCGTTTATCAGATCCTTGCTTGCGTGGGTGTCTTGGCCTGTGCCGGGGACTCTATTCTGTCTGTGGACCACTGCGTGATCAGATCTACATACTGATCTATAGATCTGCGGTGATTATTTCCTGAAGGAAATAAACACCGACGGGGATCAACTCACGAAGGAAATGATCGCCGGAATGGTGAAATTGACAAAGCGAAGTCATGCACTAGCCCTGGGATTAAGACGAAGCTTGATCCAGAGGGTGGATCTGATAGATCTGACCTAGATCTGGACTTCGATCTCTTCTGAATCTGCTATGAATCGTCTCCTCGCCGTGTAGATCTGAGGTGTGAAGCATTATTTGCTCGCACGAGATCTGGATCTAACTTTTTGACTTTGCAGATGCTCAGATCTGTGCAAAAGCTCTCACAGATTTAGGCTCAGACCAATTTTTCCAACCCCTAAATCTGACACCCACCTCTCCTATTTAGAGGCAAGATGGGTTCACTATGTCGGGCACTAATTGGTACCTAGGCTTCACTGTGCCGGGCTTCAATTAGTGCCTAGGCTTCACTATGCCGGGCACCAATTGGTACCTAGGCTTCACTTGTGCCGGGCACCAATTGGTGCCTAGGCTTCACTGTGCCGGGCACCAATTGGTGCCTAGGCTTCACTTGTGCCTAGGCTTCACTGTGCCAGGCACCAATTGGCCTATTTTCGGTACTTTTCTAGCACTCGTCTTGTGCTTTTCCGATGTTCGTCTGATGTTTTGTTCAATCTTTCCTTCTGATCGTATCGCCGTCGTATCGAGTTCGCGTCCGATTGATTTTCTCAGTGACTTGGAACTCGATCGGTCCAATCCCGTTGATGTTTAAGTTCGATGATTCCATCTCATCGACAGGCGAGTTTGGTGATTTGTTCAATCTTGATCCATTTGGCCACATTGAATCTGAATCTGGTTGATCGTCTCATTTGATTTTAGAGTTTGATCGCTGCAGTTCCATCGACGCTCGAGTCTGTTTGATCCCATCTCGTCGATGTTCAAGTTTGGTCGACTTGCCTCGTCGAAACTCGCTGATCTAAAGCTTCATCATTGAATTTATTCCACGATTCATCGCTTCACTGACTTGTAGGCCTTGCCGATTCGCTTCATGCGCTCATTGACTCGGTTTGTGCATTTTGCGGCGTGATTACATCGTCAGCGGTTCTTGGTCACATCATCAGATGGGTCGTCGATTGTCAATCTACTGTCAGGAGTCTTGTTCAGGTACTGATAAGTAATTTTCAATGCCTACAGATACCCCCTCCAAAGTGTCTCAGTCTCGATCTTTTTTAGACGAGCTTGAGATACTTTGGATATGATAGGTCCCAACCTTCAGTCGGTGTAACGGGACCTAAGAATAGCTTCAGTGTTCGATCTCTCCAATCCTTTTAGATTCTCCAGTGCTTTGTAGGATAGCTGAAGGCATCACGGTGCTGTATTTTTTGTCTGACCGTTGTCGAGATCTTGACTTGAAACTGATAGATGAATTTTTTTCCTCTGAGATTAGCTTTAGAATTTGACTCCTTCAATCCTTTCAGATTCTCTAGTGCATTGTAGGATAGCTGAACGCATTACGGTGCTACATTTTTTTGCCTGACCGTTGTCGAAATCTTGAACTAAAGCTGATTGAGTTCATTTGCTTCTGACTTGTGTCGGTGAGTTGTCATTCAACTGACCATCGAACTTGTTCCGAGACTCCTCCGTTGATTAGAGAATTCTTTGTTGCGACACATTGATTAGCATCAAATATGTGTGGAATCTAACCTTCAATTGGCGAGTGCGACGCGTTGATCGGCGTCCAAACTTTGCTTAGAATCTAACCGTTGATCAGCAAATCCTTAAGCAGCGACGTGTTGACTGGCGTCAACATAGTTTATACTCGTACGTTTATTAGAGTTTCAGGGATTAGTTTATCCTCATATACCCATTTAGAGGTTGTCGAGTTATCATTAAGAATATTTTATGAAATAATCTCCAGGAACTTCTCGACAAAATAGGAAACAGTTTATACTCGTATATCTTTTTAGAGTTTGGCGAGTTATCCTTAAAATAAAAATATTTTTCAGGAACTTCTCGGCCAAAATAGGAAACAGTTTATACTCATATACCTTTTTTGAAGTAATTTTCCTAGACTTGAAATAATTTGGGCCAGATGAAAAGTGACCTTCATGAGGTGATATCCCCGCTGAATAATTGTCTGGGGTCCCTCCGATGTATGGGAGAGAGGGGGAGTCACTTAACGAGCTGAGTTGGTGTCGTTTTGTTGCTGCCCTGGTCTGTTTGTAGACACCTCCATGGGCGATTTGATATGTGGCAATGCTCTTAGATGACTATCTTCCTAGTAACGTGTTGCCAGAGTCCACTATTCCTGAAGATGTCAAGACTTGTCCCTCTCCTCCGGAGGTATGGCTTCTCCCTCTAGTTAACCACAGGGCATCACTTTGATGAACTATTGTCTTGCTGGCAGGGACTTCCGTCGAGGCTCGTTTTCAGTTCCTTATTCCGATGTTCCTCCTGAGCATGCCGTGAGACCATTTGAAGCAGTTGGTGCATCAACGACAGTTATTCCTCCAATAGTTCCTCTGAGCCATGAAGCTATGCATGCTGCTCAAGTGGAGTTCTGTTTGGAGGCATGGCACGATGCTTGAGTCTTTTCTGGACTCGAGTTTCAGGCGCTGCAGAATCAGGGTAAAACTACTTTGAGATGGGAGTTGCTGAGAAGTCAGCATCTCTAGGTGATATCCACTCTCGTCTTGCTTCGAGTGTGGCCAAAATAGTGCAGCTCGGGCGAGATCTCTAGGTGGAGAGAGAGGTCTCCTGTGTCTTGGAGCTGACAAGGGTTAACACCGAAGAAGCTTGCCGAAGTCTGTGAAGACTCTGAACGCCGATAAGGACTCTCTCAGGGCTGAGCTGTACGAAGATTTCCAACAGATCTCTCGTCATCGTTTTGAATGAATTTCTCTCTTTTCATCATTTGTTATGATTCTTTTATTTCATTTAAAATAATTAACCATAACACTTATAAGATTTTTAGCAAACCCTCAGCCATCAACGGATTTGATGAGCCTTTACTGATTACCATTTGAATCAGGCTAGTACGCAGATTATCAAAACCCGTTCTGCATGTGACGTTGTGCTAAAAGAATGAAACTCTCTTAGACTTGGTGCTATGATGTTGAATACATAGACTTAGTACTCTTTTACGGGCAAGAGACTACCCGGCAATGCGTGTTAGGTATTGACTTTAGGATTATTGACCAACTCCCAGCTATTAATATAGGTTTGGTGTGCCTTTACCAATTACCATTTGAATCGGGCTAGCATGCGGATTTTCTAAACTCGTTTAGTACGTGGCGTTGTGCTAAAAGAATGAGACTCTTTTATACTTCATGCTACGATACCGAATACGTAGACTTGGTACTCTTTTACAGGCAAGAGACTACCCGGCAACGCGTGTTACACGTAGACTTGTCCCTTCTTAGGTTTCAGGATAAAATATCCCTGAATCGAACTCTGGTGTCTTCTTCAATCAAAAAAAGACTAAACCGGTAACGCGTGTGAGACGTTGACTTTATCCCTTTTTAAGATTGAGGATAAAATTCCCCATATGTGTAAGGCGTGGATTTTATTTTTATTAATAACGACCCGCCACACTTTTGAATATGTCAGCATTTATTCTTTTTACGGTTAAGAATTAACTGGCAACACGTGTTAGGTGTTGGCTTTATCCCTTCTTAGGCTTTGAGATAAAATTCTCCAGAATAGAACTCTGGTGTCTTCTTCAATCGAAAAAAGACTAAACCAGCAACGCTTGTGAGGCGTTGACTTTATCCCTTCTTAGGCTTTGGGATAAAATACCCCCGACTCAGATATGGGTGTCTTCTTCAATCGGAAAAAGACTAAACCATGCAACGCGTTGGAGGCGTTGACTTTATCCCTTCTTAGGCTTCGAGATAAAATACCCCAGGCTAGAATTTTGGTATCTTCTTCAATCAGAGAAAGACTAAACCAGCAACATGTGTGAGGCGTTGACTCTATCCCCTCTTAGGCTTTGGGATAAAATACCCCAGACTGGAATTCTGGTGTCTTCTTCAATCAGAGAAAGACTAAACCGGCTACGTGTGTGAGGCGTTGACTCTATCCCTTCTTAGGCTTCGGGATAAAATACCCCAGACTAGAATTCTGGTGTCTTCTTCAATCAGAGAAAGACTAAACTGGCAACACATTTGAAGTGTCAACTTATCCCTGCTTAGAATTCAGGATAAACTTCCCCAAGATGAATCTTGGATTAAAGGATTAGAAATATTGATGTGGGAAAGGAAGAATTTTAGATTCTATTTCCCGATGATGGAGAGGAATGATTTTTGTCCTATCTCTGAATGAAAATAGGCTTGAAACAAGGGAAGGAGGATCTTGTCTCCTATCACTTGCTGGTGGAGAGGAAGGTTTTATATCCTATCTCTAGGTAGGGGATGAGTTCGAAATAAGAAAGGAAAGTTTTGTATTCTATCTCTTGCCAGTGGAGAGGAAGGTTTTATATCCTATCTCCAGAAGCTCACGAACTTGAAATAAGAGAGGAAGGTTTTGTATCCTGTCTCTTACTGATGGAGAGGAAGGAGAATCTTGTCTCCTATCTCTGGGTAAGGGGCAAATTCGAAACAAGAGAGGAAGGTTATGTATCTTATCTCTTGATAGTGGGGAGGAAGGTTTTGTATCCTATCTCCGAAAGCTCATAAATTCGAAATAAGAGAGGAAGGTCTTGTATCCTATCTCTTGCTGGTAGAGTGGAAGGTTTTGTATCCTATCTCTAGTACTAGAAAGGAAGGATTTTTGTCTTGCTTCCAGTGCGAAAGAAACTAAAAGTGGGATCTCCACTTCGAGAATCTTGAAAGGTGAAACTAAGAGTGGGATCTCCACTCCGAGAATCAGAAAGATTCAGATAACTTTCACATTTTGTTACCTGATCTGGCTCGAGACAAGAGAGGAAGGTTTTCTATCATATCTCTTGCTAGTGGAGAGGAAAGATTTTTGTCCTGTCTCCAGTGAAGGTGAAACAAGAGAGGAAGGTTTTGTATACTATCTCTTGTTGGGGAGGGGAAGGAGGATTTGTCTCCTATCTCCAACATTGGAGAGAAAGGATTTTTGTCCTGTCTTCGACATTAAGGAAATTTTAAGTGGGCCTCTTGTTCATGAAAAGAATCAAGAGGAGATTTTGGTGGATTAGACCAGAGAATTTTTATAGACCCACTGTCAATGAGTTTGATCAATGAGAGAATTTATAGTGGATGATAAATTCAGGGTTATCCTCCAGGAAAGTGGGTAAAATATCCCACGAGGAACTTCCCGTTGAAATGGGTTATCTCTAATATACTAAGGATAGTATTTCTTCAAGAACTTCCTATTTATCGGTAGTAATTGTCTGTCGCCATTTTAGATAATTAGGCGATAAGCACCGTTCGAATAGACAGTCTCTATTACGAACGGTCCTTCCCATTTAGATTTGAATTTACCTTTTTTTTAGAGTTGAGGATTATCGATCGTCGAGCAGCGAGGACCAGATCTCCTTCCTTGAAACTCCTCTGTCGTACTTTCTCATTGAAAGCTCTCGACATCCTGGCTTGGTAGAACTCAATACGTTGTTGAGCTTCCAGGCGCTTTTCATCCAACATCTCGAGCTCTTCGAGATGTTTTAGATGTTGTTTTTCGATCGTCATCTCCATCATGAGGGCGATGCGAAGTGACAGGATCTAGACTTCTAACAGAAGAACTGCTTCACACCCGTAGACCAGAGAGTATGGAGTAGCTCCAGTCAGTGTGTGTACGGTGGTGCGATATGCCAAGAGTGCTTCTCTGAATTTATCATCCCAGTCTCTCTTGCTGGTCTTCACAAGCTTTGACAAGATTTTGATGATCGTCTTGTTGAGTGTCTTAGCTAATCCATTTGCAGCTAGATTATAAGCTGTAGACAAGACGTCTTGGATCTTAAATTTCTCACAAAACCTGACGAAGGAATTGCTGATAAATTGAGGACCATTGTCATGCACGATCTATCTTGGTACACCATGTCGGTAGATGACGTGGTGTTTAATGAACTTGATAACGTTGCTCGTCTTCACTTCTTTATGCAGGATTGCTTCAGCCACTTGGAGAAGTAATCGGTGATGGTGAGAATGAACCGATCGCCTTTGACCTACAGAGGAAAAATAGGATCTACAACGTCCATTCCCCACGTCTCAAATGGCTAGGATGTAGCCGAAGGATGCAACTGCTTCGGAGGCTGATGCGTGTAGTTCGCGTGAATTTGGCACGCGTGGTACTTTCAAGCATACTCAATTGCGTCATTGACCATCATTGGCTAAAAATATCCTATTCTCCTAATATGATCATAGAGTTTGGGACTAGGCTGGTGTGCACCATACTCGCCTCTGTGTGCTTCCCTAAGGACTTCTTCTGCCTTATTATTTGAAAGGCACCGGAGCAGTAGGCCATCATACCCGCAACGATATAACATCTGGGTCTCTGCATCGTAGAAGTACCCTGAAGCTCTTCGCCGGATGGACTCTCTCCTCTTCACGTCCTCTAGCAAAATACTATGTAAGACGTAGTCGATTATGGGAAAATGCTAATCTCGGGGTTCGAATTTGGCTTGGGTTGTGCATACCTCCTTAATAACTACCCCTTTGTTTTCCTCTGCCTCATCATATATTAACACAAATATTTGATGAGTTCTGACCGTGACTAGTTGTTCAGTCTCGGGAGGTTGCGCTAACGATATCGCCAATGTCGCTAATGCATCTGTGTATGTGCTCTGGAGGCGCGGAACATATCGATGAAAAACTCTTTAAACGAGTTCGCCATCTCAAAAGTCGACTGGTGATATGGGATCAAATCTAAATTTCTGACTTCATAGTCTCCACAGATCTGTCTAACTATGAGCTGGGAATCCCTGAAAGTTTCGAGATATTCGACCCCTAGCTCTTTGGTGAAACTGAGTCCAATAAGCAACGCGTTGTATTCAGCTACATTATTGGATCACGACTCAGTTAGAGAGCAAACTTGAGGCATCACATGCTTTCTTGGGAAAAATAAGACAACTTCGAAAGAAATCTTAGAACATCCAGGAGTACTTGTATTCGGGTTATAAAGTCTTTCATTTAGATGATTTTGGAGTAATGACCCGTACATCGATCAAGGCCTAGATTTTATCCTTAAGACTGTAGCATGACTTTGTGGGGGTGGTGAACCACCCTGTGGTATGCATAGTACTTCAGATCTGTGGTCCCCTGTGCTTCCTCTTTATTTTAGATCGGAGGTAGCTTGATCTTGTTATTCTCCAGGAGGTATTTAAATACCGGGAACCTCATTTTCTTCAAAAGAATGAACTTTGGAGAATCTTGGTTCTGAAGTCTTCTGCTTCTGCAGTCGTTGCGGCGCTTGCTGTTGGACGGTTTGGTTTGTGTCCATAGCTTTCGCTTGTGCCTTCACTTTACCACGTGGGGTGAAATTCTATTTGTGTGCATATGCCACTTGCTAGCCTCTTTCTGCCCTTTTCCTCTTAAGGAATCGCTCAGCTTGCTCTCCACGCACTTTTAGATCCTTTCAAATCTTAGACGGATGAACTCCTCAGTTCTAGGATCCCGGCAATTCATCGCCTTATTGCGGAACCGTTTGATGAAGGCGTCTACAGTTTCCTCGTCTTTCTGCTTCTCATCCAACAATGTCCCGATAGATAACTCAGTGTCATCGTTGAAGAAATTTGCGAGGAACATGGACTCCATGTCGTCCCAGCTGGCAACGCTCCCTGGTTTGAGACGGCGGTACCAATCGAAGGCAGTTCCTCGAAGGGTGCCAACGAATGACTGAACCATCAAGGGCCCGTTCCCAATAATCACCCCCAGGTGAGATTTAAAGTAGATCAAGTGCTGGGTGGGGGACCCCTTCTGTCAAACGGCGTGAAGTTGATCGGGATGAACTTTGACGGATATGGGATCGACTCCCACTCCCATAGATAAGGACATGGTATGCCTATTTTCTTCACCTCTCGAGTGGAGATCAAAGTATTGATCTTACTCTTGAGGTCTTTGATTTTCTCATTTTCCAGAATGGCAATATTGCTGTTGGCATTCTCTTAGAGACCCCCAGCGTTTCGCTCTTTAGGGGGTTGTCTAGCGCCATGGTCTTCTTCCCCGTCAGTGTCGCTGTCAATTTGATTAACGTTATTGTGACGACTAGTTTCACCCTGGCGGTTCGTCAGTGTTTGGATCTGTTGGTCATGCATTTCTCATATCTGCTGCATGGCCATCTTCATTTCAAACTTGAAGTTCTCCTTCTGTTTGACCATCGTTTCCTCAAGCATCTTGGCCACCTGTTCAGCACTGATCGTGAGGGCTTCCTGGGGTTGTCCCTCACTGGAAACCATATTGTCAGAAGTTATTGCAGAGCCAGCATCCGACACTTCATCATCAGACAGTAACCTCTTTAGGATTTTGTCGTAGTTGGAACGTCAGATCGTCCCGGCGCTCAACCGAGTAAGCCCGTCAGATGATTAGGGACCAGTACCAGTCGACGTTCCTCTACTTGTCATATTGTTGATGACTCTCGACAATTCATCGCTTTGAGACACCAATCTTCTCTTGCGGAAGTGTCTTGACCTGGGCTTCAGCAGTCCATCACCAAGTATGTCGATGACCGACATCCTATCTGGACTTGCTTTGTTGTAGCTACACTCTGATAACACTGCTCGGATTAGCCTAGAACAGGGGCAATACGCAGGCTTCTCAGGGGAACTCCTCTTTTGGGATCTGTTTGTACTCCTAGCATGATAGTACAACTCATCAACATGAATGCCAGAGCAACCAATCGTGTGTTGGCACGACTTCTCGGGTATAACTTCGTCGTCATCAGACGAAAATATCTCATTCTAAGGACGGACTACTTTATCAAAGCTACCAAAAGTGACTCGCCTCGACGTTCGCCTGTGGGGGCGTGAAGTCTTGGCAGACTCTCGGACTTTGATCCTCAGTCTGGTTGATGGAGCGGCAAGGATTTTGTTGCCTTCATTGAGGTGGGTGCGACCTCCTGCATCAAGAGTGACCCGTGATTTCCTCAATGGACCCAGGCATTGTTTGATTGGAATCATACCTCGACCATCTTGCGACGGGCCAAGGCACTCCGTGCTTGCTGGCTTAGTAGGTACCAGTTTCACCGGGAGTTTGGATGTGGACGCCGGAGGTGGCCTTGGTGCCAAGGCAACTTGCATTGAGGCGACAGCAGACTTGGGCTTCGGCGCCAGGGTAGCTGGTGCCGGGGTGCTGGCAGACTTCGGCTTAGGTGCCGGGGCAGCTGAAGTCGGGGTGCCGGTAGCCTTTGGCGTTGGCATTGTAGAGACTAGAGTTGGAACACCTGATTTTAGCCTGCAAACTCGGCGAATAGTCGGCGACTTTGTGGCCACCTCTTCCTTCTTCAATTGGCGAGCTTGTCACACCAAAACCCGTGCCTACGCAAGGAGTGCGCGGCACTTCTGGATGCACTCCTGAAGCATAGAACGGTTCCGCTTGACTTGGACCCATTCATTTGTTGACGGCTTCAAGGTACTGCTCACCGTCTGAGGCTGAAACCTCTGTGTCAACCTGGATCTTAGATCCACCTCGTAGCGGATCCCATCCATTGACTACATAGCCTTGGTGAATTTACAAGCCATGCTTTGTCGTCGCCACTGCCGGGCTCTCTTGGAGAGTGCAAGCATGCCATCGGCGGTCATCTCAAGTGCCAGAGGAACTTGGCTGGCAGGCGGCCAGGAAATTTTACCTCTACCTACAGCTTCGATGGCAGCGAGGTTGGAATCGTCCTCTTGGGAATCTGCATCTAAGGCCCAATGGATCTTCCTTGCAGTGGAGATCCTTCTGGAATGACGAGGAGAGACAGATCTGGATGAGGAGGAGAGATACTCCTCGAACTTTTACTAGTCGAACTCGTATTCAACCTCTTCCTCAACCGAGATCAGAATCCGTGGTTGCGACACTACGATCTCAGATTTGAAGCTGATAGCTCCCACTGTGGTCGCCAGCTTATTCACGGAGAAAGTTGGTTTGATTGTCATTGATTGAATTCGTTACATATTTTTGCTTTTTACAATGACATTCAATAAAAATGTTACCTTTTTATAAGGCTTACAATGAGAATAAAAAAATATTACAATTTTATACCCTTTTTTGAACAAACGTAGGATCTGTTTATCGGATCTTCGCTTGCATGGGTGTCTTGGCCTGTGCCGGGAACTCTGTTCTATCCGTGGATCGCTGCGTGATCAAATCTAGATGCTAGATCTATAGGTCTGCCTTGATTATTTCGTAAAGGAAATAAACACCGACGGGGATCAACTCATGAAGGAGATGATCGCCGGAGTGGGTGAAATCAACAAAGCGAAGTCATGCACTAGCCCTGGGATTAAGACGAAGCTTAATCCAGAGGGTGGATCTGATGGATCTGACCTGGATCGACTTAATTGTGGTCTAGATCTGCTGTGGATCTCCACCTCACTGCGTGGATCTGAAGTGTGGTGAGTACTTCGCTTGCACCGGATCTAGTTCTAACTTCTTGACTTTGCAGATGCTCGGATCTGTGCAAGGGGCTCTCACAAATCTAGGCTTGGGCTCAGAATTTTCTAACCTTCAACAATGAGACCCCCACTCTCTATTTATAGGCAAGGGGGGTTCACTGTGTCGGGCACCAATTGGTGCCTAGGCTTCACTATGCGGGGCACGAATTGGTGCCTAGGCTTCACTATGCCGGGCACCAACTGGTGCCTAGGATTCACTTGTGCCGGGCACCAATGGGTGCCTAGGCTTCACTGTGCCGAGCACTAATTGGTGCCTAGGCTTCACTGTGCCGGGCACCAATTAGCATGTTTCTGGTACTTTTCCAGCATTTGTCTGGTGCTTTTCCAACGTTCCTCTGGTGTTTTTTCTGATCTTTCCTTCTGATCGTATCATCGTCGTAACGAGTCCGCATCCGATTGATTTTCTCACTGACTTGGAACTCAATCGGTCCAATCCCATCGACGTTTTAGTCTGATCATTCCATCTCATCGACGAGTGAGTCTGGTGATTTGTCCGACCTCGATCCATTCGGTCAAATTAAATCTGAATCCGGTTGATCGCATCGTTTGATTTCAAAGTTTGATCGGTGCAGTTCCATCGACGCTCGAGTCTGATTGACCCCATTTTTTCGACGT
>JBAKGM010008529.1:1832-12166 GCA_037177215.1 Asparagus racemosus | reverse complement strand
ACAAGAAAAGTGTGTACATTGATTTCCCATCATGTTTTTTGTGTGAAACAAACACAAACAATCTATTTCTTGAAAAAATTTGGAAAACCCAAAACTTATATTTCTACTCCATGGAATGGTGTTTCCCAATAATGGGAAACGAACCAAACAGCCCCTAAATGAACTATATTTGGTAGTTAAGATCATCTAACAACATATTTATTGGTTTCTTTGACATTTTGTTTAAGATTTTTCTTATATAGAAACATCTTGGAAAATGTTCTTTATAAATCAACTTTAAAAGCACTCTTAGCACTTGGCAGCATTACTTTATGCTTGCCATTGTTTTTTTGGAAAAGTAGTGAACCATGTTGTAAACCATGCTATATGGAGAAAATTTATAACAGAACATGAGCAAAATGATGTGTCTCCATCTGTTGAGTACCGCTAGAATGCTTTATCAGGGTTAGTGGTTCTTATTGTTGCAGCGATGAGCTTTTATATCACAAAAGAGACTATACATATGGTAGAGGAATAATGAAACCTAGTAAACACAGCAGAGGCAAAAAGAACAACATACAAGGATTTAACGTGGTTTAATTAGTATTTGAACTACGTCCACACGTCCACGGACAAAGATAACAGGTGAATTCACTAATCAAAAGAGGAGATTATAATAAAAGATATCACTCTCTAATCTCAATTAAAACCTACTATAGGATTGCACAAATGGAAGCATTCAAGAGCTCTCTTCTTCTCTAACTCCTCACTTCATTTTCTCTTCCATACTTTTCATCTACACCCTAACTCTCCTTATATAATGAAGTCAATCCTTACGTGAATTAGACAAGTAGTTAGGTGTAATAATGGAGCTAGTAGGTTGGTGAAATAGGAACCTAATTATTACAAGGGAAGTGTGATAAGAAGAGAACTCAAACTTGAGCTTGCTTCCAATATTCAAGTCATCAAGAAACCTCCATTTTGACTTGAATATCACAAGCTTTCTCTTTCTTGTTGTCTCTTTGTAAACCCTTGACGGGCTTAACCAACTAATATATGCGAAACACTTCTGACAAATCTCTATCTTGGCTTGGGTCAAGTTACATCCAACTCGAGTTGAAATATCACTAGCTAGTGACTAATGTAGATAGGTCTCAACTTAACACTTCACAAGAACAAAGTCACACCACAGTCAAGTACAATAGCATGTGTACCCAAGGGAGCCCTTACCTGTGCTCGATCAAGGTACATGAGGATCAAGTATAACATCATGTGGGCTCCACATCGAGCTCTAACCCATGCAATGCAATGAAATCTCAAAGCAAACAAAGCATCCATCAAAGGCCTACATGCCATCGATTTTGATATTGTTCAATTGCTTTTGGAATGGTGGATTGAAGTAGTCCCTCCCAACAACTTCTGTACCTTCTATTTTGTCGAAGATATCTTGAATGCACAACAATATTGAACCAAAGCTCTGCTACTAGTTTGTTCTAGTGGTGAACTTATCAGACACAAAAGATAGCTATACAAAGTAGATGAATAACATAGTCATATAAACGTAGTAAAAACAAAGAGAACAACACACAAAGGAGTTAACGTGATTTTGTCAGTATCTTGACCTATGTCCAAGGACAAAGACAACAAAGAAATTCTCTAATTAAAAAAAAGGAGATTACAACAAAAGAGATCACTCTTTAATCTTACTATACCAACTATATACACAAATGAAAGAAGCGCTAAAAACCTCTCTTCTCCACCTACTCATTTCATTTTCTCTTCTACACCTCTCATCAACAACCTAACCCTCCTTATATAATGAATCCAATCCTATTGTGGATTAGGCAAATAGTTAGGTGCAATAGTGGGTTAATAGGTTGGTGAATTGGGAACCTAATTATCACTAGGTAAGTGTGATAAAAAGAGAATTCAACTTTGAGTTTGCTTCCAATATTCAAGGCATCAACATTTATCATTCTACTTAATTTTCCTTTGGGGCACTATCCTCATTCTTATTGGAGATCCATCCAATCTTCTCGCTACCTTAGTCTTTTCTCGCATTACGAAGTGTGAACATGCTGATTTAAAACATCCATTCTTAAATAAACACCCTTTCTTATCCTTTGATATATTCGACAATTTGATTATCATAGATTTTGATATTCCCTTTTTGTTGATTTATAATCATTCGCTCTATTTTCACCATGATTCATGCTTGTCTACACTAATCTAGTTTGCCATCGTTAACTCAAGTTCATGCAAGCTCTTAGATAAGTGAAAGTGATTTCTTGTATATTAGTGTGTTATTAGCTTTGGCTCCTTAGGTTGTTGACAATCAATGCACATGCTAGCATGTACAACTCTCCTTTCACTTCGATAACCATTGTTGAAGATCATTGCAGTAGAATCATCATAACTGTCACATTTATTATTTTGTCTCTTTGTTTATTTTGGTTTCTATAAGGCTTTCTCATCCAAATTCATCATCCTCAATAATCTTCCTTAACTTCTAAAATATGCCTAGATGTAACTCCATATGAATTCCACATTTGATCCACATCTCGCTATAAACTTTGCATTTACTTTTAACTTCTCTTATTATGTGTGTAGTCCTACGATGAAAGCTTTGGTATATTTCTTACATTAATGGTATCCACTATTATCTCACTGATGTTTGATCCATTCTGACTCCCAAGTACATCTCGTTCCATGCGTACTCAACTCCTATCTCCAAAACATTCACAAAGGCCGTTAGTATATGCTCATGGACAAATGAGGAATGATTAATCACTAATCAAAACATGAGGTACAAAAAGAGAAAACCTCTCAAATGTTAGTTCTAAATCAGTCCAAATTTAATATACATAGTTTGAATACATTATCTAACAATATGTACTCCTTTACTAAATCCAAATATGCATAATAATCTGAATACAAACTCTATATGGTAAACACCTAAATAGGATAGGTCTATATAGTAGGTACTATCCTCACACTACTATATCAGGCCAATCTTGGGCACTGATTCTTGGCCTATCGGGTCAAACCCTTCTCTCTATAGAAACTCTCCCTCATGGTTTTCTTTCTGCATCATGATTTGTAAATTGATCTAGATCTTAGTGTTTTAATATACACAATAGTGGTAGCGAGGTCCTCTTGACATGGTATCAGAGCAAGTTAGGTACGCATGGAAAATTGCCTCAAAACCCCATTGTCTCAAATTTTTGTTCTTCCTTTGCTCTTGAAAAAAGTCAGGGGTGAAAAACCCCATTGAATAAAGTTTTATTATTTCTAGCATACTATAATGTGGCCATTGTGTCCACTTTTTCTCCCCAAAACACCCTCATTCTTAACTGCTCACCTCTCCACCCTCCTTGACCTCTCACCTCTTTGTTTTTCTTCACCTTCGCTCTCCTCCCTCCTCTCCTTCTCCCTCGTCCATCTTCCCCAACCTTTGGCCTCCCCCTGAACTTTAATCTTCATAAACACCTCTTGTCCTCTTCCATCTCCATCTCAACCTGCTCAATCCTCTCTCCTCCTTGGCCTCCTCCACCTCTGCCCTCCTCCTGCATCTTCACCTTTCCTCTCATCTTTCTCTCCTCCAACTATTTTTTGCCTTACTTCTCTCCACCACCGCCCATGCACCTCGCTCCTTTCTCTTCCTCCTTCCTTCTGCCTCTACCTCTACTTCTATCCTCCTTTGCCCCTTCTCTTCCTCCGTCATTGTTCTTCATACAAAGTTGCGCTGATGTTAAAAAGCAATTTTAGGTCACAAAAATTGATGAAAGTTAACAACTAATAATTAAAATAAGTAAACAATATTTACAATTAACAAAACTTAATTAAAGTTAACAAAAATTAGAATTAACAAAAAATTGCTAGTTGGCAAAAAAATAATTGTTAACTTTAGCTATTGGTTGTTAACTTCAGTTATTTTTAACTTCAGTTATTTTTTGTTAACTTTAGTTGTCTTTTGTCAACTAAAGCTATTTTTATTAACTTTTAGTTGACAAAATATTTAGTTATTTTTATTAACTTAATGCTATTTATTAATTTTTAATTGTTTTTTGTTAACTTCGGCGTGACTCGTGCGAGCAACTTTGGGGGTAGTCGACCTTGAAATGAGGTGGTGGTCGAAGAAGGAGAAAGAAGGAGGAAGGGATGGCGAGGATGAAGATGGAGGAAAGTAGAAGAATGTGGGTAGAGGAGGAAAAAAAGGAGGGGAGGAGGTGAGAGATGGACAAGGGGTAGAGGGAGAAGTTGAGGAAAGGTGGAGTTAGGTGGAGGAGAGGAAGGAGAAGATGGGACAAGAGATTGAGGTGAAGATGAAGGTGGAGAGGAGGAGAATGAAGGTTGACGAGGAGGTGGAGAGGAGGACAAAGACACAAAAGTGAAAGTGGAGAAGGAGACGAAGAGAAGGACAGAGGTGTATGTAGGAGGAATGCATGGAGATGAGAGGTTGAAGAAGACTAGGGCGATTAGAGATCAAAGATGAGGGTATTTTAGGAAGAAAACATGGCATGATGATCAAAGAATGCTATAGATGGCTGGAAACAAGAAAACTTTAGTCAAGGATGTTTTTCACCCTTGACCTTTCACAAAGAGGGAGGAAGAACAAAAATTCTAGTCAAAAGGCCTGAGGCAATTTTCCCTAAGCAAAGATATTGTTCCATGAGTCAAGGCTTTGGCCCACTGAAAGGATATAAAATTGGAACCCTCAACTTTCACTAAAACTTAGGAGTTTTGGTGCAGTAGACCATCCCCTTTGACATGGTAACATTGCAACACAGGTTCAAAACTCACTGACCACAATTTATTTTACAAAAATTTCTACCGCTGTGTTTGTCTGAGTTTTAGTGCATAAAAAGGGTGCTCAACCTGTGAATGCATGCCAAAGTATAAAATTGTAACCCTCAACCTTCACCACAATATCAGCATCTGCTACATATTCTATTGCATTGTCAACCCATCAGCCTATTTGATTGGAAAGTGGAATATGAACATTGTTTGCATGCATTGATATCAACTACTCCTATTGCATTATTTGCCATCAGCGCTTGATTCTGTTTTTAATTGTTAATTTCCATGTATTGACCATTTTAAGACATTGTTGGTGTGCAATAAATTTCTTGCTATGATGTTCTCTGGAAAAGAACAGAATCCAGGAACTTCTTTTTTCAGTTGAAGAAATCCTGGACATGGTTTTTGTTTGGAATTTTAATATGTGTAGGTTCTATGATGCTGTAGATGAATGACTGTATACTTTAGTCTCTATACTGAATATAGGTCCTTATCAAACATGTGGATGCAGTCTTTTAGACCAAATCTACACTTTGTTTAATTTTAAATTTCCATCTTTCATTACTCCTTTTTAGTTTCTGTATTGCTTAAGGTCAGTTGGACCTCACTGACAACAGTTATTTCCAGTTCCCCGCAGGGAATCTATTTGCCAAGTCAGACAAAAGCCTGCCAACGCTCCAAAATCTATCGACTTTGCAATTAGACGCATGCTTTCATCATGAAAACATTGAATTTATTGTCCATTTGCTTGAGAACACTCCAAATCTCGAATTTCTATTGATAAACATCAATGTAAGATCCAAATCTTTTTGACAAAGTCCTGGTTTTTGGGTTTTGGAAATCAGCTGAATATTCTGCTTGCTTTATGTAGCTTGGATGTCTGTGCAACGATGAGGCTAAACAGTGGACGTCGAAAGCACTCACTTCGAAAATTCTACATAATCTCGAGGGTGTGCAGATTTGCAACGTGAGCAGTGAAGATGATATCAACAAAATCTTTGAATTTGTCAGCTTTCTGGCCCTCAATGTAAGTGTGTGGCGTGAGGTTGTAATGCTCTTTTAGAACTCTGTTGGTTGCTTAACTGTAAGTATAGACATGCATCGCTAAACTTGGCTTTTTTTTTAATTAGTACATCTTCCATAATTTTTTTTTCTTCTTATACTTGATTTCTTTTTAGCCTGTTTACATGGATACTGCACAACTCAGCATATTTTTATACATATATATGTGGCATTGTTAAAGTTTTCCATATTGATCCTGACAAATCCACAGAGTGCTACAAAACCTTGAAGGTCCTTTATCTCCTGGTTAAAGTTCGTTGAAAAGGAGTTATGAGAAGGGGGTGATGAGATTTATAATGGGTAATCATATTACATATCTACATGTAACATCCAGTGGCAACTAAGAAAATTTTCTTTTTATAGATGGCATTTAGTGTGATACAATGAAAACATAGCGAACAAAGCATGCAGCTGAATAGATGTCATTGAAGATCCTCGGTTTCTCTTTATCGCATTCTTTCTTTCAAAGATTATGCCTGCTTTTGTCCTAATCCATACTAGAAGTCCTCAGAGTTTTAGGTACTGTGTACTTAGCTAAGGTTCCCTGTTAAAGAACACAGGCATGAGATCCTGTTTAATGAATAAAAAATTTATGAAATCACTTAACATCATAAACTTAACAAATAAAGATGGTATCTTTTAGATTTCTGATTCTCTCATATGTTTCAGCAAAAGGATACTTATTTGAGAATAAAACTGACTCAAGCTCATACACATCTAGAGGACTTTGAACCCAATTTGGAAACCTTTGATCCAAGTTTCTTGAAATTTGATTGACTTTAATGAAAATGCATGTTGTTTTCAATCCTATGTTCTGAAAGATTTTTATGTTTAGTTAAACTTGAGTAATAACTTGGTTTTAATTTTCTTATCAACTATAACTATCAGATCATGGCTTCGAGATATGGTCAGTTCAAATAGCTTAGATATAACTTAGAATCTCTGCGTAAACGTTCTATTAGTGTTATGTCCTCTGTTTTTTGGAAAATCCTTTCCCTTACACAAATATATGTAATTTATGAGAAGTAACCATCCTCTAGAAGGCTAGAAGCTAGAATATTAAATGATGTAGAAATTTTGTTAGCCATATTGGTTCTTTTATGCAAATTTTAAGTCATCTAGTTTCAAATTGTTGTTGGGTGAAACCAAAATGATTTCTTGGTTGGCGACTAATTTTTCGGGTGACTTATGAGATTGACATGTTTGAATACCGATCTGAAATTGTAAACACACAAGGGTTTTTATATCTGGCACTTTTGCTTGTTGAACAAGGGTAGAAAGAGAATCCCACATGAAGAAAGGGAGCACAGTATCGGTTCCACAATGATCAATTTGCAAATTTTCCAAATGTGGTTTGAATTGGAAGCTCTATGAACTACAGAACTTGATTCTACATTACAAATTTGGCCAATGCTGTATGTATTGTCTGATTTTTTTTTTCCCTCAATCTAATTTGAAGGACGTGTCATGATTTCTTGGTTTGGAACAATCGATATTTCTCACCAATGATTGAAGTTGTTTATTTCATTGCATCCATATTTCCATGGTATAATCCTTATGAAGAGTATTTTGAGCTCCGACATGGTAAGCATTTTATTAACCAAAAAATGTTATTTGATGCCAGACTAACTGTAACCGTTATTTACAGTATCCATGGACTGCAACCTCCATAGGTGTCACGCATGCCTTTTATGAAGGACCAGTTCATAAAAGTAGCTGCCCAAACATATATTTGTAGTTTAAGAATGATATATTTCCTTACATTTTTAAAAAAAAATTTTACAAGTATGCTTAATTTTGAGAGTGCAGTTTTCTTCAAGCTAATATTTTCATTGAGAACCCAAATATTGCAATTAACTCATGAGTTTACTTTGCCTAGATTTTTCTGGTTTTCTCCATTTTAGGCACCAAAGTTCTTGCAGTTACTTTCCTAGATGTTTCAATATTACAGTGTAAATAACTATTTATATTTATGCTACCTTTTCATCATTTTTTTTGGGGTTAAATGCTGGGAGATCAAAGTTTATTTTTCGCCGGTGTTGTGTGGTATTCTGTATTTTCCATCTTTGATGATTATAATGAACGATGCAAGTCTTATGAGGATCCATGCGAATATTGTTTGTTTATGTTTTTTTGCCCCTTATCTATTTTCTCCATATCCTTCAACGTTTAAGATGCTTGCAATGTGTTCAATTGTGAGATATATTATCTCTCATTAGCTTGGTCAAAATGTTTGGTACAAGTTACACTAGGAACCGTATGTTAGATGCAAGATGCAAATGTTGATGTTTTGTCTAAAGGATTTATTTGATTATATCATGCATTTTGTAGTCTCTCATAATCGTAATTAGTCTTTGGAGAAAGTTATTTAATCACGATCATCAAGTCAGCGTTGAAAACATCCAAAACTTGGAGGAAAGTATTGATTTCTTATTCATCTCTTATTTAGTTGGTAATTTAACAGTTTTTTATCATACTACAAACACATGAAGAACCAAGAATAGTATATATATATGCAATTTAACATTTGTTAGAGGCCAATTCAGTCCAACCTATGTATATGTGTATATAGGATGGACTCGTTTAGGAGGGTTCTTCTGCAATTTTCATTTTGTTGTTGGGTTCTTTTGTAACGTGAAGCGAATGTTTAAATACCCCTAGGTGTATGTGATAATGTAACTTTTGTGAAGAAAATAAAACTTAAAAATCTCATTTCAAACCCCAATTTCTCTCTTCTTCCTTCTATTCTTGTTCTCTTCTTGTTCAAGGTCAAATTCTAAGCCCAACAATAGCTAAAGGATACGATTGCAGATTAAATCTTAGCTTGGGATTCTTTCATTAATTGGTATCACCCATCAACATCAATCAAGGGGGCAAAAAAATTCCATCAGCAGCTAATTGGTCCCATAAATATGGTTTTTACCAAAGTGAAGTTCCTTGTAATTTAATTTTTTTAAAAATAATACATTAAATTATGAAATATGGTGAAGTCTGTATTCTGCATAATTAGTTGTGATAATTGTGATTTATAGTCAGGTTCAACCAATAAAAAAAATATTGACGTTTTTTTGAAATAATTATAGATAATTACAAACGCATTGTATAAAGACAATATACTTAAATCTGACGTGTTTTGTGGGTCACGTTCATATGTGCATTGATAAAATAATGTGAAAAACTTCAGGGTAAATTACACATATAAGTTCTACTTTTTACCCAACTTTTCACATTTATACCCTCAGATGAAAAACCCTTCATTTAAATATCTTAAAGTTTCAAAAAGTCACACTTTAGTACCCTCAGTTATGCAAACATGAGAATTTTTCCTCTGAAAATTCTCACAGGACACTCACATGTTATTTTCAAAATATTTTAAATCTTGTTTTCTAAATCTACTATGAAATTTATTTAAAATCTTATTTTAAGATAGAATTAAGATAGGTTTAAAATAAAATTTTGATAGGTTTAACAATATATTTAAGCAAAAATAAAATGTATTGAAAATAGCACGTGATTTTACATGAGAATTTTCAAGGGGAAATCTCACGTTTACATAACTAAAGTAATTAAAGTGCGACTTTTTAAAACTTTAGGGTACTTAAGTGACGGGTTTGACAATTGAGGGTATATATGTGCAACATTGGATAAGCAATAAGATATTTCAGTATACTTTATCCAAAACTTAATGATAACAAAGAATAATAAGAAGGGATATACTTATAAGTTATAACTTTGCATATGCCTGGTAATTGATACACTTGTTACAATGAAAATCCTATATAAGCTGTTTGCATGCAAATACTATTAATACAAATTCTTTCAGAAATGATAATAGGTACGCTTACATTAAGCTTGTGCGGGTGGGAGTTCCAGTCCATCCCTTCTTCTTTATATGTATCAGGATGTGGGTTGTTCTCCTAGAATACTCTGGTTACTATTTACTAGCATTTTAGCTCATGCTAAGCACGATTATTTTTTCCATGATTCAATTTTTGTATCACACTTTGAATAATTATAAAGACCCATATACATCGTCCAATACTTATCACATGATCACTTGTATTTTCCATATTCTTAATTTAGTTTACGTTTATTGAAATATATATTAGTTAAGTAAATAATTTAAATAGAAAAACATGATTAATAATCTTAATTAGCTAATTAGACATGTGAATTAGATATTTTTGTAATCAATAAAAAAAATAATTTTTAACCAAAAATTTTATTTGATTTATTATGCCCATTAATTTCCGGTTAGGACATATTACAATTTTATTATATTAACAGGCAAGATAAGTATTTAAACATAAACAAATTTAGAAAATAAAAATAATAAAAAATTAAAGAAAAAGTAAAATGCTTACCTATTGAGCATTCAAATCAAGAGAATGGCGCTCAGTTCGAAATTACAAAACACATTCTCAATTCTAAAAATAGAAAAAACAACAATTAGAAATGGAATAAGTAGAGATTCTCATTAGGTAGATATTCAT
>JBAKGM010008498.1:0-12169 GCA_037177215.1 Asparagus racemosus | reverse complement strand
TCTGAAGTCACATGCTATGTGATTGATGCAGAGACTTCCTATAACTTATTATTGGGTCAGCCATGGATCCATAATAACGTTATAATCCCCTCCACTCTTCATCAGTGTTTAAAATATATTGATACAAATAATGAAGTCAAGATGGTGGTCGCGGATAAGCAACCGTTTAAGGGGTTAGAGAACTATTTTACTGACTCCCTCCTTTACGGTAACGAGTCCGATACTAAATCATCGGCCCAAGGCACAGACCGCGGCGAGGAAGCTAATACCGAAACTGGGCTTGATTACAATGGTGGTTTTGTCATAACTGACATTGTACCCTTTGTAGTTAATCTTGAAGATGGAGAATCGTTGAATGATAGTTGTAATTAGCACCTTGCCGACAATGAAATAAATGATGATTTAGAGTAGTCATTGTCTCTTACTGATGTGATGAAAAAGTTGTACGATGACTCCGAGTTGCACATGCTGATTCAATCGTCTTGTGTAACGCAGAAGCATATCTGGGACTCTTTCAGGACAACATTCATCAACCCGCGTAGAACAAGTAATGAAAAAGACTTGGTCTACAGTAAAGGAAATGCGACTCCAGCACCAGACCACTTTTTAGAAGAGGACGTTAATGATGATAAGTCTGGTCCTCATCTGTTTAGATATAGTCCAGAAGCGCAGAATCTCATGAAAAGATGGGGGTATCACTTTGCGCGAGGAGAGGGTCTTTATCTCGGATGAGGTCCTCAAGTCTCACCCAAAGCTATACACGTCCCAGAGGGGAAACCCGATAACTGCTATGGATTTAGGAGAGGATTGGGGTATGTATCTTCTTCAGAAGATGAATGCTGTTGGCTGATCGATGACCAATTATCCGATCTGGGAGATGGATATTCATCTGACTCCTCTACTTTGGATTCTGACGTTAGCATCGGTGAAATGTTCAAGGGCTTGATGTCAAATATGACTACAGTCGACCCCACCACGATGGAGGGTGATGAGGAGATACCAATATGGGAAGACCTGTGGATCCATCACCTCAATATGCAATACAGAGACTGGTTCGAGCAAAGAGAACCCCCCACTGAGGATGAAGTGGTCCAGGTCAATATGGGTGACAAAGCACACCCTAAACCCATATTCATTAGCAATAATCTCTCCCCAGAAGAGAAAGAAGAGTTGATTTGCTTTCGTCAAGGACTATATCGACGTTTTCACTTGGAACTATGAGGATATGCTAGGACTCGACCCTAATGTGGTGATGCACAGTCTCAACATCAAGATCGATGCCAAACCCGTCAAGCAACAACAGAGACAGTTTCGTCCACAGATTATGGAAGTGATCGTAGCGGAAGTGAAGAGGCTTATAGAGTCGGGTTTTATCAGGAAGAACAACATCTAGATTGGGTGGTGAATATTATTCTGGTCTTAAAGAAGAATGGGACAATCATAATTTACATCGATTACAGAGATCTGAACGTCGCATGCCCAAAAAATGACTTTCCTCTTCCCATCACTGACGTCATCATTGACAATACGTATGGATTCGAGAGAATGTCCTTCATGGACAGTTTTTCGGGTTATAATCAAATCAAGATGCACCCAGATGACAAAAAACACATGGCGTTCAGAACTCCCCTCGGTGTTTTCTGCAACACGGTCATGCCGTTCAGCCTGAACAACACAGGTGCCACGTACAATTGAGTGATGATAATGATCTTCCAGGAACATCTTCGTAAAACAGTCGAGTGCTATGTCGATGACTTAGTCGTGAAGGGCCGCAGCAAAAATGACCACATCAAAGACCAGAGGACAATGTTCAACCTCATGCGAACCCATCCGTTAAAGATGAACTCTACCAAATCATCATCATAATGTCCAGCAGAAAATTCCTTAGATTCGTCATCACCACTAGGGGTATTCATATTGACCCAGATAAAGTGAAGGCGATACATGAATTACATCCCGCGAAGAATCTAAGAGAACTTAGAGGGTTACATGGGAGATTATCCTACATCTGGTGATTCATATCGAACCTCTCTGGAAAATGCCAGTCGTTCTCCAAGCTAACCAAGAAAGTTGTGTCATTTGTCTAGGACGACGCTTGTCAGAAGGTATTCGAGGATATCAACGCATATCTAGCAAATCCTCCTGTTCTCATAGCACCGCAGTCGGGTAAACCGTTCTTGATTTACACCAAGGTGATGAATCATTCGTTGAGCACTTTACTCATGCAAGACGATGACAACGGTCACGAACAGGTAGTGTATTACCTGAGCTGGACTTTAGTGCGTGCTGAATCTCGCTATCCGATGATTGAGAAGCAGTGCCTTGCGTTGGTGTTCGCAATTCAGAAGATGCGGCACTACTTACTTGGACAGACGGTTTATGTTATCTCCAACGTAAATCTGGTCTAGATATTCATGACGCAACTAGCTTCCATGAGTTAGCGTTTGGCAAAATGGGCCTTGCTCTTATCTCATTATGATTTACACTTCAAGCAAGAGAAGTCAATCAAGGGACAGATAATTTGTGATCACCTGGCAACTAATCCAATGACAGATGCAGCTGAATTATATGATGATTTGCCAGATGAAACCCACGAAGTCAACCCTACATCGCATCTGTGAATATGGTGATTGTACTTTGATAGAGCTTCTCGAGCAACCAATGTGGCAAGTACCCCTAGATATTCTAAGATTTCTTCTAGAGTTGGAGTTTTCTTAGTTTCCCCAGGGAGGCATGTGATGCCTCACGCTTACTCGCTAACTGAGCCGTGCTCCAATAATGTGGCCGAATACTATGCGTTACTTATTAGGCTCAGTTTCGCTAAAGAGCTGGGGGTTGAATATCTCGAAGCCTTTGGGGATTCCCAATTCATAGTCAGACAGATCCTATGAAGTCATGAATTCAGACCTGATTCTACATCACCAGGCGGCCGTTGAGATGACAGACTCTTTTGAAGAATTTTTCATCGAGTATATTCCGCGCCACTAAAATGCATACGCAGATGCGTTAGCAGCGTTAGCAGTATCGTTAGCGCAACCTCTTGAGACTGAACAGTTAATCACTGTGAGAACTCACCTACTATTTGTACAGATATATGAGGAAGAGGAGGACGACAGCGGGGTGGTCACCAAAGAGGTGTACACAACCCAAGTCGAACCGGAGCCTCGGGATTGGTGTTTCCCTATAATCGACTATGTTTTATATGGTATTTTGCCAGAAGGCGTAAAAGATAGAGAGTCAATCTGACACAGAGTGCTAAGGTTGCTTTATGATGCAGAGACCCAGACGTTATATCGTCGTGGGTATGATGGCTTGCTGCTTTGGTGTCTTTCGAACAAAGAGGCAGAAGAAGTCCTTAAGGAGGCTCATAGAGGAGAGTGTGGCACACACTAATCTGGTCCCAAGCTTTATGATCGTATCAGAAGAATGTGATACTTCTAGCCAACGATGATTAAAGATGCAATCGAGTATGCTCGAAAGTGCCACGCGTGTCAAATACACGTGAATTTCATTCATCAACCCCCAGAGCATTTGCATCCTTCGGCTACATCTTGGTTGTTCGAGACGTGGGAGATGGACATTGTGGGTCCTATTTTTCCTCCGTCAGTTAAAGGTGATTGGTTCATTCTCACAATTACCGACTACTTCTCCAAGTGAGCTGAAACAATCCCACTTAAAGAAGTGAAAACGAACAATGTCATCAAGTTCATCAAGCATCATGTCGTCTATCGACACGGTGTGCAGAGACGGATCAGACATGACAACGGTCCTCAATTCATTAGCAATGCCTTCATCAGGTTTAGCGAGAAATTTAAGATTCAAGATGTCTCGTCGATAGCATATAATCCCGCTACAAATGGATTAGCGGAGGCGTTCAACAAGACAATTATTAAAATCTTTTCGAAACTCGTGAAGACCAATAAATGTGATTGGGACGATAAACTCAGAGTAGCACTTTGGGTATATCGCACCACAATACGCAAACCTACCAGAGCTACCCCATATTCTTTGGTATACGGATGTGAAGCTGTACTTCTGTTAGAAATCCAAATACCATCACTCCGTATCGCCCTCACAACTGAGATGACGGAGAAGGAACAACATCGGAGACGCCTTGAAGAGCTCGAGATGTTGGATGAAAAGTGCCTAGAAGCTCAACAACACATTGAGTTTTACCACGCTAGAATGTCGGGGGCTTTTAACAAGAGAGTCTGACAGAGAAGCTTTAAGGAATGAGATCTGGTCCTCGCTGCTCGCCGACCAATAATTCTCGACTCTAAGAAGAAGGGTAAATTTGAACCCAAATAGGAGGGGCCGTTTGTGATAAACATAGTCTATTCGAACGGTGCGTATCATTTAATCACCCAAAATGGTGATAGGCAGTTAATGCCGATAAATGAAAAATTCTTAAAAAAGTACTATTCTTAGTATATTTGGGATAATCCATTCTGACGAGAAGTTCCTCGTGGAATATTTCACCCATTTTCCTTGAGAATAACCCTAAATCTGTTCTCCATCATAAATTCTCTCCCTGATCAAATTTATTGATGGTGAGTCCACTAAAAATCTTTTTGGTCTAATCCACCAGCAAAATCCCCTCTTGATTCGTTCCACGAACAAGAGGTCCACTTTTAGTTTCCTTTACACTGGAGATAGAATATAAAATTCTTCCTCTCCAGGAGCAAGATCCCCTTGTGATAAACAGAAGGGCTCCATCCTTTCCTCTTCGGTCACGCCTTCCCAAGGTTAGGGCTGAAATTAAAATTTCATCTCGATAAATGAGAAAATCATTTCCACATCAGGTAGCAAATCCTATAAAAGTGAAAGGTATCTGAATCTTTTCGATTCTCGGAGTGGAGATCCTACTCTTAGTCTCACCCCTTAAGATTCTCAAAGTGGAGATCCCACTTTTAGTTTCCTTTCTACTGGAAATAGAATATAAAATTCTTTCTTTCTAGGAGTAAGAGATAGAATATAAAATTCTTCCTCTCTTGTTTTTTCCTCTCTTGTCTCAGGGTTTGTCCTTACCCCAGAAAGAAGACCTGGAGATAGGATATAAAATTCTTCCTCTCCAGCATCGGGAAACAGAATATAAAATTCTTCCTTTCCCACATCAGTGTTATCTAGTCATTCAATCCAGGATTCATCTTGGGGAATTTTATCCTGAAATCTAAGTAGGGACTTCCAAAGAACAAGGCTTTTTTTGAATAAGCTAATTCATTTGGGACCCTGCGGATCCAGTCTTTTTCCTATTCAAAGATCAGCCCTTTGTTTATGTGTTTTCATGTCGAGAATTCTTTGCAGATGAAGAGATGTCAAAGGGGCTTATTACTTCCCAAAGCTAACATCTAACACGCGTTGCCGGTTTAGCCTCTTACCGATTGAAGAAGACACCAAGATTCATCTTAGGGAATTTTATCCCGAAGTTTAAGTAGGGATAAGTCAACGTCTAACACACATTGTCGGTTTAGTCTTTTACTGATTGAAGAAGACACCAAGATTCATCTTGGGGAATTTTATCTGGAGTCCTAAGTAGGGATAAGTCTACGCCTAACACGCGTTGCCGATTAGTTCTTAATCGTAAAAAGAATGAAAGCCCACATATTCAAAATTGTGGCAGGTTGTTATTAATAACATCACAATTCACGCCTTACATGTGTGGAGAATTTTATCCTGAATCCTAAGTAGGGATAAGTCAATGCCTAACACGCATTGTCAGTTTAGTCTTTTTCTGATTGAAGAAGACATCAGAATTCAGGTCTGGAGAATTTTATCCTGAAGTCTAAGTAGGGATAAGCCTGCGTCTAATACATGCAGCTGGGTAGTCTATTCTCGTGAGAAAGACAAAGACTATGTATTCAACATCATAGCACCAAGTCTAAAAGAGTTTTATTCTTTTAGCACAATGCACATGTAGAACGGGTTTAGATAATCCGTACGCTAGCCCGATTCAAACGGTAATTGGTGAAGGCTCGTCAAATCCGTTGAGGGCTGAGGGTTGGCCAATAACCCTAAAGTCAACGTCTAGCACGCATTACTGGTTAGTCTCTTACTTGTAAAAGAAGACAAAGACTATGTATTCAACATCATAGCACCAAGTCTAAAAGTGTTTCATTCTTTTAGCACAACATCATGTGTGGAACGGATTTAAATAATCCACATGCTAGCCTGATTCAAATGGTAATCGGTAAAGGCTCATCAAATCCGTTGACGGCTGAGGGTTTGCCAAAAATCCTATGAGTATTGTGGTTGATTATTTCAAACGGAATAAGAAATCATAATAAGAAATTACAAAAAGGAAGATAGAAATTTATTCAACTAATGAAGAGTTGAGTTTTCAACAAAGAAATTGCAGTTATTTAAACATCAAGTCTATGGCAAAAGATTTGTTGTTCTAGCCTAGACAACTCATCGTTGTAAGCTTGTTGGAGCTCTTCCTGCAAATCAGCCCTGAAAGACTCCTCATCAGCATTCAGTGTCTTCGCAGCTTCTTCGTCAACTTCAGCTAGCTTTTGTTCCGAGAGCTCCAGCTGCTTGGATATGGCGGTTTAAGCTTCCTCTTCGTTGACCCTCGTCAGCTCCAAGACACTTAAGTTTTCTTCCTTCACCTGAAGCTCCTGCCTAAGCTGTGCTATCTCGGCTTCACTTGATGCGATACAGGAAAGAATGTTGCTCAGGGATGTTGATCTTTCGGCAAGTGCAGTCTTAACCTAAGCTACCCAGTCCCGCTGTATTTGAACCTCGAGTCTAGCAAAAATGCGAGCATCACGCCATGCTTCCAGACGGGATTCCGCTCGATCAGCTATATAGGAAGAAACACATGCTGCCTTCAACTCCCGTAATTTCTGAAACTTGGGTTCCAGACGATCAAGATCATCAGAGATTGCCTTGGCTAACTCTGGGTAACTGACATCCCTTATCAAAGCCGTTCTAGGGCCAAGAACCTGCTTGAACTGACAGAGAGAAAGCCCATTGTGGAGAATCTTCTCGATCGTTGTGTTGATAAAAGAAAAGAACGAGCGGACTTCCATACAGATGATAATCCGAGCTGGGTCATCGTCTAACATCAACGCCCTCGCCAGATCATGGAGTTGAGATGTAAGCCCTGCAAAAAATAAAGGGATGGATATTTTAGAATCTTAAGTCAAAGGTCGGCGTAGACATCCTTAGCCGAATAACTCGTACCTACTTCCATCGGTATAGCTTCATGGGTTAGCAGGGCTATCGGGAGGGTAACCACCGTTGATGCACCAACAGCTGTAGTTGGTCTCACAGCATGTTCATCAAGCACGACAGCCGTCATGGTAGCCAATTCCGGAGGAGCATCAGAATGAGGAATTGAAAAAGAAGCCTCCGTCGGAGTTCTGCCAGCAACAAAATGAATTCCTTGGAGGCCTCTTCGGTGGCTAATTCTGCAATAGGCTTCACGTGAACGGGTTCATTACTTGCCAACAACCACCTGCAGCATAAGAATGTTAGCTCCATCCGACGATCAGCACTGGGAAGGCTGAACCTAGCACTAGTGCACCCTGTCACACTCCATAGCCATGCTCAGAAGCCGTCCACTAATCCGCCATGAGTCTGAAGCCATTGACTCGGATTTTCAACATAAAATTTGTCATAACTAAATTGGGGGGCAAATTGACAAGGTAGATACGGCTCTATAAAGCACTCATCTCTCACTCGGAATGTTTGGTAACCCGGTCTAATGTTCATTAGTCAATTGAAGCAGCCAACATCAAGAGAGGTCCGGCTCGCCCTAGGCTCTCCTCATCAATCAAAGACTCGCCGTATTGACCAGAGAATTGTGAAAAGCATCTTCAGAAAATCCAACCCTCGTAAATTTGCAATTGCTTTCTTATCTCTGATAATCCTCGCCCCTTCTATCTGCAATTCTCTAATAATTGTAGTAATGGGGTGGACTGATCTGTAGTGCCCGGTGCTGACATCATATCAGAGTGGTGAAAGACGAACCAGGCCATCATGTAAGTGTATGGAAGCTCCACCTTAGCAAAAAGAATCCGAATCGACGACTCACCCTCACCCTGAGTGAAGGCACTGACTATCTGTCGAAGCCCACAATCAATGTTAGCCACCATCACTAAAAGGAGAGAAAGTTCCTTCTTGTGAGCAAGCTGAACTGTAGGATAAAGCACTTCTAATGGCAAAGCATCACCAGACTGATACAGTACCATGCACTTCTTTAACCAGATTGCGAGGTAACTGGCTAGGAGAGTCATCGGCTGAATCGGCTTTACTGCATGCCACAAGAATGCCTTGAATTTAGTCCTTCCAAGAAAACCACACTCAGTGCTACTATTGGTATAGGAGCGAGCGCTGGATTTCTTGATTAGCTTGTTAACCTCTAAAGGAGTGAGCAGTGCCAATCCGCAAATTGCCTCGCTAGAATTGCTTTGCAGGTGCCTGAACAAGTAACTTGCGAACTGCTTGAGGCTCACTTGTAACTTGGTCCTCTTTGCTAGTGGCTCAGCCTGTGCCAAAGCAATATGATAGTGGCAAGTAAGATCCCATAAGGTATTATAGCAACTGGGCATGCGGTTTTTTAGCTGACTCAACTCCCAGTTCGAGGGAAACTCTTGGTATAACATCTTCCCCATGGGTAAGCCAGAGACTTGATGCATGTCATGGAGAGCTAACCCTAGTTCCCCATGCTTGGTCAAGAAAGTATTCGAATTCGGGTCATAGAGCTCTCACCATGCAAAGAAATGATTGGCACTGATTAGCAGTCCATACATGGTGACACGAATTGCTGCATGTAAACCATAGGCATATAGCTCCTCACCCCATTGGCTAAGGACATAGTTCGTCATACGAGCACGCCAAAGTTTGTCTGAAGAATGAAGCCAGCCGTAAAATCTATGACGGGTCACAGGCATTTCTCGCCCTAGCCTTGCGTGACAATTCTTCATGGTATGAGGATCAGTGAATAGTTTGTCGCGGGGTGGTGTGTCTAATCCCAACATACCAGGCTGCAGTCCAATAACACAGCTCCTACTCGAACATGGAATTGCCTGGTGGGTAATATACCCACAATGTATGTGGTCATGCTCCTCCGTCAAGCGCCACGACATCTATTGTGTCACGGCCTGACACCTCAACTCGGTCAATGAGTGATGGCGAGGTATCCATGGGATCTTCAACGGAATCACTGAAGAGGTAATCCGTCTTCCTCAGAAGCTGAGTGGAACTGGTGTCCCTCACAATCGGTGCATTAGTAACCAATAGTCGAAGCACACGAGGGCTCCCCTCACATATCGCCTGGATGACCTTCGCTGACGTACCCAGTGCAAATTGAGGAGAAACCAAAATAGATGAAGAATCATCGGAAGTGGCATAATGCTCGCCGCGGCGTCCGTCAACTGCATGAGAGGGAAACGCTCCATAGGGGTACTCAACTAGAAACGAGTAATTAATATTTGTTAGATTCAGTCATAAAGAAATATTTTAAAGACAATATAAGGCATCGAACTAATCTCACAAACCTATGAGATAGAGTCACTGCCTTATAATGGGTGAGACGATTCTGGCCGCATTATGCACTCATAAGACAATGTACACCATCACATAAGTAAAGCGTCAAGATACCTTGTCCTACAGAACATGATGCGGCACAGAATCGTCCCATTTTAATTGCTTTAAGATAGGTGTTGACCAAGCAAAACCCATCTTTTAAGTGTCAACCCTCACAAAAGAGAATCGTGACTCTTCCCAATTGCCTCACGAAGGAGAACAACGCGGAGATGCGGTATGCCATATGCAAATTTTGAATGCACCAAAAGATGGGGAAAAGGCTCACAAATAAATGATGGAGGCACACTCTCACGTGGTGAGGTAGCTGGCTGACTCATCAGAGCGCGTGATCTCCTCGACGATATGTCGATCTGCAAAAGAACTAAACGGGTCAGATACAAAGATAAGCCTAGAGGATCCAAAATATAAAGGGAAACTATGAATTTTAACTAAAATCCTACAAATAAATATATATGGGATTTTATGGTTAAATCCTAGTTAAACCTACAGGGTCCACATAAGTCGAGATCGGACTCAGAAAGTGACAAAAAAAGGCCACTTGGGTGGCTCGGGCCCAAACCGAGCCACCATTTGGTGGCTCGGCGAAAACCAAGCCACTAATTGGTGGCTCGGTGGCCGAGCCACCAAGAGGTGGCTAGGCGCAAGCATCCCCTCGAAAACCCTAATCTGAGATGTGAAATCAAAACCTTAAATCCTTGCATACCTACCCACAGATCTGTGTGCTAAAATAAAAGTTAAATATGCAAAAGTTATGGGGAATCTACCTGAAGGAAAGATTGAGGATCTGATAAACCTAAATCTGAATGAAGGTTTAGCCGAGTGCTCAAGGGGCCTGAGAGCTTTGGAAAAGCATGAGGATTTGAAGGAATATTTAAGTCCAAGATGTGGAGGAAACTTGGATCTTGGATGCTTGTTAGGGTTTGAGGGAGACTAGGCGAAAAAAAGAAGGGGGGGGGGGGGGAATTTTAGCCTCCAGAAGAAAAAAAGGGGGAGTATTGGGGGTTTTAAACCAGCCTGAAATTGACCAGAACCAGCCGCTAAGAGGACCGAACCAGTCCTGAACTAGACACTGAACTAAAATTCGGACCAGGACTAAACCAGGCATCAAAACAGCCACGAATCAACCCGTCGATTGAATCCTTCTTTTTCTTTTTCCCTCCCACACATCTAGAGGGGCCTTGGATATTTATTCAGTGGGGTTACCACCTATTGAGGGTCACTTTTCATCCAGCTCAGTTTATTCAAGCCTCATAATTACTCCAATAAGGTATACGAGTCTAAACTGTTTTCTATTTTTGTCGAGAAGTTTCTGGAGAATATTTTTATAAAATATTCTTAAGGATAACTTGACAACCTCCAATCGAAATATTGATTCTCGAAACCTTTGGGAGTATACGAGTATAAACTGGTTCTCCTAGCTCTAACACCGTAAGAGCATAAACTGTGTTGACTCTTGTCAATGCATTGCAAATGGAGAATTCACCGACTAAAGGAGAGATCTCAAGAAGTTTGATGGTCAGTTCTACGACAGCTCACCGACATGAGCTAAAGAAAAATAATTCAGTTACCCAGCTTTGGTCTAAGATTTCGACAGCAGTCAGATGATAAATGCAACACCGTGTCACTTTCAGTTGTTCAACAAAGCACCGGATAATCTTAAAGAATTGAAGAAATCAAGATTTGAAGCTGTTTTCAGGTCTTGTTATGCCGATTGAAGGTTTGGACCAATCATATCCAAAGTAATTCAGGCTCTTCTATAAAAGAACGTAACTGAAATACTTTGGAGGGGGTATCTGTAGGCATTGCAAATTACCTATAACTTTCTGGACATGACTCGTGAAAGTGGGTTGGCAATTGACGAGCTATCTAACGATGCAACGGCGAACCATTGACGATTGGCGAACCATCGACGAATTGTGGAATAAATCCAACTACGAAGCTTCAGATTAGCGAATATCGATGAGACAGAACTGTTCTCAGGGAAAGTTGTTGAAATTTCCATTGATCTGAATCTGTTACAAACTTCAGTGGCCTGAAACAAAATTCAAATAAAGATCGCCTTTTTATAAGGCTTTACAATTAAAAAATTAAATTAAAGATTACAACTTTTGACCTTAATTGAACAAACGCGCGATCTGTTTATCGGATCCTCACTTGCGTGGGTGTCTTTGCCTGTGACGGGGACCTGTTTCGTCCGTGGACCACTGCGCAATCCCGATCCAAGTAGAGATCTAGATGCTGGTTCTGCGGGTCTAGGGTGTTTATTTCACGAAGAAAATAAAACACCCACGAGGATCAATCTCACGAAGGAGATGATCGCCGGAGTGGGTGAGATCTACTAGGAGAAATCACACACTGACCATGAGACTAAGACAAAGCTTAGCCTTGAGGGTAGATCCGCAAACCTGACCTAGATCATTGTAGATCCAAACTCGAGTCTCTACCTCGCAACGTGGATCTGGCGTAGACTGAACCGCTTGCGTGCACGGGACGTAGATCTGACCCTTCGATCTTCGCCGACGCTTGGATCTGTGCAAAAGAGCTCGCGGCTCTCATGTAAAGCTCCTGCAAAAATCCCTAATTTTCCAACCCTTCACAACTGAGACCACCCCCCCTA
>JBAKGM010008477.1:0-12170 GCA_037177215.1 Asparagus racemosus | reverse complement strand
TAATGTTATAGTTCCCTCCACTCTTCATCAGTGTCTGAAATATGTAGACACGAATAATGAAGTCAAGACGGTGGTCATGGATAAATAACCATTTAAGGGGATGGAGAACTACTTCACTGATTCTCTCCTCTACGAAGATAAGTTTAATACTGAATCATCAGCCTAAGGCACGGATAGCGGTGATGAAGCTGATACCGAAGCTGGGCTTGATTACGATGGCGGTTTTGTTTTAAATGACATTATACTCATTGTAATCAATCTTGATGATGAAGAATCGTCGGATGAAGGTTGTAATTGGCAACTTACCGACGAATTAATAAAAGATGATTTAGAGTACTCGTTATCTTTTATCAATGTAATGACAGGATTATACAATGACCTTGAGTTGCACCTACCGACTCGATCGTCCTGTATAACACAGAAGCTATTTCAAGACTCTTTTGGGACAACACTCATCATCCCGGGTAGAACAAGTAATGAAAAAGACTTGGTCGACAGAAAAGGAGATGCGATTCTGACACCAAATCACTTCTTAAAGGAGGACGTTGATGACAACGGGCCCAGACTTCATCTATTCAGATATAGTCTAAAAACGCTGGACCTCATGAAGAAGTAGGGGTATGACTTTGCACAAGGGGGAGGTCTTTGTTTCGAACGAGGTCCTCAACTTCCGCCCAGACCTACGCATGTCCCGAAAGGGAAACCTGACAATTATTACGCATTCAGGAGAGGAATGGGATATGTATCCTCCTCGAAAGACGAATGCTCTTGGTTGATAGACAACCGATCACCCGAGGCAGAAGATGGATATACATCTGACTCATCTGCTTAGGATTCTGACGTCAGCCTTGGTGAAACCTTCAAGGCACTGATGTCAAATATGGCTGCAGCCAACCCCACCACAATGGAGGATGACGAGGGGATGCCAACATGGGAAGACCCATAGATTCATCACCTCAATATGCAGTATGGGGACCGGTTCGAGTAAAGAGAACCCCCTACTGAAGACATAGCCATCTAAGTCAATACGGGTGGCGAAGCTAATCCAAAGCCATATTCATGAGCGGTAGTCTTCTCCCAGATGAAAAAGAGAAATTGATCGCTCTTGTTAGAGAATATATTGACGTGTTCACTTGGAACTACGAAGATATGCTAGAACTTGACCCAAATGTGGCGACCTACCATCTCAATATCAAACCAGATGCCAAACCTGTCAAGCAACAGCAAAGACGATTTCGTCCGCAGATTATGAAGGCAATTGTCGCAGAAGTAAAGAGACTCATTGAGTCAGGTTTCATCACGGAGATACAGCATCTAGATTAGGTGGCAAATATTGTCTCAGCCCTAAAAACGAATGGGACGATTAGGATTTGTGTTGATTACAGAGACCTAAATGGCGCATGCCCAAAGGATGACTTTCTTCTCCCAATCACCGATGTCATCATCGATAATACGTGTGGATTCGAGAGGATGTCTTTCATGGATGAGTTTTTGGGTTATAATTAAATCAAGATGCACCCGGATGATGCAAAGCAAACGGCGTTCAGAACTCCCCTCGACATCTTCTGCTACACAGTCATGCCGTTCTGTTTAAAGAACGCAGGCGCCACGTACCAGCGAGTGATGACGAAGATTTTCTAAGAACATCTCTGAAAAACAGTTGAGTGCTACGTTGATGATTTGGTCGTGAAAAGCCACGACAAAAATAATCACATCAAAGACCTGAGGACAGTGTTTGAGCTCATGTGAGCTCATCAGCTGAAGATAAATCCTGCCAAGTCTTTTCTTAGAATGTCCAGTGGCAAGTTCCTCATATTCGTCATCACTGATAATGGCATCCACATTGACCCTGATAAAGTGAAAGCGATACAAGAACTGTAGCCTCTAAGAAATTTAAGAGAACTCAGGGGGATACAGGGATGACTGGCGTATATTTGGCGATTCATCTCGAACCTATCCGGGAAGTGCCAGCCATTCTCTAAGCTGAACAAGAAGGGCGTGTCATTTATTTGAGACGATGCTTGTCAAAAAGCATTCAAGGATATCAAAGCGTATCTAGCGAAGCCTTCTGTTCTCGTTGCACCGCAGTTGGGCAAACTGTTCCTGATTTACACCAAGGCGACGAACCATTCGCTAAGCACTTTACTGGCACAAGATGATGACAGTGATCATGAATAGGCAATGTATTACCTAAGCCAAACTTTAGTCAACGCTGAGTCTCGTTATCCAATGATCGAGAAGTAGTGCCTTGCATTAGTGTTCGCGATTCAGAAGATGCGACATTACTTGGTCGGACAGACGAAAAATGTTATCTCCATTGTGAATCCAGTCTGAATATTCATGACGCAACCAGCCTCCATGAGTTGGCGTTTGGTGAAATGGGCCTTGCTCTCGTCGCAATATGTGACTTGCACTTTAAACAACAGAAGTCAATCAAAGGACAAGTGATTTGTGATCTTTTAGCAGCAAAACCGACGACAGACACAGCCGAATTATATGACAACTTGCCAGATGAAGCCCACGAAGTTAACACTACATCGCACCAACAAATATGACGATTGTATTTTGACAGAACGTCTTGAGCAACTAATGTGGCGAGCACCACCAAATGTTCTAAGATTTCTACCAGAGTCAGAGTTGTCTTAGTTTCCCCAAGGAAACATGTGATGTCATGGGCTTATTCACTAACTGAGTCGTGTTCTAATAATATGGCCGAATACAACGCGTTGCTTATTGGACTCAGTTTCACCAAAGAGCTGGGGGTCGAATATCTCGAAGCTTATGGTGATTCGCAATTCATAGTCAGATAGATCCATGGGGAATATGAAGTCAGAAATTTGGATCTAATACTATATCACCAGGTAGTTGTTGAGATGGCGGACTCGTTTGAAAAATTTTTCATCGAGTACATTCCGCACCTCCAGAACGCATACACGGATGCATTAGTGGCATTGGCGGTATCATCAACACAACCTCTCGAGACTGAACAGTTAGCCACGGTCAGAACTCATCAACTATTCACGCCGATATATGATGAGACAGAGGAAGATAAGGGGGTGGTTACCAAAGAGGTATACGCAACCCAAGCCAAGTTCGAACCCCGAGATTGGCTTTTCCCTATAATCGACTACGTCCTACATGGCATTTTGCCAGAGGGCGCGAAGGGGAGAGAATCGATCCGACGAAGAGCCCTAAGGTTCTTCTATGATGCAGAGACCCTGATGTTATATCGTCGCGGGTACGACGGCCTGTTGCTCCAGTGCCTTTCAAACAAAGAGGCGGAAGAGGTTATTCGGGAAGCACATGGAGGCGAATGCAGTACACATCAGCTTGGTCCCAAACTCCATGATCGTATCAGGAGAATGTGATACTTCTGGCCAATGATGGTCAATGACACAATCGAGTATGCTCGAAAGTGCCACGCGTGTTAAATTCACACGAACTACATGTATAAACCTCCAGAGCAATTGCATTCTTCGGCTACATCCTGGCCGTTCGAGATATGTGGAATGGACATTGTAGATCCTATTTTTCCTCCGTCAGTTAAAGCTGATCGGTTTATCCTCGCAATTACCAATTACTTCTCCAAGTGGGCTAAAGTGATCCTGCTTAAAGAGGTGAAGACGAACAACGTCATCAAGTTCATTAAGCACCACGTCATTTATCGACACGGCGTGCCAAGATGGATCATACATGACAATGGTTCTCAATTTATCAGCAACGCCTTCATCAGGTTTTGCGAGAAATTCAAGATCCAGGACGTCTCGTCAACAGCTCATAATCTAGCTGGAAACGGATTAGCTGAGGCTTTCAAAAAAACAATCATCAAGATATTATCAAAGCTCGTGAAAACTAACAAGCGAGATTGGGATAATAAACTCAGAGAAGCACTCTGGGCGTATCGCACCACTATACACACACTGACCGGAGTGACACTTTACTCTCTAGTCTACGGATACGAAGCAGTTCTTCCGCTGGATGTCCAAATTCCGTCACTTCGCATTGCCCTTGCGACCGAGATGACGATGGAGGAATAGCATCAGAAACATCTCAAAGAGCTCGAGATGTTGAATGAAAAGTGCTTAGAAGCTCAACAATGTATTGAGTTCTACTAAGCTAGAATGTCAAGAGCTTTCAACAAGAAAGTACGATAAAGGAGTTTTAAGGAAGAAGATCTGGTCCTCGTTGCTCGACGACCGATAATCCTCAACTCTAAAAAAATGATAAACTCGAATCCAAATGGAAAGGACTGTTCATAATAGAGACAGTCTATTCGAACGGTGCATATCGTCTGATTACTCAGAATAGCGATAGGCAATTAAAGCTAATAAATGAGAAGTTCCTGAAAAAGTACTATCCTTATTATATTCAGAATAACCCATTTTAACGGGAAGTTCCTCGTGGGATGTTTAACCCACTTTTTTTAAGGATAACCCTGAATTTATCCTCCACCACAAAGTCCCTCACCAATCAAATTCATTGACGGTGGGTCTACGAAAATTTTCTGGTCCAAGCTACCAAAATCTCCTCTTGATTCTTTCCATGAACAAGAGGTCTACTCAAAATTTCTTTCACGTCAGAAATAGGACAAAAATCCTGCCTTTCTAGCATCTGGAGATAGGAGACAAGATCCTCCTTCCTCTCCATGAGCAAAAGATAGGATACAAAACCTTCCTCTCTTGTTTTGAGCTAAATCAGGTAACGAAATGTAAAAGTTATCTGAATCTTTCTGATTCTCGGAGTGGAGATTCCATTCTTAGTTTCACCTCTCAAGATACTGGAAGTGGAGATCCCACTTTTAGTTTCTTTTGCACTAGAGACAGTGAAAAAACCCTTCCTTTCCAGCACCCGGAGATAGAAGACAAGATCTTCCTTTCTCTCCACCAGCAAGAGATAGGATATAAAACATTCCTCTCTTGTTTCGAATTCGTCCCTTACCCAGAGATAGGAGACAATATCCTTCTTCCTCTCCACCAGTAAGAGATAGGATACAAAACATTTCTCTCTTGTTTCAAGTTCGTGAGCTTCCGGAGATAGGACAAAAATCCTTCCTCTCTACTGGCAAGAGATAGGATACAAAACCTTCCTCTCTTGTTTCGAATTTGTCCCTACCCGGAGATAGGACAAAAATCCTTCCTCTCCATGAGCAAGTGATAGGAGACAAGATCCTCCTTCTCTTATTTCAAGCTTATCTTTATTCGGATAAAGGACAAAAATCATTCCTCTCCATCATCAGAAAATAGAATATAAAATTCTTCCTTTCCAACATCAATATTTCTAATCCTTCAATCCACGACTCATCTTGAGAAATTTGATCCCGAATCCTAAGTAGGGATAAGTCGACACCTCATACGCGTCGTCGGTTTAGTATTTTTTCAATTGAAGTAGACACCCAAATCCGAGTCGGGGGTATTTTATCCCGAAGCGTAAGAAGGGATAAAGTCAACACCTCACACACATTGCACGGTTTAGTCTTTTTCTGATTGAAGAAGACACCTGAATCTAAGTCGGGGGTATTTTATCCCGAAGCCTAAGAAGGGAGAAAGTCAACGTCTCACACGCGCTGCCGGTTTAGTCTTTTTTCCGATTAAAGAAGATACCAGAGTTTGATTTTAGGGTATTTTATTCTGAAGCATAAGAAGAGATAAAGTCAACGCCTCACAAGTGTTGCCAGTTTAGTCTTTGACCAATTGAAGAAGACACTAGAATCCGATTCTAGAGAATTTTATCCTGAAGCCTAAGAAGGGATAAAGTCAACGCTTCACATGCGTTGCCGGTTAGTTCTTAACCGTAAAAAGAATAAACATTGACATATTCCAAAGGGTGACAGGTCGTTATTAATAACACCAAAATCCATGCCTTACACGCGTGGGAAATTTTTTTCCGAATCCTAAGAAGGAATAAGTCAACGTCTCACATGCGTTGTCGGTTAAGTCTTTTTCCGATTGAAGAAGATACCAGAGTTTAATTCTGGGGAATTTTATCCCGAAGCCTAAGAAGGTATAAAGTCAACGCCTCACACACGTTGCTGGTTTAGTTTTTTCTGGTTAAAGAAGACACCAGAGTTCGATTCTAGAGCATTGTATCCCAAAACCTAAGCAGGGATAAGTCTACGCATAACACGCGTTGCCGGGTAGTCTGTTGCCCATAAAAGAGTACCAAGTCTACATATTCGATATCATGGCATCAAGTCTAAAAGAGTCTCATTCTTTTAGCACAACGTTACGTGTGGAACAGGTTTAGATAATCTGTACACTAGCCCGATTCAAACGGTAATCGGTAAAGGCTCATCAAATCCGTTGATGGCTGAGGGTTTACTAAAAATCCTATGAGTGTTATGGTTAATTATTTCGAATGAAATAAAAGAATCATAATAAATGATAAAAAGAGGGGAATTTATGGCAAGAGATCTTTGGAAATCCTCCTGCAGCCCAGCCATGAGAGAGTCCTCATTGGCGTTCAGAGTCTTCACAGACTTCGGTAAGCCTTGGTTTCTCAGACATTGTAATTGGAGCTTCTTCGACATTAACCCTCGTCAGCTCTAGGACACTGAAGTTTTCTCCCTCCACCTGGAGTTCTTGCCTAAGCTGCGCCATCTTGGCCACGCTTGAAGCAAGATGAGAGTGCGTATCGCTTAAAGATGCTAGTTTCTCAGCAACAAACGGTCTCAACATGGTCCACCAGATCCCGCTACGTCTATACCTTGAGTCTAGAAAAGTCTCGAGCATCGCGCCATGCCTCCAGGCGAGACTCCACACGATCAGCAAGTGCAACTTCATGGCTCAGAGGGGCTATGAGAAGTGTAACTGCTGTTGACGCACCGACTACTTCAAGATGGTCTCACGGCATGGTTAAGGGAAATTTCGAAATGAGGAACCGAAAAACGAGCCTCGATGGGTGACCCTGCTAGCAGTAAAGCGTTCATCAAAATAAAGCTCTGCAATTGACAAGAGGGAGAAGCCATACCTTCAGAAGAGAGGAACAAACCTCAACATCTTCGAGAATGGTGGGCTCAGGCAACACATCACTAGGAAGACAGTCATCTCGGGGTGTACCATGTATCAAGTCGTCATTGGGGGTGTCCACAAGCAGACCAAGGGCGGCACCAAAACAGCATCGAATTAGCCACTAATTGGTTCCTTCTCTCTCCCATACACTTGGAGAGACCCCCAGAGATTTATTCAGCGGGATTATTACCTCATAAGGGTTATTTTCCATCTAGTTCTGTTCGTTCGAGCCTAAAAAATACTCCAAAAAAGGTATACGAGTATAAACTGTTTCCTATTTTGTCGAGAAGTTCCTAAAGATTATTTTCATAAAATATTCTTAAGGATAACTCGATGACCTCCAAATGGGTATATGAGGATAAACTAATCCCCAAAACTCCAGTAAATGTATGAGTATAAACTATGTTGATGCTGGTCAAACGCGTCGCCACTGAAAGAATTCGCCGATCAATGGTTGGATCTCAACAAAAATTCTGACGCTGGTCAACACATCATAGTGAAGAATTCGCTGATCAGTGGCTAGATTCCACACGTATTTTGACGCCGATCAGTGCGTCGCAATGAAGAATTTCCCGATCAACGGAGGAGTCTCAGAAAAAGTTTGATGGTTAGTTGAACGGCAACTCACCGATACGAGTCAAAACCAAATCAACTCAATCAGCTTCAGTTTAAGATTCTGACAACGGTCAGACAAAAAATGCAGCACCGTGATGCCTTCAGCTATCCTACGAAGCACTAGAGAATTTGAAAGGATTGGAGGGTTCAAAATATGAAGCTTATCTCAGGTTCCATTACACCGACTGAAGGTGGGGGCCCATCATATCTAAAGTATCTCAGGCTCATCTAAAAAAGAGCGAGACTGAAACACTTTGGAGGGGGTATCTGTAGGCATTAAAAACTGCCTATCAGTACCCGAACATGACTCGTGACGATGGATTGACAATCGACGACCCATCCGATGATGCGACCAAGAACCACTGATGACGTAATCATGCCGCAAAATGCACAAAGCAAGTCGACGAACGCACAAAGCAGATCGGTGAGGCCTGCAAGTCAGTGAAGCAATGAATTGTAGAGTAAATCCAACAGCGAAGCTTCAGATCAGCGAGTTTTGATGAGACAGAATTAACCGGACTCAAACACTAATGAAACAGAATCAACCAGAATCAAACGTTGGTAGAACTGAGTCAAACAAACTCTAGAATTAGTGAAACAATCAACCGGACACGAGAATCAAGGCAACTAGATAGACCGGGATCAAAAAATTTAACGGAATAGGGCTACAAGGGCTCGGGGGCCGAGACGGCTCGGCCGAGGCTGAGAAAACTCGGTCTTGCCCAAGATGGGGTTGGCCAAGGCCAAGACAGCTCGACCTTGGCCGAGACACCTTGGCCAAGACCGAGGTGACTCGACCTTGGCTGAGACACCTCAGCCAAGACCGAGCTAAACGCTCCCAAAACACCCCCCAACCCCTATAACTAGGGAGGGGGTCTCATTTGCTTTGGGCTAGAATTTTGGAGATTTGGGCTAGCAATTTTCTTTAGGGCGGCGGACTTTTTGCACAGATCTGAGCCTCTGCAAAGAAGAAAATCAGATCCGCATCCCGTGCACACGAAGAACGCATCCCAACTCAGATCCACGTAGTGAGGAGGAGATTCAGAGGAGATCCAGACCAGATCTACATCAATCCTGGTCAGATCTACAGTCTTACCCTCTAGATTAAGCTTCTTCTTAATCTCAAGGTTTGTGCGTGACTTCGCTTGGTCAATTTCACCCACTCCGGCAATCATCTCCTTCGTGAGTTGATCCTCGTCGGCGGTTGTTTCTTTTGTGAAATAATTACCGTAGATCTGTACATCTAGCATGTAGATCTAATCACGTGGTGGTCCACGGACGGATAAAAGAGTCCTCGACACAGGCCAAGATCCCACGCAAGTGAAGATCCGATAAACGGATTCCGCGTTTGTTCACAAAAGGGCGATAAAGTTGTAATTTTTTTATGATTTTCAGTGTAAGCCTTATAAAAAGGCGATATTTTTATTGAATCTCATTGTAAACTATCGAAGTTTGTAACAGATTTATTAATGGAAATCAAAACAACTTTCCCCGCGAATAGGGTTACCCCATTCTTAGCTTCTAACGAGGAAGCACAGCGAGCATCGCGAGACGCTGAATTAGCTATCAGGCAGACTTCATGACCTTGGTGAGGTCTGCCAAAGGTGTAGGCTGTAGGTGTTGAAAATTGCTTATCAGCACATGAACGAGACTTGTGACGGTGGGTTGACACTGACGACCCATCTAATGATGCGACCAAGAACAACTGACGACGTAACGACGCTGCAAAATGCATAAAGCAAATCGACGAACGCATGAAGTGAGTCAGCAAGGCGTACAAGTCAACAAAGCGACGTATCATGGAATAAATCCAACAACAAAGCTTCAAGTTAGCGAGATTCGACAAGGTGAGTCGACCAGACTCAGACGTCGATGAAATGGAGTCAACAGAACTTAACCCGTCGACGGGATTGAACCGATTGAGTTTCGAGTCAACGAGAAGATCAATCAGACATGGACTCAGCACGAAGGTGACAAGATCGGGAGAAACCAACACTGAAAACAACATTGAAAAATCCTGAAACAAGCCAAATAGCGTCTTGGCCAAGGCCGAGACACCATTTGGTGTCTCGGCCGGTCAAGACACATTTGGTGTCTCGGCCATGGCCGAGACACTACTTGGTGTCTCAACCACTTGGCCGAGACACCAAGTGTCTCTGGCCACAGAACCCCCCCTCCTTCTCCTATAAATAGAGAGAGGGGGTCTGAATTGTGAAGGGTGAAAAAGTGGGATTTTTTGAGAACACCAGGCAAGATCCACACGAGCGTTTGCACAGATCTGAGTGTCTGTAAGATCAAAAGATCAGATCCAGATCCCATGAAAGCGAAGAACTCCTTCTGAGTTAGATCTACGTGGCAAGGAAGAGAATCAAGCCCAGATCTACATTGATCTAGGTCAAGTCTATGGTTCTACCCTCTAGATTAAGCATCGTCTTAATCTCAAGGTCTAGCGCGTGACTTCGCTTGGTCGATTTCACCTTCTCCGGCGATCATCTCCTTCGTGAGTTGATCTCCATCGGTATTTTATTTTCTTCGTAAAATAAATACCTCAGATCCATAGATCCCGCATCTAGATCAGATCTCGCGGCGGTCCACGGACACAAAAAGTCCCCGACACAGGCAAAGACACCCACGCAAGCGAGGATCTGATAAACGGATCCCACGCTTATTCAACTAAGGTTATAAAGTTGTAATCTTTGTCGATTCTCATTGTAAGCCTTATAAAAAGGTGATTTTTGTTTGAATTTTTATTATAGGCGACTGAAGTTTGTAACGAGTTCAAATCAATGACAATCAAAACAACTTTCCCCGCGAACAAGCTAGCGACCACAGTGGGAGCCAACAGTCTCAAATCTAAGATCGTCGTGTCGCAGCCACGGATCCCAATCCTGATGGAAGAAGAGGTCGAGTTCGAACTCGACCAGCAAAAGTTTGAGGAGTATCTCTCCTCCTCCTCCTCCTCCAGATCCGCTTCTCCCCGTCGCTCCAAGAAGATCTCTGCTGCAAGGAGAATTCGTTGAGCCTCAGATGTAGAGTCCCAGGATGACCAATCCAACCTCGCTGCCGTCAGTAGCGGTAAAGTTTCCTCGGTGCTCGCAGCCCAAGTTCCCCCGGTGCCGGAGATGACCGCCGATGGCGCGCCCCCACTCTCTAAGCGAGCACGACAGAGGTGACGACAGAGCATGGCCCACAGGTTTGCCAAAGCCATGCAATCCATAGATGAGATATGCTATGAGGCGGATCTAAGATCCAGACTGACGTAGAGGCTCCAACCTCAAGTGATTGACGGCCCCTCCAAGCCGTCAACAAATGAATGGGTCCGGGTCAAACAGAACTGTTCCACACTTCAGGAGTGCATCCAGAAGCGCTGTGCACTTCTCGTGCAGGCACGGGCTTTGGTGTAATAAGCCTGCAAGCTGAAGAAGGAAGAGGCAGCCAAGAAGCCACCAACATGCCAGCAAGTCTAGAGGCCCAAGTTCGCCAGAATTCCAACCCCAGCGATCACAGCGTCAAAGCACAAGTCCGCCGGCACCTCAAATCCTGCCCCGGCATCCAAACTAAGAGCTGAAGGCACCTCAACGCCAACTGCCCCAGCGCCGAGGCCAAAATTTACCGACGCCCCAATCCAAGTTGCCTCGGCGCCGAGGTCACCTCCGACGTCTACATCCAAGCATTCGGCGAGGTCGATTCCTGTTGCAACTGGCAAGCTAACCATCAAGAAACGCTTGGGTCCATTAAGGGAATCACGGGTCACTCCTAATGCAGAAGGTCGCACCCACCTCTATAAGGACGGGGAGATTCCTGCAGCTCCACCAACCGGACTGAGAATCGAAATCCGAGAGTCCGCCGAGACTTCACGCCCACACAGGCGAACGTCAAGGCGAGTCACTTTTGGCTGTTTCGATGAAGCGGTCCGTCCTCAGAAGGAGACATTTTCATCTAAAGACGACGACGTTATACCCGAGAGGTCGTGCTGACGGACGATAGGTTGCTCTGGCACTCATGCCAATGAGCTGTACTACTGTGCTAGGGGTACGAGAAGCTCCCGAAAGAGGAATTCTCTTGAGAAGCCCGCACATTGCCTCTATTTCTGACTGATCAAGGCAGTGCTATCAGAGTGTAACTGCAACAAAGCCACTCCAAAAAGGGTATCGGTCTTCAACAGACTTGGTGACGGACCACTGAAGCCTAGCTCCAGACGCTTCCACAGAAGAAAGTCAGGGACTCAAAGTAACGAACCGCCCAGAGCCACAAACAATATGACGAGCAGAGGGGCGTCTAATCGTACCGGTCCCCGATCATCCGACCGGCTTACTTAGTTGTGCACCGAGATGATCCGACATTCAAATTATGATAAAATCTTAAAGGGACTGCCGTCAGATGACGAAGTGTCAGATGCTGGCTCTACGATGGCTTCTGACAACAAGGTTTCTAGTGAGGGACAACTTCGAGAAGCCCTTATGATCAGTGCCGAACAGGTGGCCAAAATGCTCGAAGAAGCGATGGCCAAGCAGAAGGAGAACTTTAAGTTTGAGATGGAGATGGCCA
>JBAKGM010008438.1:0-12173 GCA_037177215.1 Asparagus racemosus | reverse complement strand
TATATATATAATTCTTTAGTTATCTTCTCCGTTAATAAAACCTTGGCTATGTTTACATAGGGACCATGACTCTTGTACGCCGAGACTAAGTCGGTTGCCCACAAAATCCATCACCCTTATATTCCTGCACTTTCCCTCTTCCAACTTAGCTGGAGGTGTAAAAGAGTTGGCGCCTCCAGAGATGAGCAAATTCTTCTTCCTTATTCTCAAGTATCAAGTCATAGGCTCTCAAATTTTCATTTCATGCATTCTAGTTATCTTTATATTCCAAGAAAAGGTTGGAGAATCGAAAGGTAATGTTTCTTACTATAGGCTAGAGGAGGAATGCTTAGATTATATGGCAGAGGATCTTAATCATAGGAGCACTGCATAATTTATTTCTACTCCTTAACTATGCTTCTACGTATAGACATCAATCTTTGCCAACCCACTAACCAAAGTCGTGGCTATCAAACTTCTGAAACCGACTTCGCTAGACGACCCTGTCCCTTGGGGAGCTCACTTGCGTGCTTGCTTGCAGTTAAGTTAGACGCATGTTGTTAGCCCAAGGCAGCTAATTAACTAAATATCAGCCCATCTAAGTTTCCCATGCTAGCACACCTTAGTTTGACACATAATTTATTTAGGTCTCCCAAGTTGCCATATCATTATTTACTTATTTACTTATTCATTTCCAATTTATGTTATCCTACATAATAAAATAGTAAATTATTTTAGTATCTCTCATATCACTTGTATAGTTGCATTTGCATACCACCTTAGAAGATTACTCAAATACTTAAGATACTCTTTATAAAAACATAATGTTCATAATCTGCATCTCGTGGATCATATCACAAAAGTCAACTTTTTTAAATGTAAAGTCTTAAATGCAAATTCCAAATATTGAGATTTCAACTTTCGATTAGTAAGAGTATTACCGATAGTCTCGTGTGGTAAGCGAAAAATGACTAAAAATTTCCTTTCATATTCAATTATTTTATTAGTTTGAAATAAAATTAACGACTGTTTTAAATTTAGAGTTGGGTCTTTTATATGTAGTTGCTACTTAGCTGATGTTGGCTATACAAATAGAGAGGTATTTCTTACTCCATTTAGATGCTGTCTATTTCCATGCATTTGGTGGATTTTGCATTGAAAAATAGGACTCACAAGGTTAAAATCCTAGAATTTTATCAAATACATTGTTTGTTTGCTATGTTTCATATCATGAATTTGAAGTTGCCAAGTAGGATAGATTCATTTGATTCCCTAAAAGTATGCTAATTTCAATCGAATCTATGATTTTAGTCACATATCCTCAATAAAATACATGTACAACCAAACAAAATTTGATTGAACTTTATCCCTTATGTAAATTCAATTTAATGTCCATTGTAAGCAAATAGATTTTGAGTAAGGATTTTTCTAGACCCATAGCATGCATCAAAAAGTAATCTATGAACCAAACAACCCCTTAAAGGTCACTATCATCAAAATGTTTGGGATGTTAAAAACCAACCTACCTCCTTGGAGTTGGTACTTTACTATCAAACACTCGATTGCTAAAAATGTCATTGAGAGATCATTCGGTCTAGTGAAGGGATGATAGACAATACGGAGGAGTGTTTCTTTTTACCCAATAAAATTCCAAAATATGAGTATCGGCATGTGTTCTTCTACATAATTAAATTTATTAGGACTGAATTAAAAAAATGATCCATTTGAAATTGATGACCTAGAAGAAGAAGAAGAGGTAGAAGAAGGAAAACAAAATAAAAATAATGAAGTTGAGACAATAACATCCTTCGGATGTCAAATGAATGGTCTCGATTTAGGCAAATTTAGAAAGTACTAAGGAGAGCATTGTTGTTTAATTTATGGTCAAGATACGAATTTGATTTCGGGATGGGTTTTTGCTGATTGTACTTACCCGATTGTACTTATAGCTAGCTACATGCAACTATTCAATTCATATTATACTTATTCACTTCCCATATATAGTTTTAAAATTCAGTATTTTATGCATGTCAACAAATTTGTGTTTCATTGATATGATTGTTTCTTTAAAATTTTAATGAAATTATCTCGGTGTCCAATAAAACAAAAATAGAAAGGACATGGAGGACATAAGAGGCCATGCAAAATGGCGTAATACTTCGACTGACCTCACAGATTGTGATGCTTACAAAACTGAAAATGGATTCAAACATGGATGGAGTCTTAAATTGGAAGAGGTGTTGCGTCAACAATGCCCCCACATCACATTCAAACATGGATGGAGTCGAAGTGCTTATTAAGCGGGAGTTTGTTATTGTCCATGATATACTTACTGTATAGAAGCTGATAGCGTGGGGCTCATTGCTAGTAATGATGTGCGAGCCATATTTAGTGGTAAGCACTCTTGCATAATCTTTCATTTATCCTCTTTTGTTATTCTTGTTAAGATGTAGAATGTAGTCACTACTCCATTAATTTTATACAATCCTACGTTAGGTTGATTTATGCTTCCTATGAAATATATGTGTTGTTTATTGGTTATGACCAGTGATGAAAATTTTTCTTTAATTATTTGATTTACTCATGTTTTTAGTCATTTGTGCGCTTTTTTTACCTGACCATTTTTTGAACTTTTTCATACATGGATTTTATAAATGCTTGTTATGTAATTGGTTCTGCTGGGAGTATCAGTTCACGTCTTGCTCTCAACGTTCAATACTGATGGCCTAATGTGCGAATTTGTTGCCCAAGTATATCCATGTTGCTACTGCTATCCCAATTAAATATTTTGGAACTATATTCTCTCTCTCTCTCTCCTGTTTTGTGTAGTCAGATACTTAGAATGAAGTCCTCGCAAATTCAAGGGACATATCATAAATTATAAGCAACATTGCAAACGAAATCATTCTTTGGTGAACAAATATTACTTTCTCCGTTGATATTCTGAGTACTGTGTACTTTAGCACGCTGCAGATCGCCACTATAACGCTACATTATGCCATACATTTTCTTTACATTAACGCATATAGTATTCATGATTTTCTAGAAATAAAATTAGGGAAAATTGCTTCTAGCCCCCAAAATAACAAGATTTATTCCTCCACCCCCAAGACTTACAAACATGGCTAGACCAAAATACCCTTTTGGATGTTACCGGTTAGGTGGAGGGGGGATGCGGTCAGCAGAGAAGTCTCACTGTAGGCTCATTTAATGATAATTAGAAAGGGGTTTTGGAGGGAAAAAAATCCCAGTTCCCTCCAAATTCTAACCATCTTCTACATCTCTCTCTCTCTCTCTCTCATGGCCACTAAATTCTCTCCATAAATCCTCTTTGCTTCTTCAACTACTCTCTCCCGGTCATTTAATTCTCATCCATAAATTCTTTTTGCTTCTTCAACTACTTTTTTTCTTAATAACGGAAAGATCCCTCCTTTGCATGGTTACAAACACAAAAAGCAACGAAGACGGTGAGGGTATTTTCGTAATTATCAACGACTTTACAGAAATTATTAGCTTAAAGTATTAAGTGTCCCAAAGGCATAAAGACCCATTGCAGTTTCTTTCACTGAACTTCATATTAGAAAGGGAAAAAAAGATTAGTTTTGCAATTGAAAATGATGACGACTTGAGCTTGATGTTCGAGTATTGTCATCGTAATGGATTTACAGACATAAACTTATATCCTATCTCAGTTGCGGATTCCTTAACTTCTTAGAACACCTAAACTTCTCTAGAAAATGTGTGAGCATTTTAAACACTTTATTTTTCCAAAGCATTTTCATCACTTTATTTGTGAAATTAGGTAGGATTTGAAGGTTAGCAGTTGGTTGTTAACCTTATATGTTAGTTGTTAAGATTTTAGTCGTTTGTTAATCTTATGAGATAGTTGTCTATATTATAGTTTAGTTGTTAACCATAATGATTAGTTGTTAAGGTCTTGAGTTGCTTGTTAACATTATCTATTAGTTGTTAATGTTATGAGTTGGTTGTTAATCTTATGAGTTGGTTGTTAAGCTTAGTAGATGTGAGTAGGTTGTTAACCTTAACTATTTATGAGTTGGTTGTTAAGCTTATGAGTTGGTTGTTAACCTTAGTAGATACTTATGAGTTGGTTGTTAAGGTTATAAGCTGGTTGTTAACTTTATGAGTTGGTTGTTAACCTTAGTAGATAGTTATGAGCTAGTTGTTAACCTTAGTAGATGATTGCTAAAAGCAATTAGTTGTTAAGGCTATGAGTATGTTGTTAACCTTATGAGTTAGGTGTCTAACTTAGAAGTTAGATGCTAACATTTATAGTTAACTGTTACGAATTCAAGTGTTTTCTCACTTTTACATGACAATCCCGATAGAAAATTCCCAATGCACAGCTGCTAAGCTCAGCCAACCATGTAATGATGAGTGTATTCCTAAAAACAATCCTATTGGCGACTATATCATGATGATAGAATACATGATTAACAACTAAACCAACATCCCAGCTGAGTGGCACACAACCATACATGCAGAGGAACAAAAAATTGATAGTGCTGCTGAAGCTAGATTAGCGCTTCAATACTATTCAATTGCAAAAAGGTTCGAGTATGATTTTATCATAATGAACAAAAACGTATAAGAGTGCATTCCGGATACAAGGACACGCAGAAATGCCCTTGGATGTTATTTGCTTTCCCACTCCGAAATTGCTCAATTATGGCTATAAAAAAATTCCACGCTATTCACACTTGCGATCAACATGGAGCTGATCCTGGTAAATCAAGGGCATCATACAAATTCATTGCAAATCAAATACAATCTTTTATGAAGGTTAGGCTAGAGCTTTGGCAATTGATATCAAGAACAACTTACTCTTATAGTTCGGCATCAAGATTAATTACAGCAAAATGTGGCAAAGCAAAGAGAGAGCACAACAGGACCTGTTCAGTGACGATGATGAGGCTTATGATTCACTAAGATGGTAAAACTTATCCGATTAAATAGATACTTATACCTTAATTGTCATGTTTGTGTTAGCCTTAACTATTAGTTGTTACGGTTATGAGTTGGTTGTTAATCTTACGAGTTGGTCGTTAACCTTAGTAGATAGTTATGAGTTTGTTGTTAATCTTATGAGTTGGTTGTTAAGCTTAGTAGATGATTGCTAGAAGTGATTAGTTGTTAAGGTTATGAGTTGGTTGTTAACCTTATGAGTTGGTTGTTAACCTTATGTGTTGGTTGTTAAGTTTACAGATTTATTGTTAAGGTTACGTCGCAATTGTTAAGTTTACAGATTTATTGTTGAGTTTACAGATTTATTGTTAGTTGTTAAGTTTATTCCTTAATTGTAAAGTATACAGATTTATTGTTAAGGTTACCTCGCAATTGTTAAGTTTATAGCTTAATTGTCAAGTGTACATGTTCGTTGTTAATGTTACAGATTAATTGTTATGTTTTCGCACTAGTTGTTAAGTATACAATATACTTTATTATTTAGTTGTTAAGTAAACGTCTTAGTTGTTAAGGTTACGGCTTAGTTCTTAAGGTTATAATTTAGAGGGCAATATTAATGATTACTTGTTACATTTATACAGGTATGAAGCCATGGTTCTAGCCACTAATTCAGGAAGCCATATTGCCATGATGATTATGACGACAGGTTTAGGCATTTGTTCATAAGTTGTAATGCTTGTATTGAAGGGTTCATTGTTGGATGCAGGCCTCTATTATTTCTGGATGAAACATTTCTTAAAGACCGCTACAGAGGTATATTACTTAGTGCCATAGGATATGACGGCAACCAATAAATATTTTCCTCTTGCTTATTGCGTATACGACCAGGAGAATGAGGAAAATTGAAAATGGTTCTTAAAAGGAGTGTGGTCTATACTATATGATAGGGAAAATCCTTACAACCCCCCACATCAATTGGTCATGATTTTTGATGCCGACAAGGGTATTAGAGTAGCAGTCGAAGATTTCTTTCCAAAGGCATTACATTGTAGGTGTAATTTCCATCTAGTCGAGAATTTCAAAAAAAAAACAAACAAACAAAAAGATGAAGGAATTGAGTCATAAAGCAAATATCACTCAAATATTGGGTGACTTATTACAATCCATGGCTTATAAGTTCACAATTGCCGAATGGGATGATTACATGGAAGAATTGGCCTTGATAGATGCAAGGGCTTATGTTACTGTAATGAATTACATGCCAGAGAGATGGGCAAATACTTATTTTCTTGGTATAAGGTATGATACTATTGTTTAATTTAGTTTGTTGCTGAGTTTTTTGTCAGTTGTTAGGATTAAATTTTTGTTGTTAACCATACGTGTTGGTTGTTAAGTTTACACCATAGTTGTTAAGTTTACTTCGCAGTTGTTAAGGTTAAAACATAGTTATTAAGGTTACATCATAGTTGTTAAGTTTACAGAGTAGTTGTCAAGGTTACAGATTGGTTGTTAAGGTTATAACTTCGTTGTTAAAATTACAACTTAGTTGTTAATATTACAGCTTAGTTGTTAATGTTACAATTTGGTTATTAAGTTTACGGCTTTGTTGTTAAGGTTACAGTTTTGTTGTTAAGGTTACAACTTATTTGTCAAACTTGTGAGTTTTTTCAGGTGATTTACAGATATAGCCATATTATTTCAAACATTGTTGAGTCATTCAACAGTTGGATAAGAAAGGCACGAATGTTATGAATTTTACCTTTGGTGGAGACGATATGAAAGCAAATCATGGAGCGCATGCATGATAGAGGGCATGTGACAGCGAAATGGACTGGATACTTATGTCCAGAAGCTGAGATATTATTGAGTGATAATATTTATTAAGGAAGCTGCTTACATGTTAAAAATTCGACAGAAGATATTGTGGAGTTGAATCTGATAAAACTTGCCATGTAAATTTGAAGAAACGGACATGTTCATGTAGGTCTTGGGATATCACAAGTATTCCTTGTAAGCATGCTTGTGCTGTAATTACTTTGATGGGACAGAATATTTATCATTATTGTGATGGGTTTATGACTGTTGAAGCATTCAGAAGAAGTTATGAACCAATCTTTTTTCCTATTTCATATTACAAGAAGCGTGTTGCACCGCCAGAAGACGGTCGGTTAAAGCCTCACATTACTAAAAAAGATGTGGAAGATCGTGTACTAGATGAAGGAACAATAGGTCACTGAATACCAGGCCTGTTAAGTGCTCCTGATGCCACATGGAAGGTCACAATCAAGCAATATGCAACAAGCCTATCTAGTTGCTAACCATATGTATTAAGCACTAACCTTTTGTATTAGCAGGTAACAATATGTATTGGATGCTACCCTTGTGGATTGGCTGTTAATGTTATGCATCATTTTGACCGAAGAATGCATGAATTAATAGTATCATTAAACATAAGTTGTGAAGTTTAGTGCTAAGTTGTTAATGTTAGTTGTTAAGGTTACAACTTAGTAGTTAGTTACAGCTTAGTTGTTAATATTATAGTTTAGTTGTTAAGTTTACGTCTTAGTTGTTAAGGTTACCGCTTTGTTGTTAAGGTTACCGCTTGGCTTAGTTGTTAAGATTACAACTTTGTTACAACTTTGTTGTTAATGTTACAACTTAAGTTGAAGGTTAAGTGTTAGATGTCCAGGAATTGACAACTAATTACTATCCTGGACAGCTAACACTTAACCCACAACTTATATGTAGACTTAACAACTAAGCCGTAACCTTAATAACTAAGCTGTAACCTTAACAACTAAACTGTAACTTTAACAACTGCAATGTAACCTTATAAACTAAGTTATAATCTTAAATAAGGTCTAAATATAATAACCAATGGATAACCTTAACAACAAACCTTAACAACTTAATAGTAACACTTCACAACCTACACTTAACTATTAACAACTAACCATAAACTTACTTAAGTTAGGCCTTAAAAAAATAAATATTTACTAGCATAATATTTACAACAATTAATAGTGTTTTGAGAACCATTTAAAATTGTTTTCAACACTGTCAGACAAGCCTATCATCCAGAGCTTCTTTATGTTGTGGTTCAAATCTTTCAAGGTTATCATCGCCAAGTTCATTGAGAAGTTTTTTCTTCATTCTCCCCTCAATTAGTATATAGTGGCTAGCTTAGCTCGTATGACCCATGTAGAGTGATCTTCAGGCATGAAGTGTAGGACGTCTCTTCCTTCAAGAGTAGCTTTTATATATGTAGGCATCAAAAATTGTTGATAAACCCCAAATGTGATTTAATCATGAGAAGATTGAAGAACGATGTCATCAAAACCCTAGGGAAATCAACCACAGGGGTAAAACTGACAGCATGCACGTGCAAGACACTTATTGTGTCTCGGCCATGTCCGAGACACTTTTTGTGTCTCAGCCGTTGGCGAGACACTTATTGTGTCTCACCATGAGCGAGACACTTTTTGTGTCTCGACCGTTGGCGAGACATTTTTTGTGTCTCGCCATTGCCGAGACACTTATTGCATCTGAAGCATTTTTCACATGTTTTATTGTTATTTATGGGGCCCATTTAACCTTTTCAACACGTGGGAACGTTCATCTGCATTAGTGGGCAATTACATCCTTAAAAAACACCCACTAAGGGCATAAATGGGGCATTAAAAGTGCCTTTAAAGCAGGGGGAGCGGTTACAACAGCCTGGAAGGAAGACCCTTTGGCCGAGACAGTACAAACTGTCTCGCCAATGGGTGAGACAACTTTGATGTTCAGACACTAAAAGTGTCTCGCACACATACAATTTCGACAGGTCATAACTTGCGCTCTTTTCAACTGTTACACTTCCCAAAGGCTATAAATAGCCCCCTACGTCCATTGGAGTGGGGGATCTGGAATTTTGGCATTGAGATCTTGAATTTTGGGCATCTTGAATCTGAATCTAAAGATCTAAACTGAGCAGAGAAGGAGTTCAACAACATTCTTTACTTGAAGATTCCTCGAGTTTAAGATTGGCCTTAAATCTTGGGAAGAGTAGATATCTTACTTAGCTAAGATATTTGCTTAATTTCTTTCTTCCTTAGCGAAAGAAAAACTCAACTTTGTTAATTCGACAATCATTGCTCGGTGGTCCACGGATGACGCATCCCCCGCATAGGCAAAGTACCCACAAAAGTAGGAGTTTGCTACGTAGCGACTTCTGTTCGAGTTTTGTACGAGAGTGAGATCTTATTTTCTTTGTAATAGAGAGAGTTACATGTGTAATCTTTCATCTTGTTTTCATTTTGAAATGTTTTGGAATGGAAACTACAAAGAACCAACTCGTTCTCGACCCAAACACGATGGCGACCACAGTGGGAGGTAACAGTCTCAACGTTGAGGCTATTGTGTCGCAACCAAACGGCGATCAAGCTGAAGTTATGGTCGACGGACTCGATTACGTCTTCGACCAAGCTAAGTTTGAAGAGTACCTCTCCTCCTCTTTATCAAGATCCTTCTCACCTCGCAAGCATCGGAGGATTTCATCTCCAAGGAGGGACGCCCGACTTGTCACTAAAGGTGATGAATCTCACCCAGTTGTGACGGAGGTTTCCCCTCGCAACAACACCCTGGCAAACTATAAAGCTAGAAGCTGTGTTCACGATGACTCTATTCTAAAGAAAAAGTCGTCTTTCAAGATCCCCGCAACTTTGTCGAAGAGGGCTCATCAGAGACAGCTTTAGAAGATGGCCCACCAATTTGCGAAGGCCATGGAGTTGATGGACGGAGTTCATTACTACACGAACTCACGTACTCAGAGGCATCAAGAAATACCAGTGCCTCAGCTCCAAAAATCTAGCACTCCCATCAAAGAGGAGTGGATTCCCGTCAAGAAGACCAGTTTGATGAGGAAAGAACGTACCCAAAAGCATCATGCACGTGTCGCTCATGCGCGTGCTATTATATGCAAGGCACAAGAGTTGAAATCAACCAAGGAAACAATTCAAAGCTGCAAAGTTTAGATCCCAAAATCTGCACAACATACAGAACGGAATTTGGCCCTAGGCTCTGCCTTTGGCCGAGATACTTTCAACAGTCTCAGCCAAAGAGCCTTCAACCGAGACAGTCCAAAGTGTCTCGTACAAGGAGCCTTTGACCAAGACACTTCCAATTGTCTCAGCCAAAGAGCCTTCAAACGAGACAGTCCAAGCTGTCTCGGCAAAGAAAAGCCAGTCCAGACACTTCCAACTATCAAGATCAAGGGAGCTCTCCTCGGCTGCATCCGTCTACTTCTCCTGCTGTCATATCAACAACAAAGCTCGAGAACACAACTTCGGTGTTTAATCACCTCGGTTCACAGCCCGGAAACCAAGGCAAAGCACCAGTGAAGGAATGCTTGGGACAACAGACTGGGGGTCGTGCCCAGAACCTCACCGGCGCTCTTATCGCGTCTCGTTTGAGCATCCCGCAGGGGGTCCGCGAGACTGTTGAAGGGAAGCGTGTAATTCGCAGGGTCACAAGAGATGACCATACCATGTTGGTTCATGCAAGGACAACTTCAGTTGACAAACGACCAGAAGTGCCTCCTAAGGAGTGTGCTAGGTCGAAGAGTCAATGCCCCAAAAGAAAATGTGTAATCCAATTGAAGACAATGTTACATTTGGGGTAGAAGTGCAGTCCACGACGGTTCACAGCAAGCAATACGTCACCCTAATCGACCACATCATCAGGCTGGGGGTGGCAATACACGAAAAAGGACAATTGATGAAATAAATTGTTCCTGCTCGTGTGCACGCCTGATCAAAACATTACTATCAGGATGTGATTGCTCCAAATCAGAACCTCATCCGCAAAGAGTTTCAGTATTTGAAAGGCTTTCCCTGCCAACAGTAGAAGAGTCAATGCCAAGGCTAAGACGCTTCCGAAGGAGAAGATCTGCCATCCAACAAGACGAATTCCCTGAAGTTACCATTAACATGGTAGACAAAAGGAAAGGAAAGGCTACAAAGGACACAAATCCTGACTTCACCCCTGAAGAAAAAGTCAGCACCTAAATTTCCCAGAGAATGTCTCAGTTGCATCTGCGAGCTACACAACGCAGGGATTATAGAAGGATGCATGAAAGGGAATCATCTGAAGATGAAGTTTCCGACCCCTACTCAGCAATAGCATCCGATAACACAATGTCGAGTGTCAGTCAGGCTAGAGAAGCGTATACAATCACTCCCGAAATGCTGGCTCAAATGTTACAAGAAGCCTTGGCTAAGCAAAGAGAAGATCTCAGGGCCGAAATGAAGACAAAGATGGAGCTAGCCATGCTGCAAATGAGGGAGTTATGAAGCTAGAAAATTACACAGCCTAGGTCCAGTCAATATGGCGGACCTAGTCACCATGTCCCTCATAATATAGAAGAGAGTGACACAGAAGTGGATGAAACCATCATCGTCGACCCAGCCTCGAAATAAGGGGAGGATGAAAGCAGAACAATGAAAGAGCTTGAAGGCAAAATCAATGCTCTGATATCTGCTCAAGAAATCAAGAAGACTGGCATTCTATGTTCATACCCGAGAGAGTGGGACTCAATTCCATACCCGCCAAAGTTCAACTTGATTAACTTCACACCATTTGATGGACGAGGCTTACCCATGCAGCACTTAATCTACTTCAAATCTCATCTGGGTGTGATCTCGGGAAATGAGCCCTTGATGGTTTGGTCATTCGTAGGTACCCTTCACGGGGCCGCCTTCGATTGGTATCGAAGACTCAAGGCTAGGAGCATCACTTCCTGGGACGACATGGAGAGTTCCTTTCTTAACAATTTATTTGACGATGACACTGAAGTTTGAATTGGAACCCTCTTGGATGAGAAGTAGAAAAGTGGAGAGTCGATCGATGCTTTCGTCGAACGCTTCCTTAACAAAGCTATGAACTGTAGGGATCTAGTCACAGAAGAGTTCATACTGTAAACATGTCACAACAATCTTTCTTTAGAGTTGTTAGAAGTCATGGGGGTTGTAGCACCAACCACATGGAAAGATCTGAAGCTTCAAGGAGAACAAGCTGAGAGGTTCCTCAAGCGAAAGAAGACTGAGAGAGGCCAATCAACAACGGGCCCCTCAAAGTCAAATTTTGTGCCCTGTGGTAGAGGAAAGGCACCGGCTACTGCTGTTGATGCTAATCAGACGTTCCAGCAACAATGTCAACAATCATCACAGCAGCCGCAACCACAATTGAGATTTCAACAAAAATCTCAAGAGATGCAGAAGGCTCCAGAT
>JBAKGM010008427.1:0-12174 GCA_037177215.1 Asparagus racemosus | reverse complement strand
GGTAGTCCACGTGCCCTAGGCACCCAACCCTTTGGGTTGTCATTGGATTGAGTCGCCGACCGACCGAGGCTGACTCCTAAACTCTAGGTGCTCCATGAGCCCTAGGCACCCAACCACTTAGGTTGTCACACGTACAGTTGCCGCCGATCGAGGCTGACTCCGAAGCCCTAGGTGCTCCATGAGTCCTAGGCACCCAACCCCTTGGGTTGTCACACGTAGAGTCACCGCCGACCGAGGCAGACTCCTAAGCCCTAGGTGCTCCATGAGCCCTCGACACCCAACCCCTTGGGTTGCCACAAGCAGAGTCGCCGCCGAACGAGGTCGACTCCTAAGACCTAGGCGCTCCATGAGCCCTAGGCACCCAACCCCTTGGGTTGTCACTGGATTGAGTCGCCGACAAACTGAGGTCGACTCCTAAGCCCTAGGTCTCCCATGAGCCCTAGGCACCCAACCCCTTGGGTTGTCACAGGTAGAGTCACCAACAACTGAGGCTGAATCCTAAGACCTAGGCCGTCCATGTGCCCTAGGCACCCAACCCTTTGGGTTGTCATTGGATTGAGTCGCTGACCGACCGAGACTGACTCCTAGGATCTAGGTGCTCCATGAGCCCTAGGCACCCAACCACTTCGGTTGTCACAAGCAGAGTCCCCGCCGATCGAGGCCAACTCCTAAGACCTAGGTGCTCCATGAGCCCTAGGCACCCAACCCCTTAGGTTGTCATTGGATTGAGTAGCCGACCGACCGAGGCTGACTCCTAAGACCTAGGTGCTCCATGAGCCCTAGGCACCCAACCACTTGGGTTGTCACACGCAGAGTCCCCGCTGACTGAGGCTAACTCTTAAGACCTAGGTGCTCCATGAGCCCTAGGCACCCAACCCCTTGGGTTGTCATTGGATTGAGTCGCCGACCGACCGAGGTCGACTCCTAAGCCCTAGGTCTCCCATGAGCCATAGGCACCCAACCCCTTGGTTTGTCATTGGATTCAGTCGCCGCCGACCAAGGCTGACACCAGAGAACCTAGGCGCCCCATAAGTCCTAGGCACCCATTTTATGCACTTGCTAACCTAAAAGATATGAAGACCACATGGACTCCTGATACCTAAATACCGAGCCGTGATCAACTGTCATGCTTTTGCAGACGACTCCAAGCTCACGCCTAATGTTAGGACCCAACAAGGTATCCACAAGCTTAGCTAAGCAGGGATATTGTCTGTGTGCTGGAGGCGGGATGATCGACCATTCCTTAAAGTATGATTATTTTTTAGGGTTACGATTATCCCTTGAAATATAAATGTGTTATGATCAGCTCGCTTGGCTTGTGATCATGAGTCGAGATCTCGTCTGCATCAGACACTCACCAAAAGCAAAGATATGACACGGATAAATGAAATCTAGATGCATCGCAGATAGGGATGTAGAGCAATCTAATCTTTTATTTAAAAGACAAAGTCGAATTACAAGGATCAAGTCAAAAAAAAAGAGAGAGAGAAGATAAAATTTTCTATTACTTTACAAGTATATACAAGTGAAACCCCCAGGAGGCGATAGACGGCCAGGGGACACCCTAATTGGGGGCGTCTCCCCCATCGCCACTGTTACCCTCCTCGTCATCGTCCTCGTCGTCACCCTCCTCGTCGGTGCCCAGTTGGATCCCCCCTCCTCTATCTTCGAGGTCTTGGAGGATGCTCAAATAACTCTGCACTTGAGAGGGCTAGATGGCGATAGAGGATGACAGAGTGTTAGGAGGAAGCTGATCGTCAGGTAGTCACAGCCGACTTTAACGGCAAACGATAACTCGAGCTTGTCCACAGGGCCATGACGATAGCCCTCGATGACCTCCCTCTTGCCCTCCTCGGAGGTCACGTGCTTGAGTCGGGCCTCCATGGACTGGGCGTCAGCCAAGGCCGCCTGATGAGCCACCCTCATATCCTCCAGCTCTAACCTCATGCTCTGAAGGGCCTGTTGTTCTGAGAGGGCCTCTGCTTGAGCCACCAGCCTTGCCAGCTTCTTAGCCTCGAGGTCCTCCTTCAGGAGCTGAATGCACTGCTCCTACCTGGCAGCCTCTTTTTGAGAGCTCTCGGCAGCCGCCCCAAGCTTAGCTATTTCTTCCTTTAGCTTCGCTATGGTGGCTGACTGCTTAGACTTATCGGCCTCCAGGTTGGCGATGGAAGACTACTTCGCCTCCACTACCCAGCACCACTTAGCATCCAGCCTCTCCTTGAGCTTTCTTCTGCTGAGCTGCTTCGGCCACGAGCTGCTCACAAGCGTCCATCACATGGTCGAACCGGTTGACCAGCTCCTCCCCAATTAGGGCCTCCCTAATACTATAGCTCAAGAGAGCCAGGCACAACCCTCTTGTGGGTACTTCCCTTAGAAGATCTACATCCCTGGGGAGGGTGAATTGGTCGGCTACGGTGAGCTGAGCCCTTCTCGAGAGCAGCACCGAGTCGTTTTGGTAAAGGAAGTGGCTAGGGACGAACATCTCGTACTCGGGAGATCCTCCCTAGGCGAGAACCCTATAGGCATTGAAAATCACTTATCAGTACCCGAACGAGACTCGTGATAGTGGGTTGATAACCAATGACCCACTAACGATGCGACCAAGAACTGCTGACGATGTAACTGCGCCGCAAAACGCATAAAGCGAGTCGACGAACGCATGAAGTGAGTCGGCAAGGCGTACAAGTCAACAAAGCGACGTATCATAGAATAATCCAACGACAAAGCTTCAGATCAGCGAGATTCAACAAGGCGAGTCGACTGGACTCAGACGTCGTCAAGACAGAACCAACCGGACTTAACCCGTCGACAGGATTGGACCGATTGAGTTTTGATTCAACGAGAAGATCAATCGGACATGGACTCAGCACAACGGCCATGCGACTAGAGGAAATTGATCTCGGAAAAAATCTAGAACGAGGCCAAACAGTGTCTTAGCTAAGGCCGAGACACCAAGTCTCGGCCCGCCAAACACTCCCTTCTCTCCTATAAATAGAGAGGGGGGTCTCAGTTGTGATGGTTGGAAATTTTTGTCCTCTGAGGAATTCTCAGGCGAGATCTACTCGAGATTTTGCACAGATCTGAGTGTCTACAAGATCAAAAGGCCAGATCCAGATCCCGTGCAAGCGAAGAACTCCTTTCACGTCAGATCTACACGGCGAGGAAGAGAATCGAGACCAGATCTACGTCGATCCAGGTCAAATTTATGGTCTACCCTCTAGATTAAACTTCGTCTTAATCTCAGAGTCTAGTGCGTGACTTCGTTTTGTTGATTTCACCCACCCCGGCGATCATCTCCTTCGTGAGTTGATCCTGGTTGGTATTTTATTTCCTTCGTGAAATAAATACCTCAGATCCGTAGATCTAGCATCTAGATTAGATTACGCAGCGGTCCACAGACACAAAAGTCCCCTGCACATGCAAAGACACCCATGCAAGCAAGGATCCGATAAATAGATCCTGCATTTGTTCATTAAGGGTCAAAAGTTGTAATCTTTTTGATTTTTCATTGTAAGCCCTATATAAATGCACTTTGTATTTATATTTTTGTTGTAGGCGACTAAAGCTTGTAACGAGTTCAAATCAATGATAATCAAAATAACTTTCCCCGCGAACAAACTAGCGACCACAGTGGGAGCCACCAGCCTCAGATCCGAGGTCATAGTATCGCAGCCGCGGACCCCGATCCTGGTGGAAGAAGAGGTCGAGTTAGAATTCGACCAATAAAAGTTTGAGGAGTATCTCTTCTCCTCCTCCTCCAGATCTGCTTCCCCCCGCCGCTCTAAGAAGATCTCTGCTGTAAAAAGAATCTGTTGGGCCTCAGATGCAGAGTCCCAGGATGACGAACCCAACTCCGCTGCTACTAGTACCAGTAAAATTTCCTCAGCGCCCACAGCCCAAGTTCCCCCAGCGCCCGAGATGACCGCCGATGGCGTGCCTCCGCTCTCCAAGCTAGCAAGACAGAGGTGATGACAGAGTATGGCATGCAGGTACGCCAAGGCCAAGCAATCCATAGATGGGATCTGCTACGAGGCAAATCTAAGATCCAGACTGACGCAGAGGCTTCAGCCTCAAGTGATTGACGGCCCCTCCAAGCCATTGACAAACGAATGGGTCTGGATCAAACAGAACCGTTCCATGCTTCAGGAGCGCATCCAGAAGCGCCGCGCACTCCTTGCGTAGGCACGGGCTTTGGTGCAACAAGCCTGCCAACTGAAGAAGGAAGAGGTAGCCAAGAAGCCACCAACGAGCCACCAGGTCTGGAGACCCAAGTTCATCGGCGCTCCAACCCTAACGAGCACGGCATCTAAGCCTAAGTCCGCCGGCATTCCAACTCCTACCCCGGCATCCAAGCCAAAAGCTGCAAGTGCCCCAGCGCTAACTGCCCTAGCGCCGAGGCCAAAATCCACTGGCGCCCCAATCCAAGGTGCCTCGGCGTCAAGGTCGCCTCCGACGTCTACATCTAAATCTTTGGCAAAACCAATTCCTGCTACGGCTAACAAGCCAACCATCAAGGAACGCTTGGGTCCACTGAGGAAATCACGGGTCACTCCCGATGCACGAGGTCGCACCCACCTCAACGAAGGTAATAAGACTCCTACAGCTCCACCAACCGGACTGAGAATCAAAGTCTGAGAGTCCGCCAAGAATTCATGCCCACACAGGTGAATGTCAAGGTGAGTCACTTTTGGCAACTTAAATGAAGCAGTCCATCCTCAGTAGGAGACGTTTTCGTCCGACGACGACGACGTTATACCCGAGAGGTCATGCCAACGCACGATAAGTTGCTCCGGCACTCATGGCGAAGAGCTGTACTATCGTGCTGGGGGTACGAAAAGATCCTGAAAGAGGAATTCTCCTGAGAAACCTGCACATTGCCCCTGTTCCAAGTTGATCAAGACGGTGCTATCGGAGTGTAGCTGCAACAAGGCAACTTCGGAAAGAGTGTCGGTCTTCGACAAACTTGGAGACGGATTGCCGAAGTCCCGCTCAAGATGCTTCCATAGGAGAAGATCAATGACTCAAAAGGATGAATTGCCCAGAGTCACCAACAATATGACGAGAAAAAGGACGTCAAATAGTACCGGTTCCCGATCATCTGACCGGATAACTCGGTTACGCACTGGGACTATTCGGCGTTCTAACTATGATAAAATTCTGAAGGGGTTGCTGTCTGATGATGAAGTGTCGGATGCTGGCTTTGCAATGGCTTCCAACGACACGGTTTCTAGTGAGGGACAACCCCAAGAAGTCCTTATGATTAGTGCCGAATAGGTGGCCAAAATGCTCTAAGAAGCGATGGCCAAGCAGAAGGAGAACTTCGAATTTGAAATAGAGATGGCCATGCAGCAGATGCGAGAAATGCATGACCGGCAAATCCAGGCACTAACAAACCGTCAAGGTGAAACCAGTCGTCGTAACAGAGTCAATCAGGTTGACAGCGACACTGACAGGGAAGAAGAGCATGGCGCTAGACAACCCCCTGAAGAGCGAAACGCTGGGGGTAGGGAGGAGAATGCCAGTGGCAATGCCATCTTAGAAAATGAGAAGATCAAAAATCTTGAGAGTAAGATCAACACATTTATCTTCGCTCAAGAAATCAAGAAGACGGGGATACCGTGTCCATACCCGAGGTAGTGGGAGTCGATCCTGTTTTCATCAAAGTTTAGCTTGATTAATTTCATGCCGTTCGACGGAAAGGGGCCCTTCACTTAGCACTTGATTTACTTCAAGTCTCACTTGGGAGTGATTTCTGAAAACGATCTCTTGATGGTTCGGTTATTCATTGGCACCCTTCGAGGAGCTACCTTCGATAGGTACCGCCGTCTCAAACCTGGGAGCGTTACCAGTTGGGATGACATGGAGTACATGTTTCTCTCCAACTTCTTCGACGACGACACCAAGATATCCATTGAGACGTTGCTTGATGATAAGTAAAAAGATGGAGAAATGATGGATTCCTTCGTCAAATGATTCCAGAACAAGGCGATGAACTGCAGGGATTCGATTACAGAGGAGTTTATTCTCCAGACCTGCCACAATAACTTATCGCTAGATGTACTCGAGGCGATGGGAAGGGCACCCTCCACTACATGGAAGGACCTGAAAGTGCGTGGGCAGCAAGCTGAACGCTTCCTCAAAAGGAAAAAGGCGGAAAGAGGCCAGCCGGCGGTGGAAGCTCCAAAACACAACTTTGTCCCATGCGGCAAGGAGAAGGATCAAGCGAGAACGGCGGTCGCAAACCAGACATTCCAACTGCAACCCCAGTAGCAGCAGCAGCAACAGCGAACACCACAGCAATCGCAGTCACAGTGGTAACTAACGCCGCAGAAGCAGAAGGCCTCAGAGCCGAGATTCCTGAAGTCCTATTCTTTCAGGGACGACGAGATTCCCGGTCTCTTCAAGTATCTTGTAGAGAATAACAAGATCAAGCTCCCTCCGATCCAGAATTAAGAGGAGGCTAAGAGAACCAACGACTCGAGGTACTGTGCTTACCACAGGGCTGTTCACCACCCCACCAAATCATGCTTCGGCCTCAAGGATAAAATCTAGGCCTTGATCGATGTGGGAGTCATTACGATGAAGTTGTCCAAGGAAAAGAAGGTTGGGGCAAATGCGATATCCATTAGCTTTGGATCGGTGCCCTTGACGTGGTTCGAACTCAAGCCTGCAGTGAAGGTGGCGGCGAGCACGATGAATGATGATCTGCACAAGCAACACCAAAAAGGGCACTTCCCACATACGGCCACAAATGGCGAAGTTTTGTGGGTCCACCCAGACCTACTTGAAAATGATCAATAGGCAGCCTCCTCTTCATCTAAGAAAAAGTCAAAGGGGAAGAGAAATTTGTGCCATGCCACCTAGCAGCCTTGGAGGGAGATGATGAACAGATGGCAACGCTCCAGCCGTCCGAGGAGGAACCTGAAGCCCACGCCACTAAGAGCAGACACGAGTACAGGTACAAGTACTTAGAAGTTCCCAACCCAAACGCCAAGACGTTGTCAGGGCTGGGGGTACCGACAACTCCCCTCACTCTTGCAGAAAAGGTGCAACAATAGGCAGCTACCAAGGGAGCTACGGCTAAGTCGAAGGAGAAGCAACCACAGGAAGTTCAGCTCCTGAAGCAGTCTCGATTCAATCATCCGATTGGAGGAGACAAACTGAGAAGCTCTAACTCCCCCATACCGCTTCAATGTGATGGCTCAACTGGCTAACATACTAGAAAAAATCACTCTCTACGAGCTCCTACGATTATCAAAGGAGACCCGAGAAGTTTTATAAGAAGCCCTAGCAGACTCGGGGGTCTTTCTTACTCGGATCAAGCTAGCTTCTGAAGAGCCAAAATCTTCTGCCCAGCAGCGTAACCTGGCTGCCAAGCACCTCCCCTGCATCACCTTTACCAAGGAGGGCATGCAGATGAGGAATTCCAAGCATGATAGGCTGCTGTATTTCACTGGGTACATCGGCTCCAATGAGGTTAACCGGATCTAAGTTGATCCGGGTTCCACTATGAGCATCATGCCCTTGCGCCTCATGTGCAGCATCCAGATTCCTGCCAGTAAGCTGGCGTCAACTAGCACAGTGATCTATAGATTTAACACTAGCGAGTCTCACTCACTTGGTAAAATCTGAGTGAAGTGCCAGATGGGAGATTTGAAGTCAGAAGTCACATGTTATGTGATTGATGTTGAGACTTTCTATAACTTATTGTTGGGTTTACCTTGGATCCACAATAACGTTATAGTTCCCTCTACTCTTCATCAGTATCTCAAATACGTAGACATGAATAATGAGGTCAAGACGGTGGTCATGGACAAACAACCGTTTAAGGGGATGGAGAATTACTTCACTGATTCTCTCCTCTATGGTAATGAGTCTGATACTGAATCATCGGCCCAAGGTACGGACAGCAGTGGGGAAGCTGATACTGAAGTCGGGCTTAATTATGATAGTGGTTTTGTTTTAAATGATATTGTACCGCTTGTAATCAATCTTGACGATGAAGAATCGTCGAACGAAGGTTGTAATTGGCAACTTGCCGACGAAGTAATAAAAGATGATTTAGAGTACTCATTGTCTTTGGCTGATGTAATGACTGGATTATACAATAACCCTGACTTGCACCTATCGACGCGGTCGTCGTGCATAACCCAAAAGCTACTTTAGGATTCCTTTGGGACAACACTCGTCATCCCAGGTAGAACAAGCATTGAAAAAGACTTGCTCCATGGTAAAAGAGACCAATTCCAGCACCGAACCACTTCTTGGAGGAGGACGTCGATGACAACAAGCCTACGCTTCACATATTTCGATATAGTCTGGAAATACTGGATATTATGAAGAAGTGGTGGTACGACTTGGTGTAAGGGGGAGGTCTTTGTTTTGGACGAGGTTCTCAAGTCCCGCCCAAAGTGGCATATGTCCCAAGAGGGAAGGCCGATAACTATTACGCATTCAGAAGAGGACTAGGATACGAATCCTCCTCAGAAGACGAGTGCTCCTGGTTGATTGACAACCATCACCCGAGGCAGAAGAGGGATATTCATCTGACTCATGTGCTTGGGATTCCGATGTTAGCCTTGGCGAAGCCTTCAAAGCCTTGATGTCAAATATGGCTACAGCTGACCCCGCCACTATGGAGGATGATGAGGAGATGTCAACTTGGGGGGACCCATTGGTTCATTGCCTCAACATGCAGTATGGGGACCGGTTCGAGCAAAGAGAACCCTCCACTAAAGATATAGTCGTCCGAGTCAATATGGGCGACGAAGCCAATCCAAAGCTCATCTTCATGAGCGGTAGTCTCTCCCCAGAAGAAAAGGAGGAGTTAATTGCTCTTGTCAAGAAATATATCGACGTATTCGCTTGGACTTTCGAAGATATGCCAGGGTTCGACCCAAATGTGGCAACCAACTGCCTCAATATCAAATTGGATGCCAAACTTGTCAAGTAATAGCAGAGACAGTTTCGTCCGCAAATTATGGAGGTGATTGTGGTGGAAGTAAAAAGGCTCATCGAGTTAGACTTCATGACGGAAGTACAACATCCAGACTGGTTGGCGAACATCGTCCCAGTGCTGAAAAAGAACGGGACAATCAGGATCTGCGTCGACTACAAAGACCTGAACGCCGCTTACCCTAAAGATAATTTCCCTCTCCCGATCACCAATGTCATCATTGACAATGCGTGTGGGTTCGAGAGGATGTCCTTCGTGGATGGCTTTTCGAGATATGATCAGATTAAGATGCACCCGGATGATGCCAAACACACAGCATTCAGAAAGCCCCTCAACATATTCTACTACACGGTCATGCCGTTCGGTCTGAAGAACGCAGGCACCATGTACTAGCGGGCAATGACAAAAATTTTCTAGGTCATCTATGAAAAACTGTCGAATGCTATGTTGACGATCTGGTCGTAAAGAGCTGTGACAAAAATGGTCACATCAAAAATCTCAGAACAGTCTTCAAACTCATGCGAGCTCATCAGCTGAAGATGAACCTTGCCAAGTCCTTTCTTGGGATGTCCAGTTGCAAGTTCTTTGGGTTCGTAGTCACTAATAAAGGTGTTCACGTCAACCCTGATAGGGTGAAGGCAATTCGAGAACTACAACCTCTAAGAAATCTGAGAGAACTCAGGGGGTTACAAGAGCAATTGGTGTATATCTGGCGATTCATATCGAACCTATTCGAGAAGTGCTAGCCATTCTCTAAACTCAACAAGAAAGGTGTTTCACTTATTTGGGACAATGCTTGTCAAAAGGCCTTCAAGGACATTAAAGAATATCTCGCGAAGCCTCCTGTTCTCATTGCACCGCAGTTAGATAAACCGTTCCTGATCTACACCAAGGCAACAGATCATTCGTTAAGAGCTTTACTCACTCAAGACGATAACAGCGGTCACGAACAGGCGGTATACTACCTGAGCCGAACTCTAGTCGCTGCTGAGTCTCGTTATCCAATGATCGAGAAGCCGTGCCTTGCATTAGTGTTCGCAATTTAGAAGATGCGGTACTATTTAGTCAGACAGACAATTTATGTTATCTCCAACGTAAATCCAGTCTAGATAATCATGATGCAACCAGCCTCCATGAGTTGGCGTCTAGCAAAATGGGCCTTGCTCTTGTCCTAATACGATCTGCACTTCAAACAGCAGAAGTTAGTTAAGGGGCAAGCAATTTGTGATCTTTTGGCGGTAAATCTGATGACGGATGTAGCCGAATTATATGATGACTAGCTGGATGAAGCCCACGAAGTCAACACTACGTCGCATCAACAAATATGGCGACTATGCTTCGACGGAGCTTCTAGAGCAACTAATGTAGTGAGTGCCCACAGATGTTCTAAGATTTCTGCCAGAGTTAGAGTTTTCTTAGTTTCCCTGGGGAAACACGTCATGCCTCGAACCTATTCACTCACTGAGCCATGTTCTAATAATGTGGCCGAATACATCGCGCTACTGATTGGACTCAGTTTCGCCAAAGAGATAGGTGTCGAATATCTCAAAGCTTATGGCGATTCACAACTCATAGTCAAGCAGGTCCGTGGAGACTATGAAGTCAAGAATTCAGATCTAATTTCATATCACCAGGTGGTCATTGAGATGACAGACTCATTCGAAGAGTTTTTTATTGAATATATCCCATGCCTTCAAAACGCTTATGCAGATGCACTAACGGCATTAGTAGTGTCACTGGAGCAACCTCCTGAGGTCGAGCAGTTAGTCACTGTCGAGACTCATCAGCTATTCGTACCAATGTATGACGAATATGGCAAGGAGGAGGAAAACAATGGGGTGGTTACCAAGGAAGTATACACGACCCAAACCAAATTAGAGCCCCGTGATTGGCACTTTGCCATTATTGACTGCGTGCTACATGGTATTCTACCAGAGGACGTGAAGAGGAGAGAATCAATCCGGCGAAGAGCTCCTAGGTTCTTCTATAACACAGAGACTCAGATGCTATATCGTCGTGGGTATGATGGCTTACTGCTCTGGTGCCTTTCGAACAAAGAGGTAGAAGAAGCCCTTCAGGAAGCACATGAAGGCGAATGTGGCGCGCACCAGCCTGGTCCCAAGCTCTATGATCGTATTAGGAGAATGGAGTACTTCTAGCCAACAATGGTCAACGACGCGATCGAGTACGCTTGAAAGTGCCATGTGTGTCAAATTCACGCAAACTACATGCATCAGGCTCTAGAGAAGTTGCATCCTTCAGCTACATCCTGGCCGTTCGAAACATGGGGAATAGACATTGTGGGTTCTATTTTTCCTCCATCGATCAAAGGTGATCGGTTTATTCTAGTGATTACAGACTACTTCTCTAAGTGGGCTGAAGCAATCCCACTAAAAGAAGTGAAGACGAGCAACGTCATCAAGTTTATCAAACACCACGTCATCTACCGACACGGTGTACCAAGACAGATCATGCATGACAATGGTCCTCAATTTATCAGCAATTCCTTCATTAGTTTTTGCGAAAAATTCAAGATCCAAAATGTCTTGTCAACGGCCTATAATCCCACTACGAACAGATTAGCAGAGGTGTTTAACAAGACAATCATCAAGATTCTGTCAAAGCTTGTGAAGACTAACAAGCAAGACTGGGATGATAAGCTCGGAGAAGCACTCTGGGCATATCGCACCACCGTACACACGCCGGCCGGAGTGACTCCTTACTCTCTGGTCTACAGGTGTGAAACAGTCTTCTGCTGGAAATCTAAATCACATCACTTTGCATCACCCTCGCAATGGAGATGACGACCGAAGAACAACATCAGAAATGTCTCGAAGAGCTCGAGATGTTGGATGAAAAGCACCTGGAAGCTCAACAACGCATTGAGTTTTACCAAGCCAGAATGTCGAGAGCTTTCAACAAGAAAGTACGACACAGGAGTTTCAAATAAGGAGATCTGGTCCTCGCTGCTCGCCGACTGATAATCCTGAACTCTAAAAAGAAAGGTAAATTCGAACCCAAATAGGAAGGCCCGTTTGTAATAAAGATGGTCTATTCTAACGGTGCACATCGCCTAATTACCCAAAACAGCGACAAGCAATTAATGCCAATAAACGGGAAGTTCCTGAAGAAATACTATCCTTAGTATATTCAGGATAACTCGTTTCAACGAGAAGTTCCTCGTGGGATGTTTCACCCACTTTCCTCGAGGATAACCC
>JBAKGM010008407.1:0-12176 GCA_037177215.1 Asparagus racemosus | reverse complement strand
TTCTTCGATCGTCATCTCTGTTGCGAGGGCGATGCGAAGTGATGGAATATGAAATTGAGCGGAAGGACCGCTTCGCACCCATAGACCAGAGAGTACGAGGTTGCTCCAGTTGGCGTTCGTATGGTGGTGCGATATGCCTAGAGTGCTTCTCCGAGCTTATCGTCCCAATCTCACTTGTTAGACTTCACAAGCTTTGATAAGATTTTGATGATCATCTTATTGAATGCCTTAGCCAATCCATTTGTAGCTGGATTGTACGTCGTTGATGAGACGTCTTGGATCTTGAATTTATCACAAAACCTAATGAAGGAATTGCTAATAAATTGGGGACCATTGTCATGCACGAGTCTAAGAGAGTTTCATTCTTTTGGCATAATGTCATGTGTGGGACGGATTTAGATAATCTGCATGCTAGCCCGATTCAAACGGTAATCAGTAAAGACTCATCAAATCCGTTGATGGCTGAGCGTTTGCCAAAAATCATGAGTATTGTGGTTGATTATTTTAAATGAAATAAAAATCATAATAAGTAACAGGAAAAGAGGAGAATAGAAACTTATTCAAGAGTCGAGTCTTTCGACAAAGAAGTTACAGTGGTTCAAACATCAAGCTTATGACAACAGATTTGTTGTTCTAACTGGGACAACTCATCGCTGTAAGCTCGTTGAAGCTCCTCCTGCAACTCAGCCGTGAAAGACTTCTCGTTGGCACTTAGGACTTTGTAGCTTCCTCCTCAATCTCAGCCAGCTTTTGCTTCTAAAGATCAAGCTTCTTGGACATGACGGTGAGAGCCTCCTCTTTATTGGCCCTCGTCAGCTCCAAGACACTCAAGTTCTCTTCCTCCGCCTGAAGCTCCCGCCTGAGCTGTGCTATCTTGGCCTCGCTCGCTGTAACACAAGAGTGAAGGTGGCCCAGAGATGATGAAGTCTCAGCAACAATGGTCTCAATCTGATCCACTTGGTCCCGCTGCATTTGGACCTCGAGTCTAGCAAAAACACTAGTATCGCGCCAAGCCTCCAGACGAGCTTCTGCTCGAGCGGCAATATATGAAGAAGCACCTGCTACTTGCAGCTCCTCCAATCTCTAAAGCTTGTTCTCCAGATGATCTAGATCATCGGCAATAGCCTGGGCTAACTCTGGGTAACCAGCATCCTGTATCAAGGCCATCCTAGAGCTGAGAATAGGTCTAAACTGACGGATGGAAAGCCCGCTGTGGAGAAGCTTGTCGATCATCGTGTTTATGAAGGAAAAGAATGACTGAACCTCTATATAGATAATAAGCTGAGATGGGTCATCTTATGACATCAGCGCCGTCGCTAGATCATGAAGCTTCGATGTAAGCCCTGTAAAAAAAAGGGGAGGGTTAAATGCTTCAGAACCTTAAGTTAAAGATCGACGTAAATATCCTTAGCTGGGTAACCCATACCTGCTTCCATCGGTATAGCTTCATGCTCTAGCGGGGCCATCGGGGAAGTAACCGTCATTGATGCATTGACTGCAGTAGTTAGTCTCATGATGTGTTCATCTAGCACGATAGCTGTATTAGTCAGAAAGTGGCTAGTCCTGCAATCAACAACAGGGAGAAGCCATACCTTTGAAGGAACAAACCTCGACATCTTCAGGAATTGTTGTCTCAAGTGATACATCATCGGGAGGATAATCATTTCGGGGAGAGCCATATATATATCAGGTCGTCCATGGGGGTGTCCACAAGTAGACCAGGGCGGCATCAAAACGACGCTAAATCAGCCCGTTAATTGACTCCTTCTCCCCCCCACACATACGGAGGGGCCCTGGAGATTTATTCAGTGGAGTTATCACCCATTAAGGGTTATTTTTCATCCGCTTTCGTTTATTCGAGCCTCATGATTATTCTGACAAGGTATATGAGTATAAACTGCCTCCTATTTTGTCGAGAAGTTCCTGGAGAGTATTTTCATGAAATATTCTTAAGAATAACTTGACAACCCTCAATAGATCACTGGGAGTATGCAAGCACGAACTAGCTCTCCCAGCCTCAAAAGCTCGAAAAGCTTAAATTATATTGATACCGGTCAACGCGTCGCAAATGGAGAATTCACCAATTAACGGAGGAGTCTCGAAAAGTTTGATGGTCAATTATACAACAACTCACCGACATGAGTCAAAGCAAAAAGAACTCAGTTACCAGCTTTAGTTCAAGATTTCTACAGCGGTCAGACAATAAATGCAGTACCGTGACACTATCAAACATTCGTCAAAGCACCAAACGATTTGAAGGAATTGAAGCGATCGAGAATTGTGGCTATTTTCAGGTCCTGTTACACCGATGAAAGGTTTTGGCCTATCATATCCAAAGTATTTCAGGCTCTTCTGTAAAAGAACGAGACTGAAACACTTTGGAGGGGGTATCTGTAGGCGTTGAAAATTACTTATAAGTGCTGGACGTGACTCATGACGATAGATTGATGATCAATGACCCATCTGACGGTGCAACGGTGAACCACTGACAATGTAATCACGCCGCAAATTCATAAAGTGCGTTGGCAAATGCATGAAGTGAGTCGGCAAGGTGTACAAGTCAGTGAAACAACGAATCGTGGGATAAATCCAACGGTGAAGCTCCAGATCAGCGAATATCGACGAGATGGCACCAACCGAACTTGAACGTCAATGAAACAAAACCAATCAGACTCGAGAATCGACGAAACAAATCGTAGACTAAGGAATCGACACGATCGAATAAATCAGATTCGGAGAAACGTTAGAACGAAGCCACGTGGGCGGCACGGCGGCAGAGCCACCTAGGTGGCTCCGCCACAGATCCGACCCCCCCTCTTTTACCTATAAATAGAGAGGGGGGGTCTCATTTGCAGAGGCTGGATCTTTTTGCACTGAACTCCTTGCACGCGAGCTCTGCATTTTCCACAACTCCAGAGTTCTTCTCGACGTAGATCTAAAGGCTTAGAGAATCCTATGCATCGAGCAAAGGAGTTTGAGGAGATCTAGATCAGATCTACGGTGCATCCCTCCAGATTCAAATTTTGTTTTGATCCCGAGAAGAGTAACGATTTCGCTTGGTCGATCTCGTTCATTTAAGGCAATCTATTTCCTTTGTGAAATAGTCCCCTCGATCCCGTAGATCTTGGCCCAGATCTAATCACACGGTGGTCCACGGATAAACCCCAGTACCGATAAAGATCCCACGCAAATAGGACTCCGATAAACAGGATCTGCGTTTATTTAGGAGAAAGTTATAATTTTTCTTGATTTTCATTGTATGTCTTATAAAAAAGCGCCCTTTTTTGTTGAATTCATTTGTAAAAGCACAAAGCTATAATGAGTTCACAAGCAATGAAGATTGGACCAACTTTTCCCGCGAACAAAGGGAACTTGAGAAATTTGTTTTCCACTCTAAGCTAACCATGCAAAAATTTTATTACTTTAATTAAAAGTCTAAGTTGGACTATAGTGAAGTATACTACTTTGAAAATTATTTCTTAGAGAGTTTATTTAGAGTATCATAAAAGGTTAACTTGAGTATAAAACAAACCAAGAACTAGAGAGTTTAAAAGTTTATTAAGTAGATCAATTAGTAATTAACTCTATCAAGTTGGCAAGCGAAATATTTTTTTTAAAAAAAAATACTAACTAAAAATGAAGAGTTTGAATGAAAACAATACTAAGGAAGCAAAATAAAAGAAAATAACGAACTAGTCCCCACCCCCGCACCAATATTTTTGCATTGTCCTCAATGCAAACTCTATGATGCACAAAGTAAAGTAGATAGAAAATGAAGCACTTACATTTGTTTAGTAGACCTAGAACAATGAAAAATCTGCAATTACCTTTAGCATGAAGAGGATGTAGCCAACAATTTTTTTTCTTTTTTTCATCATTTTTTTATTTTTTCCTTTTTAGTAATTTCATTTTTACTTTTTAATTTTTTTCCATTTTTTTAAACAGAACAAGAAACTCTCAAGTGAGAGAAGAGTAAATTCTTTTTCTTAATATTACGAGACAAAGAGTAAAAATGTAGAATAAGAGATTGAAAATGAAAAGCTCGCATTCCACATCAAATCCTACCTTATTGCTAAAATTCTAGCCCGAACTTTAAAGAAGTATAAAATAATAAACTCAATGTTGTGCTTAAATTCTATACATTCTGAGGTTTTCAATCATTTCTGCAGCATTTGAAGGCAGATATGTTTCTTGTGCTTCTGGTATTGGCTAGTCTCAAATTTGAACGTCAGCTCCTTTTGACTGAAATTTTGTCTTAACACAACCAATTCTTCTTAAAACATTTTCTCATACTCAAGATTCATGGTTGATGTATGATAAGCTAGTTATTCTATAATTTCTAGGAACCTAAGCTTGTTAGCAAAAAGTTCTTCAAAGCCAACACTAGAGAAACTTGTGTCTGACTCTGTAAAAACTAGTTCTGATTCAAATTCCTCTAGTGTCTTTATTTCATCACCAAAAATCTCCTCAAAACTCAAGTCTGACTCACTCTCTTCTTCTAACTCTTCATTTGAATTTTCCTTGATATAATTTACTTCTAGGGGTTGATTAGTTGGGTTCCCTAAATTGAAAATATTGAGATCTACAGTCATATTCCCAAAGGACAGCTTCATTTGACCAGTTCTATAATTGATTAGAGCATTGAAAGTAGCTAAGAATGGTCTTCTTAAAATAACAAGTATCTGATATTTGAGATTGGAAATGGGCTGCGACTCCAAGACTATGAAATCAACAGGAAAAATAAACTCCCCTACCTTAATCAGAACATACTCTATCTCTCTCATGGGGATTTTGATGGATTTATTAGCTAACTATAAGGTGCATCTGGTTGGTTTAAATTCTCCTACATCAAGTTGCTAGTAGACCGAATAAGAAAACAAATTGACACTAGCTCCTAAGTCTAAAAGTATCTTATCGATGAAGATATTTCCTATGACACACGAGATAGTAGAACAACTAGAATCCTTATGTTTCAAAGGTATAGGCTTTGAGAGCATGTCACTGATATTGGTAGAAAGAAAGACTTTCTTCTGAATATTTATTGTTCTCTTCTTAGTGCACAAATCCTTAAAACATTTTGCATAAGATGGTATTTGTTAGATAGCATCTAAGAGAGGAACATTGACCTTGACTTGTTTAAAGGTTTCTAAGATCTTCTCTACATTGAGGAGAGTTTTTTCTAGACCTGAGTCTATCCGGAAAGGGAGCAGCGGGTTTAAACCTATCAAAATTAAGTTCAGGTTCGGTTTCAGGTTCTTGGTCATCGGAAGGGGCTGATTGTTGAGAGTTATCAGAAGAAGAGAGAGTTTGTTCAGGTTTAGCATTTTGACTAGGAGAAGAGGAAAAAAGAGTTTGATTTGAAGGTATTCTAACTTGATTATCGACTTGTTTCCCTAACTGTAGAGAATGGATTGCATTCACTTGAACTTGGTAAGTTGAACTTGACCCAATATCCTTAAGGTTTGCTACTGGTTGACTAGGAAATTTTTCCTTCTCTCTTTCACTCGCGGCACTAGCTAGTTGATCAAGTTGGGTTTCTAACCCAGCTATGGCTTGAGTGTTGGAATTGATCATTTGACCGGTTATTTGTATGAAGGAATTCAAAGGGTTGGATGTCTCGGTCAATATGTTAGTGGTATGTGTGAAAGCTTTAATCATGGCCTCTAAACCCTTTTCTAAGACACTGAGATGTTTCCCATGATCAAAACTCAGAGGATTTACTGCTTGATGATGAGGAGGCGGGCTTGGATAAGGCAAATTAGGTTGTTGAAAAGAGGAGAATAGAACTTTATTCAAGAGTCGAGTCTTTCAATAAAGAAGTTATAGTGGTTCAAACATCAAGCTTATGACAACAGATTTGTTGTTCTAACTGGGACAACTCAAAGATGTAAGCTCGTTGAAGCTCCTCCTGCAACTCAGCCCTGAAAAACTCCTCGTTGGCGCTCAAGGACTTCGTAGCTTCCTCTTCAATCTCAGCCAGCTTTTGCTTTGAAAGATCAAGCTTCTTGGACATGACGGTGAGAGCCTCCTCTTTATTGGCCCTTGTCAGCTCCACGACACTCAAGTTCTCGTCCTCCGCCTGAAGCTCTCGCCTGAGCTGTTCTATCTTGGCCACGCTCACTGTAACAGAGGAGTGAAGGTGGCCCAGAGATGATGAAGTCTCGGCAACAACGGTCTCAATCTGATTCACTTGGTCTCGCTGCATTTAGATCTCGAGTCCGCCAAAAACACGAGTATCGTACCAAGCCTCCAGACGAGCTTCTGCTCAAGCGGCTATATATGAAGAAGCACCGGCTACCTGCAGCTCTTGCAATCTCTGAAGCTTGATCTATAGACGATCGAGATCATCTGTAATAGCCTGAGCTAACTTTGGGTAACCAGCTTCCCATATCAAGGCCGTCCTAGGGCTGAGAATCGGCCTGAACTGACGGACGGAAAGTCCGCTGTGGAGAAGCTTGTCGATCATCGTGTTTATGAAGGAAAAGAATGAGCAGACCTCTATACAGATAATAAGCCGAGATGGGTCATCGTCTGACATCAATGCCCTCGCCAGATCATGGAGTTGGGATGTCAGCCCTACAAAAAAGAAAAGGAGAATTTTAGAATCTCAAGTCAAAGGCTAGCATAAATATCCTTAGCGGGATAAACCATACCTGTGTCCAACGGTATAGCTTCGCGGTCTAGCAGGGCCATCGGGACCATCGTTGTGCACCAACCACTATAGTCGGTCTCATGACGTGTTCATCAGGCACGACAGCTGCCATAGTAGTTGACTCTAGAGGAGCATCGGAGAGAGGAGCTAGATGATGAGCCTAAATAGGAGTTCCTGTAAACAGTAAAATAAATTCCTCAAGTCATCAAATTGTGGTTGTATTAGTTAAAAATGGATAGTCCTACAATTAACTAGGGGAGAGTCCATACCTCTAGAAGAACAAGCCTCGGTAGTCCCGGGAATTGTTACCTCAAGCAATAGGTCACCAGGAAGATAGCCATCACGGGGCGAGCCGTATATCAGGTCATCCATGGGGGTGTCTACAAGCAAGCCATTTTCATCAAAGTCCTCTATCCAAAAATCTGATATAAGAGGGCATAAGTGAAAGAAGCAGAATCAAGAACCTGTGGTCGGCTAAAACGACTTACCCCCTACAGTGGAGTCAACCTCTCTAATCTTAGTCTGCACGTTTGCTTCCTGTAATTTTTCTAAAAGAGCAAGAAGCATAGAGACAGTTAGAGGAGGCACGAATTCTGAGTCGTTCAATTCCCATATTCACCGTCTAAATGGGGTATTACCAATGATAGATGTACCTGGATTGGTTGAATCAGGTCCTACATTGGTAGTTTCAGGCTCGTCTATCACAAACCCATGTGCCTGTTGAGTGAAACTGGGTCCGGCGGAATCATGATGGGGAAAATCGAAGCTGGCATTGCCATCTCCATATCCTCCTGCACAAAAATGGAGAAATGTGAGCCTTGAGGTCAAAGAATTAAATGGTCAAAGGAACTACGTGGTGGTTAAGCGTTACCTCCGTCGCTGAATGGGTCGTCACTAGTCAAGTCTACATCAAAAGCTCGAGTCTTCTTTTGCTTAATGGCCTGAGTCCTAACTCGAGGCTTCACCCCCGTAAGAAGGGTGAAGCTCCTCCTCCTCCTCAACTGTCCTTCCTGAAGATTAAAGTGGATGTCTGACCTAACAAGAAAAAAAGAGAAGAAAGAGAGGGGGTACTGACAAACCTGTCCCAAAGGCCTCCTCATCTCTGTCATCTGAATGATCTTCTCGTGAGGTCCCCTCAGCAGAACTGAAGACCTCCTCTTCATCCTTGTCCGGTTGACGAGTCTTGCAGCGCTTCCTCTGTGCCCGAGCAGCTCTTCCTCTGTGCTCGAGCAGCCCTCTGAATCGTCTAAGTGTCAGCACGAGAGGTTTCTTTGGCCACTAACTCCGCAATGGACTCACGTGGACAGGCTCATCAGCTACCAAGAGCCACCTGCAATATAAGAATGTCGACTCTAGCTGGCGGTCAGCAGTTGGGAGGCTAAACCTAGAGCCAGTGCACCCTGTCACGCTCTATAGCCACATTTGGACTCCATCCACCAATCTGCCGTGAGTCCAGAGCTGCCGATTCAGATTTCTAATATAAAGTTGATCATAACCGAACTGACGGGTGAAGCGAAAAGGGAGATATGGCTCGATGAAGCACTCATCTCTCACCCAAAAGGTGAGGTAGCCTGGCCTGATGTTCCTCAGCCAATTAAAGTAGCCGACATCAAGTGAAGTCTGGTTCGCCCTCGACCTCTCCTCGTCAATCAGTGACTCACCAAACTAACCGAAGAATCATGAAAAGCACCTGGAGAAGACCCAACCCTTGTGAATCTGCAGCTGCTTCTGTATCTCTGCGAATCCACGCCCCTTTCATTTGCAATCCTCTAACAACTGTAGTAAGGAGGTGGATGGATCTGCAAGGCCTGGTGCTGACATCATATCAGGGTGGTGAAGGACGATCCAGTCCATCAAGTAGGTGTATGGAAGCTCCACCTAAATTGTAGGAATCTGAGTCGATGGTTCGCCCTTCCCCTGAGTGAAGGCACTGACTATCTGACGGAGCCCACGATGAATGTTAGCCACCATCACTGGAAGAAGGGTAAGTTCCTCTTATGGGTGAGCTGAACTGCAGGGTAAAGCACCTCCAATGGTAGGGCATCGCCAGACTGATACGGTACCACGCACTTCTTCACCCAGATTGCGAGGTAGCCAGCTAAAAGGGTCATCGACCAGATCGGCTTCACTGCATGTTATAAGAAAGTCACAAACTTGGTCCCTACAGGAAAACCATCCTCGGTGCTGCTAAGGGTATAGGAGCTAGTGCTGGACTTCCTGATTAGCTCGTTAACCTCCGAAGGAGTGAGCGGTGCCAACTCACAGATCGCCTCGCCAGAATTGCCATCCAGGTGCCTGAACAAATAATCTGCGAACTGCTTCAGGCTCACTTGTGATTTTCTCTTCGCTAGTGGCTCAGCCTATGCCAAAGCAATGTGATAGTGGCAAGTGAGATCCCATAAGGTATCATAATGGCTGGGCATGTGATCTTTCACTTGACTCAGCTCCCAATTTGAGGGAAAATACTCTTGTATAACATCTTCCCCATGGGTAAGCCGGAGATCCGATGCATCTCATGGAAAGCTAGCCCTAGCTCACCATGCCTAGTCAAAAATGTTTTCGAGTCCAGGTCGTAGAGCTCCGATAAGACAAAGAAGTGGTTGGCGCTAATTTGGAGCCCATACGTAGTGGCACGGATCGCTGCACATAAGCCACAAGCATGAAGCTCCTCACCCCATCGGCTAATGACATAGTTTGTCAGACGATTTCACTAGAGCTTATCTCAAGAATGAACCTAGCCATAAAATCTGTGACGGGGCACCGACATCTCTCACCCCAGCTTCGCAAGATGATTCTTCAAAGTCTGGGTAGTAGAAAATAACTCATCACGGGGCGGTGTGTCTAATCCCAACATGTCGGGACGTAGTCTGATGACACGACTTCTACTCGAGCCTGGGATCACCTGGTGGGTGATGAACCCATAGTGAATGTGGTCATGCTCCTCCGTCAAGTGCCACGACATCTCACGTGTCACGGCCTGGTGCCTCAACTCGCTCAATGAGAGATGGCGAGTTATCTATGGAAGATATAAGGACCCTCTATCATCCTTATGCAGCCACTGCTTACTCTCAATAAAGGCTGCATTCGGATCTTTGACGGAATCGCCGAATAGGTAGTCCGTCTTCCTCAGAGGCTGAGTAGAACTGGTATCTCTCACAAGTGGCGCGTCAGTAATCAATAGTCGAAGGACACGAGGGCTCCCCTCAAGTACCGCCTAGGTGGCCTCTGCTGATGTACTTGATGCAAACTGAGATGAGGTCAAAATGACAGGATCATTGCATGAATCATAATGCTCGCCGCGACGCCCCTCAACTGCATGAGAAGAGAACGCTCCAGAGTGATATTCAACTGAAACAGAGAATTAGAATGGGTTAGACTCCACCATAAAGGACATCTTGAGGGCAAGATGAGGTGTCGAACTCATCTTGCAAACCCGTGAGATAGAGTCATGGCCTTAGAAGGGGTGAGACGATTCTAGCTGCATTACGCACTCATAAGACAATATACCCCATCGCATAAGTGAAGTGACAGGGTACCCTATCCTACAGAACGCAATGCAGCACGGAATCGCCCCCATTGATGGCCTCGAGATAGGTGTTGACCAAGCAAAACTATCTTTTAAGCATCAAACCTCATAAAGGAGGATCTCGGCTCTTCCCAATCGCCTTATGAAGGAGAATGAAGCAGGGATGCAATATGCCATATGCAGATGTTGAATATACTAAAAAAGAGAGAAGCTCACCAGCAAATGATGAAGGCGCACCCTCACATTGCAGAGTGGCCGATTGACTCCTCAGAATGCGTGATCTCCCTGATGCCATATCGATCTGCAAAGGGATTGAATAGGTCAGATACAAAGAGGAGCCGAAATATAAAAGGGAAACTATGAATTTTAACCAAAATCCTGCAAAAATATGGGATTTTACTGTTGAAATTCTAGTTAAATCCCACAAGATTCGCATTCGACGAGATCAGACTCGACAAATGACAAAAAAGGAAGAAGAAGAGCCAAACGTCGCCTGGGTGGCTCGGCCAAGGCCGAACCACCCCAGGGTGGCTCAGTCAAGGCTGAGCCCCGTGGTGGCTGCTCGGCCAAGGCCGAGCCCCCTAGTGGCGGCGACTTGTTTTCTTTTCCTCCCTTCGAAAACCCTCGACCCGAGATCCAAATCTATAGATCTATATGCAAAATTTATGAGATTTACCTGAAAAAAGAGCTCGAGGGGCCTGAGAGGTTTGAAAAAGCTGAGATTTTGAAGGATTATTCGAGTCCCGGGTGTGGAGGAAACACGGATCTCAAATGAATATTAGGGTTTGAGGGAGACGAGGTGATGAAGAAAGAAGAAACAAGAAAAAAGAGAGCGAAGGGAGGTGGCCAAACAGAGAATAAAAGGTGAACGTGGGGGTCTTTTTAAATCAGCCCCAAGTTGATCCAATCCAGTTTTGGACAGGACTCAAATCAGACCTTTAACAGGAATTCAAACCAGGGCTAAATCGGGTACCAAAACAGCGCTAAATCAGTCCGTTAATTGACTCCTTCTCTCTCCCACACATCTGGAGAAACCCCAGAGATTTATTCAGCGGGATTATCACCCCATGAAGGTCACCTTGCATCCTGTCTAATTTATTCAAGTCTCATGGATACTCCGACAAGGTATACGAGTATAAACTGCCTCCTATTTTGTCGAGAAGTTCCTGGAGAGTATTCTCATAAAATATTCTTAAGGATAACTTGATGACCCTCAATGGATCATCGGGAGTACGCAAGCATGAACTGGCTCTCCAAGCCTCAAAAGCTCAAAAAGCTTAAATTGTGATGATGCTGGTCAACGCATCGTAAATGGAGAATTCGCCAATTAACGGAGGAGTCTCGAAAAGTTCGATGGTTAGTTATACAACAACTCACCGACATGAGTCCAAGCAAAAAGAACTCAGTTACCCACTTCAGTTCAAGATTTCGACAGTGGTCAGACAATAAATGCAGTACCGTGACACTATCAAACGTTCGACAAAGCATCGGACGGTTTGAAGGAATTGAAGAAATTGAGAATTGAGGCTCTTTCGGGTCCTGTTACACCGATTAAAGGTTTGGATCTTTCATATCTAAAGTATTTCAGGCTCTTCTGTAAAAGAATGAAACTGAAACACTTTAGAGGGGGTATCTGTAGGCGTTAAAAATTTCCTATAAGTGCCCGAACGTGACTCATGACGATGGATTGACGATCGACGACCCATCCAACGGTGCAACGGCAAACCATTGACGATGTAGGATCGTTGATCTAACACACTAAAACACTAGAGGGGGGTGAATAGTGTTTTATAAAAGTTTATACAAGATAGATAATAAATTGCAGCAAAGATAGAAACAAACACAAAAATAACAATCACAAACACAGAGATTTTATACTGGTTCCACCTCCCCGGTGTACATCCAGTCCCCAAGCAAATCTCGCTTGAGAGTTTCCACTATGATTTTGAAATACCCTTACAAAATCAAATGCAAACCTGACCAATTTGCAAGACCATG
>JBAKGM010008347.1:0-12183 GCA_037177215.1 Asparagus racemosus | reverse complement strand
AAAATTCAAACTTATGGATTCAAAAACTTCTATCTCATTTCTGAACATGTAACCTATTTATATCCCTTTGAAAAGACACTTTTTCAGCCAAATGGGAAAACAAAAAACACCCTAGTCCCAGCTGCCATCGCCGTCTTCACTGTCCCCATCGTCGTCGTCATCTTCTTCCTCCTCATCCTCACCCTCCTCCTCGTCATCCCCCTCCTCGACGCCAAGTTCGCACACTGGCTCCCCTTCTCTCTAGGCCCTCGAGAACGGATAGGTAACTCTAGACACGAGGGGGATAGGTGAAGGCGGAGGACGAAAGAACACTCGAGGGAACCTGGGCCTTTAGGTAGTCGAAGCGGGCCTTGACAGCTAGCGACAACTCGACCTTGCCGAAGGGCCCATGTCTGTACTCCTTGATAACCTCCTTCTCACCCTCCTCGGATGATGCATGGTCTAATCGAGCCTTCATCGAGCTAGCGTTGGCCAGGGCCTCCTGCTGTGCCGCCTTAGGTGCATCCAGCTCTGCCCTCAAGCTTTGGAGCGCAAGCCGCTCGGATAGGAGCTCTTCTTAAATCGATTGCTTCTCGAGCTTCTCGGCCTCAAATTGTCTCTCCAAATCCTCAGTCTGTGACCTCCACTCGGCGACCTCCCGCTCAGGCCCCTCAGCCTTCCTCTTGAGCTGAATGACCTCCTCCTTGAGCTTATTCAGGGAAGCCGACTGCTTGGCGTAGTGAGTTTGAAGGCTAGCAATAGTGGACTGCTTAGCCTCCAACTCAGTGCTCCATTTCACGTTGACACCTTCCCTCTCAGCCTCTAAGGCAGCTGCCCTCTCTTCAGCTTCATCGCGACTTGCCTTCTTGGCAATAAGCCTTGACGACAAGTCGTCGACGACATCCAACGTAGCCGAGAGTTGATAAAATAGCTCCTCCCCAATTAGAGCCCCGTGAGTCTGGTAACTCAGTAGAGCTAGCCGCAGGCCGACCGAGGGCGTCCCCTGCAACAGGTCCCTGTCCCTTAGGAGGGTGAACTACTTGGAGGCAACAAGCTGTGACCACCCTGATAGGAACACCGAATCCTCCTTGTGGAGGGAATGGTTTGGGACGAACCTGTCATCCGGGAGGGGGTCTTCTCTTGCCAAATACCCCACCTCCAAGTCGCGATGAGTTGGGCCTGAATCTCCTTCCATCTGCCACCAATTTCTGTAGTTGTGTGGCAGAAGGGAATCTTGATTCCCAAGCTCCCGAGCCGACCCATGAGAGCTGACCTTAATGACGAGCCGACCGGGGCGACAGATCTCTTTCCTGCCCTCCTATCTAGTTCGACAGGAGCAGTATCCACCACCCGACCTGTAGGGCTGAACTCCTTGGTAGCTGGGGCTTCCAGCTCGACCAACCCAGAAGGCAATTCCCTACCGAGAGACGACCCCTCTGTGGCTCCTTCCCCAGTCATCGGAGCTCTCGCTGGGACGATCTCGCCCTGACTGGGGGCCACCTCTTTGGCTGGGGCCGCTCCTTCAGCCACCACCTCAGGAGTCGGCACCTTCAGCTTGGCCGTCTTCTTCTTCTTTTTCTTCAGCTTGTTCGCCGAAGGAAGGGAAGCATCCATCTGCAACATGGCCTTCAGCTGGTCAAACCCCCGCTTCAAGCTGCTACTCGTCTGCGGCTGACAACCCTCCAGCCCTCGCCCTCTTCTGGGGAAGTTGCACCCCTGCGACTTTGACGAGGCTCGGGAGCCCGTTCTTGGGATCCTTGACCTGTGGCAAGGTCTCTTCGAGCAGCTCCTTCTCTCTCCCCACGTCGACCTCAGTTGGATGAATGAACGACAACCCCGCTACCCTTAGCGAAGCGTTGTTGAACAAGTTACGACCCCTCTGAGACCCCGCGTACTGTCAGAACCTCTCTAATTTGAGCTTCTCATCTGTGGAAGGAGGAAGGTCCTTTAGGCCGTCCTTATTAATTTCCGGCCAAGAATGACAAGCCAAAATGGTGTCGGTGCCGAAGACTCAGAAGAACTTGTTCTTCTAGTCCTTATTTGAATCCAGACTCTCGATGAACCGGTGACCCACATATCCAAAAAAGAAGTGAGCGTCCTTCTTGGACGACCTCACTTTAACAAGGTGGCCAAACAGCTGAAGGGTTGGCTCCACCTTTACCTAGTGGCAGATCACTTGAAACGCCATTATGGTAGCGATGGCGTTGGGAGCAAACAGTACTGGGGATACCCCCAATCGTTCTCATAGCCTCCTCACGAACGGCGACAGTGGGAGGTGCAACCCATTATCCAGATGCACCTTATACATCGGCAGCTTGTCCGCGCCGTGATAAAAAATGAAGCTACCCTTCTCCAGAAGAGAGGCCGTAAACCCCTCGCAGAAATCATACCTCTCGCTGAGCTCCTCTAGATCCCTCTCCTCCGTCTTTGATTCCCAAGACCTAAGCTTGGGAATCCTATCAGTGAAAGTAGGAGCAGAAGCAGCCATGGCAGAAGATTAGAGAAAATTTAAGCGAGGAGAAGAAGAGCAGTGAGTTTCTAGAAAGCGTGAAAGGAAAATTTCCCAATGGGAAGGAGGCATATATAGGCGTTTAGGGTAACCACGTGTCCACTCTTGAGCGGCGTTTCGATATCTAAGACCAACGACTGAGATTGGCACTCGTACACAACCGTCTTATAAAAATAAAAAAACTCACCGCTTTTAAAGCCCACATCTTTTCTTTCAAAATTTGAAATGCCTTTGGCAGCTAAAGTACCGCTGACGTCATGCCTTATCTTCTACAGCGACACCAACCACTCCCCCGCCTCGAAAACTAGACATGCCAAATGTTTAAAGGTCGACCAACTCTGGTCGATCAACCTCCAAGCTAATAGATGCTAGGGGCTTAGACAGCTTAAGGACTAACAACAAGTCGGCAAGGCATCACCTCAAGCCGTCGACCCTACAACAGGTCACCCTAATTGCCCAAGTCGGGTAGTTCAACCCTTCAATCCATCTAAACCATGATGCACAGCATAAGACACAAATCACAAGATAGCAGAATAGATGACAAAAAGAATTTTTATTCAATTTCTTTGAAAAAATATAAGTATTCATGCTTGCCTATAAGTTATACAAGTGCTAGGCTCTTAAAACATAAAGCTACCTAGTCGGCGTCGGCCCCACTCGAAGAATTGTCACCCGACAACTCTTCATCTTCCTCTTCACCTCCACCCTCACCTAGGCCGTAGCTGGCTCCCGCCTCCTCATATCTAGAGAGGATCTTTATGTGGCCGGCTATGCTCAGTGGATATTGAAGCCGACAGGGAATGTCTTTAAACTTAGCCGGGAGTTGTTTGACTATGAAGTCACTGCCCACTTTGCAGGCTAGTGCGACCTCGACCTTGCCCAAAGTACTGCGGCAACTCCTCGATGATGGTGGGTCGATTCCTCTCCACTATGGTGGATTCATAGTCACTCGATTCTAACGACCTAATCCTTTCCTCAGCCTTGCTCAAGGACTCTTTGAGTCGAGCGCATTCTCCTTCAAATCGTCGGTTAGTGGCCTCCGCCTCTGCGCACTGGGTCTTGGCATGCTGAGCGACCTGCTTCTCAAGCGCGACTTGCACTACAGCCAAGTCTCGCTCCCTATAGACTTCGTCGGTTGACTCAGGCTGCTCGCCTTTGACTTGGAGTCGTTGTCGGAGCTCCTCGATTTTGACCGACCTCCTGTCGCTTAATGCCTTCAGATCCACGATCACGTGCTCCTTAGCTCTCGTTTCGTGGTGCCAATCATCAAGCTCAGCCTGTTTAACCAAGAGCTCTCGGATGACGTGGTCGAACTCTTCACTCCCCTCTACCCCGAGAACCCTTTCTTTTTGAGCTCCTCATAGGCGCGGTGACCTTGGACCAGCCTGTGGCACAACTCCCGCTCTAGTAGACATCCCCTAGTCAAGTAGCTCCGTAGGATCACATGAAGACCCAGTTCGGGGATCGTCTTCAAGATCTCTTTGTCTTCAGGTAGATTGAACTGCTCTACCACCTTTGCTTGTGAGTAACCCAACCTGAGTACAGACGAGTGAACATCCAAGTGTCCGTCCGGCTTGAACCGATGCCCTGCATCAGGTTCTCCCTCGTAATGATCAGAGGGAGAGACCATCCTTATCAGCACATTGCTCGCCCTGATCCAATCCCTATCAGTGTTGATAAAATAGTACTGGGATGGCTACCCCCTGGGGTGGGATCTGTCTCCTGATCCCTGACTGGCTCCTTACCCTGCCTATGGGGTGGCTCTGCTTGGGAACCGCCTGCACCACCGGCCGACCAACTTTCGGGCACCTCTTGGTCAGCCTCGTTACTTGGTGAACTCGGGATCGCACATCCAAGCATAGAAGCACCAACCTCCTCTCGGTCGGCCTGGTCCTCAGCGGAGATCGATTGATGGTCGGTCTCTTGACCCCGAGTCAGATGAGTCGACCTCTAGGAGGGGTGGTCCGCCCATTCCTAGCCGTCTCGACCCCCGAGGGTCACGGCAGGTCTTTTTCTATCGATGTCTCTCGAGGTTGATGACACCCAGTGGCGCGACACTTCCAGCCACCTCTCCATGACCGACCGGAACCTCCTCTCCCCTATCCCCCAAAGGTAGAGTTTCCTCTCGAGCAGGCTCTTGTCACTGACGTTTCTCTAGGCGAGCCGCCTCCCCCTCAGAACCCTCCGAACACTCTTCATTAGGTGGGGACTCTGCATTAACTATTCTGTTGACCCTCCCACAAAATGTTATATTGTGAGCCCTCATCTCACCCGACAGGCCCGCGAGGACCGACGACCTGCGAGGACCAATGAAATCCCATGGTGGCGCAAAACAGAGATGTCAAGCAGAGCTTGCATGTCGTGCGGCCCCGTGCATTGGGCAATCTGGTCTAATTCCTGCTATTCGACCTTCGACAAGGGCTTTGGCTCCAAAGCTTCTCTCCTTATCTCTGGCCACACCGAGCAGCCCAGATCGGCGTCATCCCCAGCGACCCAAATGAACCGGTCCTTCCACCCCTTGTGCGACTTCAAGAGCCCAAGGATAATCTTGAACTCCCCCGACATCTGGAGGTTATAATGTGTCGCCTTAGGGATGATCAAGCTGACTAAATGGCTCAGCACGCTCATGACGATGAAGCCGACCAATATAGCTATGAAATTTGGCTGCATCTGCATGGGAGATACTCCCAGCTCCTCGAATACTTTTTTAGAGAAACGGATGCAACGGCAACCGAAGCCCGCACTCTAGATGTTTGAGGTAGATGGGAGCCCACTGATCCCCATGGCAATACACTGGCGATGACTTCGCCGGAGCCTCCAACTTGTACTCCCTCAGAATATCAAACTTCGAATAAAGAAAGTGCATCTACGCTCGAGTCACCTTCGAGCGAAACTTGTCAAGCTGCCCTCGTCGATTGAAGTCTATTAGAAATCTTTACTTTGCTTGCCAGAAGATCGCCGGAGTTCTCTCTTGAGGAAGATGAAAGTAAAAGCTTTCCGTCGCCACTGCTCTACATTTATACGGAGGCCCTATCTGCCCCACATTTGTTCACGATCAACGGTTAGGATTAGGGCTCAAGCCCTGAGGCATTGCCTCGAAAAATGAAGAGCCCATCTCATTCATTCTAAAAAGGCCCACCACCAGGCTGAGAAGGCGAAACGCCGATGGTCTGGAAACTGCCTGCTGACATCAGCCATGTCCCATCGCAGGAACGTTCTAGCCTCTTCTTCGATTCATTCTTGCCCGACCCAGGCCACCCTATTTGTTTCACTTGGGCTCCTTTCTAACCAACTCCAAGCGAAAGGGGTCAGCTGTTATGGTTATAACTAGTAATAAGTGATTAAAAAGGAAAACTGAGGGTGGCACAGACCCCCGCGACCAGCCTACAAAATGACCTACACTCACCGCCCACCTCATAACATATCGGACGACTGCCCCCCGCAGCTAACACGAGAGGCAACGTAGGTCGGGCCGTTGATCCCTTGTCAGACCCTCAGCTCACAAGCCCCCAGTCATCCACTTAGACACGAAAGAGAGACCAGTCGCTGCCCTCTAACTACTCGATCCATGGACGACGCGAAAGGCGGTGATGGTCGTCCACTCAGCGAAAGGCGGTGATGGTCGTCCACTCAGCCAACCATTCACCCTAGCGATTCATGGACGACGCGAAGGGCAGTGATGGTCTTCCACTCGGCCAACCATTTGCCCTAGCGATCCTTGGATGACGTGAAAGGTGGTGATGGTCGTCCACTCGGCCAACTATTCACCCTAGTGATCCTTGGAAGATGTGAAAAGCAGTGATGGTCGTCCACTTTATCAAATTATTCTAAGTGACTCTAGAAGCGATCCAAGCTGACCATTTGGCCTAGACTCCCCCCTCCGTCGCTCGTGGTCCCCCTACCTAGACGACGGCTATCTGAAGTCTACACCTGACAATCCATCACTATCGCATTAAATATGTTGACAGCCCCCTTTACTCCTCCATCCCTCACGGTATTTAAGGTACCTCGGACCCATGCTACTGCAGAAGCTGCCAATCCCATCCCATTAATGGTGAATAAACAATGCCAACTCTCGGTCCGCTCACATTTTGACACCTGTAAAGGCATGCTACTGTGATAGGGGCATGCTACTGTGGCCGGTGCTTGTAGGCATTGAAAATCGCTTATCAGTACCCAAACTAGACTCGTGATGGTAGGTTGACAATTGATGACCCATCTAACGATGCGACCAAGAACCGCTGATGACGCAACTACGCCGCAAAACGCATAAAGCGAGTCGACGAATGCATGAAGTGAGTCGGCAAGGTATATAGGTCAACGAAGCGATGTATCATCGAATAAATCCAGCGACGAAGCTTCAGGTCAGCGAGATTCGACAAAGCGAGTTGACCAGACTCTAACGTCGACCAGACGGAATCAACCAGACTCAGGCGACGACAGAACTACGCCGATCGGATTCTGGAATCAATGGAACGATGAACTGAGCTCTGATTCAGCACGACCGGATGGAAACGAGCTTAGATAGAACAGTGGATGAACAGACGAACACCAGAACGGAAGTGGAGTGCTAAATGAACGCCTCAGCCAAGCCGAGGCACCATTTGGTGCCTTAGCCACAGTGCCGAGGCACCAATGGTGCCTGGCCAGAAATAGTGCCCCCTTGTTCTTTTGCCTATAAATAGGCTAGGGGGGTTCAGTTCTAAGGGTTAGAAAATTTTGCAGCTCAAGGCGAGATCCACGCGAGTTTTTGCACAGATCTGAGCATCTACAAAATCAAAAAGGCTAGATCTAGATCCAGGGCAAGCGACGAGTGTCTTCAACCTCAGATCCACACGACGAGAGGAAGATCAGGAGTAGATCTACATCAGATCTATGGCGTATCCCTCTGGATCTAAGCTTGGTCTTAGTCCCGAGAAGAGCCGTGAAATTGCTTGGTCGATTTCACCTGCTTTAGGAGATCTATTTCCTTCATGGAATAGTCCCCTCAATCCCATAGATCTTGAATTAGATCAGATTATGCGGTGGTCAACAGACACAAAAAGTACCCGGCACAGGCAAAGACACCCACACAAGCGAGGATCCGATAAACAGATCCCGCGTTTGTTCAACAACGGTAAGAAAGTTGTAATTTTTTCAGTTCTCATTGTAAGCCTTATAAAAAGGCGAGATTTTTATCTGAATTTCATTGTAAAAAAACTAATTTGTAATGAGTTCAAATCAATGACAATCAGAATGACATTCCCCGCGAACAAGCTGGCGACCACTTAACTATTTTTTCAATGACATTCCCCGCGAACAAGCTGCTGACTGTGGTACATCACAGAATCACTCCCGTCATTGGCCGAAATATAAGCGTCGACTGTGGTACATCACAGATGTCCCAAACGAGTGTTGGAACAGCTTCTGCGTTATACACGACGACCGTGTTGGTAGGTGCAAGTCAAGATCGTTGTATAATCATGTCATTACATCAGTCAAAGACAACGGGTACTCTAAATCATCTTTTATTAATTTGTCAGTAAGTTGCCAATTACAGCCTTCATGCGATGATTCTTCATCATCAAGATTGATTACAAGGGGTACAATATCATTCAAAACAAACCCACCATCGTAATCAAGCCCGATTTCGGTATCAGCTTCCCCACCGCTGTCCGTGCCTTGGGCCGATGATTCAGTATTGGACTCATCACCATAGAGGAGAGAATCAGTGAAATAATTCTCAATCTCCTTAAACGGCTATTTGTCTGCGACCACCATCTTGACTTCATTATTCATGTCTACGTATTTGAGACACTGATGAAGAGTAGAGAGAACTATAACGTTATTATGGATCCAAGGTCGACCCAATAATAAGTTATAGGAAGTCTCAGCATCGATCACATAACATGTGACTTCGAACATCAAATCTCCCATCTGGCACTTCACTCAGATTTACCAAGCGGACGAGACCTGCTGGTGTTAAATTTGTAGATACTATGCTGGTTGTTGCCAACTTACTGGCAGGAATCCCGAGACTATACATGAGGCGCAGGGGCATGATACTCACAGCGGAACCTAGATCAACTTGGATCCGGTTAACTTCACTGGAGCTAATGTACCCAGTAAAGTACAGCCACCTATCATGCTTAGAATTCCTTGTCTGCATGTCCTCCTTGGTAAAGGTGATGCAGGAGAGGTGCTTGGTAGCCAGGTGGCAGTGCTGTGCCGACAACTCCGGCTCTTCGGGAGCTGACTTGATCTGAGTAAGGAATACTTCAGAGTTAGCCAAGGCCTCTTGTAGGGCATCCCGGGTCTCTTTGGACAGTCGTAGAAGCTCATAGAGAGTGATCCTGGCTGGTATGTTGGCCAGCTGAGCCATCACATTGAAGCGATATGGGGGGTTAGAGCTTCCTAGTTTGTCTCCTCCAATCAGACGATTGAAACGAGACTGCTTTGGGAGCTAAACCTCTGGTGGTTTCTTCTCCTTCAACTTAGCCGTAGCTTCTTTGGCAGCTACCTGCTGTTGTGCCTTTTCGGCGTGAGTGAGGGGTGTTGTTGGTACCCCCAGCTCTGATAGCGTCTTGGCGTTTGGATCAGAAACTTCTGGGTACTTGTACCTATACTCATGTCTGCTCCTGATGGCGTGGGCTTCAGGTTTCTCCTCGGAGAGTTGGAGTGTCACCACTTGTTCATCATATTCCTCCAAGACCGCAGAAGTAGCATGGCACAATTTTCCCTTCTCCTCTGACTTTTTCTTGGAGGAAGAGGAAGCTGCCCATTGATCATCTTCAAGTAGGTCTGGGTGGTCCCACAAGACCTCGCCATTTGGGGCCGTATGTGGCACGAGCCCTTTTTAGCGTTGCTTGTGTGGATCATCATTCACTGTCTTTATCGCCACCTTTACTACAGGCTCGGGTTCGAACCACGTCAAAGGTACCGACCCAAAGCTGATAGATACTGCATTCGCTCTGACCTTCTTTTCCTTGGATGGCTTCATTGTGATGACTCCCACATCAATTACGACCTGGATTTTGTCCTTGAGGCTAAAGCATGACTTGGTGGGGTGGTGAACCGCCCTGTGGTAAGCACAGTATCTCGGGTCGTTTGTCCTCTTCACTTCCTCTTGATTCTGGATCGGAGGGAGCTTGATCTTATTATTCTCCACTAGATACTTAAAGAGACCGGGAATCTCGTTGTTCCTGAAAGAATAGGACTTCGGGAATCTCGGTTCTAAGGCCCTCAATGGATTTGATAAAAATGGCATGTTATACTATCCAATGCTTCAATTATCTTGACTCGAGCTTCACCTATGAGGTACCACACCTCGTTGCCTGGTTAGAAGAAGGCCAGCATTTCCGCATGGAGCGCAAGACCCTTCCAGTGAGCAAGCTTCCGGTCACAGCGCAAGGCTAGTTGAATACCGCCCACACGCCAAACCTCCCCCAAGCAGCTTACTAAGAACGGGTAGAAGTCCGCGTAGGACCCCCACCTAACACCAATAATGGAGATCACCCATTTCAAAGTATCCTCCAACCGCTGAAGGACGCCCCTCACAGTACTAGAGTTAGGGTCAGCAAAGCCCTGACCCAGAACGATCACGGCGAGAGGTTGAATTTGAGGGAGGGGCCCATAGTGGTCAACAGGCGGGTTCCATCTATAAACTCTGATGCTAGTCAAATCAGGAAAACCAGGCTTACACTGAGGTTGAGGAGTGGGCAACTCCGGTACGAACTGAGGTGAAGTAAAAATGGCAGGATCGTCACATGTGGAATAATCCTCACCACGGCGTCCGTCAACCGCATGAGAAGGAAACACTCTAGAGGGGTACTCGACTGAATAAAAAATTAGGACGGGTCAAACTCAGATACAAAGAAAATATGAGGCATTGAACTCATCTCGCAAACCCATGAGATAGAGTCACGACCTTACAATGGGAGAACCGATGTCAGATGGACTACAGGATCGTAGGACAATATGCCCTATCACATAAAGTAACGGGGTATCCTATCCTGTCGACCGTGATACATCACAGAATCGCTCTCGTCATTGGCCAAAATATAAGCGTCGATCCTCACCAAGGAGGAGTCAAGGCTGTGAAAGCGTCGATCCTCACCAAGGAGGAATCAAGGCTCTTCCCAATCGCCTCACGAAGGAGAATAAAGCGAGGATGCAATACGCGAATGCAAACTGGGAGCATGCAAAAGGATGTGAAAGGCTCACCGGCAAACGACGAGGGCACGCCCTCGCGGGAAGGGGTAGACGGCTCGCTCCTCAGAGCGCGTGATCTTCCCGACGACATGTTAACCTGCACAAAACCAAATGTGTCAGATGCAGGTAAATTGTCACACCCCGCTTCCCAAAATACGCGGAAACGGGACGCGAACAAGCCCACGACGTATTAGATCGGGGAGTGTAAAATAAAATCACTTCTCCTCAACCTAATACGCCAATCGTCAAGCAATTAAACATTATAAAAACACAGGTCTCACATCCCAATCACAGCCAGTAAGAATAAATAATTATCCAGAACAGGGATTACATATCACCAGAATAAAGAAATAACATCCCGGACTATAAAAGTCCTCATGTCTGAAATAATACAAGTATTTAAAGGAACTAGAGAATCCTAAATAATGTCATCTCTACTGAAAAGATAATATTGAAATCAGTCTAAAGTTCAACAACTACTGGAATAAAAGAGGAACTAAGCTTCGGCTCGATCTACTCTGTCATCTGGTGGGCTCTCCTACTGAGGAAACTCTGGCTTAAGTGCATCTCCATACTGGACCTGCCCGTCATCTAATTCTGATGTACACCAAAAGAATGGAGTACGTCAGCGTGTATAACACACAACAAGATCCCACAACGAGAAAGCAGTATAATAATAATCTAATTGGATGCAAGAAAATAGAAACTGTGCAGGGTCCAGGTATAACAAATTCAGATAATTATCCATGAAAATCTAGGTAATTAATATTTAGAAATCTACAAAACGAGACGTAGTACATCGAGCAAAATAATCCAAACAAGAAAACCCTTCATGTATATACCATATGTCTCAGATTGTAAATAACTAAATACTAATTCCGAACTGTACACGGATGGGACATGTAACTGAAATAAACATCAACAAGTGCAACTTGTGCAATCATGCAACCATATGGCCTAACTGTCAATGTCTCTACTCGGTGTCAAGTCTAGCCATCCTATATCAGGTCTCTGGTCTATATCTCACAAGAGTCAAAGTTCATATTACCTGGATAACTGACGGTTCATATTCTTCTACGCGCATCCAATGTCTGCGGAACTACAGTCTGAGGACTACGCGCAATCTGACTCCGGCTTGTCCGGACACAAGCAGGACTCAGGTAATACACAAGTACACTGGCCACGTGCGAAAACAAGATCACTGACCCAACAAACTAGCCCCAAGTGCGAAGCAAGATCACTTGGCGCATGTCTGGAAGATACATAAACAGCCACATCCGAATACATGAACCAAGACTTTCCCATCCCACGGTCTCAGGTAAATAAGGTCAACGGTACCGGTTATAACTAAAACACGGGTACGCCTCCTACAAGTCAACTCACACATGTCACTAAGTCATATTCATGACGAACCAAGTCCCTAAGTCTTGAACTGCTACGGTTCTCAATGCAACATATAGTGTAAATGCGACCAACTCTGTGCAACATGAAATAGCATGACTAGT
>JBAKGM010008298.1:0-12184 GCA_037177215.1 Asparagus racemosus | reverse complement strand
TTATTTCACGAAGGAAATAATCGCCTAAAGTGAGTGAAATCGACCAAGCGAAATCACCACTCTTCTCAGGATCAAAATGAGGTTTGATCCAGAGGGGTAGGGGATTATTTTACCAAGTAAATAATCGTCAAAGGAATGACGGCTAGGGTTAGGGGATTATTTCACCAAGGAAATAATCGCCAAAAGAATGACGGCTAGAGTTAGGGGATTATTTCACCAAGGAAATAATTGCCAAAGGAATGACGGCTAAGGTTAGGGGATTATTTCACCAAGGAAATAATCGCCAAAAGAATGACGGATAGGGTTATTGTGACTCTGATACCATGTTGAAAGAAGTAATCAGAGAGAGGCTTTTTAGTTCCCTCTCTTAGGTGTTATTTATATATCACAAGTACAAAGAGCCTTGTCCCTAACCGATGTGGGACTAAACAACATAAAGGAACAACTCTCAACACTTTCCATTCAAGATAAATCACATTTTATGGTCAGTTTGTCTTCCTACATGCTTTTGACACTGAACAGGGTCGATGAGTCTACTGTTGATGTACCAATTCTTCAGCGAGGAATCTATATCCTTGTTGGGTATACGTCTGAGAAGATTGCAAATATACTTGTAAAATTATGTTGGGTGTTTCTATCAAGATCTTAGTTCAAAACAGTGTATGTATTTTATTTTGTTGTTCTGGATACGAGCTAAGTATATTTACTTTATGAATTAATCTGTATTAACTTCGTGATGAATTTGTTTACAGTAGTATTTTTTTTTTCATAGTTGGTTCATTATTAAATTATATTTTAATTATTGCATTCTTGAAGTGCAATTTCTTGTTATTTTAGACTTTGATGCTTTATATAGTACTTCCTGGGGTTACTTCCAAAAATCTTGATTGGTATAGTTAATTATAATGATGCATTCTGTTTTGAAAAGGTAATTAAATATGGTTAGGTCATGATTGGTGCTTATATTTATTTGTCTCTTCTTCTGCGTTTGACTTCTACCGGTAGGTAGGTTTGTGAAAGTGAGGCTCTTGTTTCTAATAAAATTACAACAACGTATAGTGATGCAGTCAATAGCAGGCCTCGAGTCGGCCGAGGCCCAAAAATTGTTTGATTTCACTTGAGACTAAAGTTTGGCCCGTGAGATGTCTGGCATCAAAATACCACGGCCAGACTAACATGTCAGGGCTCCGTCAATGGGATTCATCAGGCGGCCTAAATCTATTTCGCGTGTAGAACTGAGAAGCATTAAAGGCCCAGTAGCTTCTGAAAAGTAATGGGCCTTAACTTGTGAAGCTTCTGGAGCAGACTTCTAACTGTCGGATCACTTCTCGGGATCTCGAAACAGAATAGATCACATACATTGCCGTAGTTGTACCAGAGAAAAATAAATAAACAATGTTCAAAGCTAGATGAGCGTAGTTCCAATTATAAAATAGAGAAATGAGCGCAAAAGACTAAGTTAAGCAGACAAAAAAGTTAGAATCTAAAGCCGAAACTTATTTATCTGATCAATCTGACTCACACTAATCGCAACGTAAAATTACCAGAGGTAAAGCAAAGGTCATGAAGCATAGTTGGTCCCCTACGTACAATTGCTCTCCCAATCACATTGGAATAATAATAATAATAATAATAATATAGGAATCATTTGGTTTTCTCAGGCTCAATATCGTCACTGAAGGGTTGGCTTCTTTAGCTTTCTCAATCGTCACATAATAAGGAGACAAGAACTTTCTTTGAGTCATATCATCACTACTCCATGCCATGAATAAACTCTGCACTGTACCCTTCTCAGCTCAGCCGGTAATATTTTTTATAGATCAACTTAAATTAAGCCTCGGTGGTTTAGGTCATCGACTGTTCAGTCAGTGAATATGATCTCAAGTATTTGAACAGCATTAATACCTATCATGCCAAAAATATAAAGATCACACGCTACTCACTAATTCACCAGAGGTTTGGGGTTTTTTGATAGAACGGTTCCCTTGTGGGGCTACTGACTCCAAAGGTCGCGACACCGACCACCGGCTTTATACGCTTCCTTTGTTTGAAAAAGGGAAGGCTTATTATAGGGATTGATGGGCAACAAGTCAAGTGAGAATTGCTCTCATGCGCGCCTCATCAATAGTATCGACGATGCTACGAATTATAAGTGGAAGAGGAGCAAGGTTGCATGCTGCACGTAACTACGTGCGAAGGTGATTAGAGAATCATATACTCTCTGTAGTATATATTCAACGGTAACACGCCAGAATTAATTAATAAAAAAAGAGAGCTGGAGGAGCCATCCCTGGTACAGTGCAGACTCAGAGAGAGCCTTGTTCCTTTTGACTACAGCCCTCTGGCTCTCCATTCTATATAGTACAGAAATGGGGGTGGATTATTGAGGGGACTTGATGTGATGTATGGATATGCACTGATAGAGGCTAGGGGGCCTATATCATCACTCACTCACTGCATGAATGAATAGCGAGCCCCAATTCTTATTTACATTGATGTGTATTGCCTTGTTTCTTTTTACTGTTTAAGGCTGTGCTCTTTGATCCTGCCTCCGTTAAGGTAACTTCAAATTTAGAAATTGTCTTTACATCTTGAATTATCTTTAAAAATGCACGGTGCCCATATCACCAGCTATATAATTTATTATTAGGGGGTACATTTTTTTAAAAAATAGAGCTTTAATCTTCTATTTATTACACAATCAGAGATTAAATTATATGTTACTCCATTAAAGTCGCCTATCTCGACGAGACGAAGCCAACCAGATTGTTAGATTTCAGAAATCTTATCAGTATCACCAGCTTTTAGTAGAAATCTGAAAATAATTAATATTTAGTTTATTTTTAGTAATAAAGTTGGAGTCTATTTAGATTAGGAAACAAATTCAATTTTAAATTAATTAGGACTGATTTGTTTCTTATATTATATGGAGTCTTATTTAGGGTAGGATTTGATACTTTCTATATCTTTGTAATTCTAGTTTTATTAGGAGTCTAGTTTGTTTTTCTATTTAAGAAGAGTCTTGTAAGCCCTAGAGGCATATTACTTTTATCAATAAAATTTCTCTTATTAAATTTCTTCGTGGATTCGAAGTTCTTCGTGGATTCGGAGATCGTTCTTTGTAGATTCAGAGAACACCCCTTGGTGGATTCCGAGGTTTCAACTTCCGCGCTGCGTCATAAAATATTTTTGAATTATAATATTTAAGATATATTTTCAGGTTTTTAAATTAAACAATGATTAAACATTACAAATAAAAAAATATTTTCTATTTTAAAAAAATATTACAGTAATTGTAATAAATTTTAGAAAATATATTCAGGCATTTTCAAAATTTTAGAATATCTTTGGCATTATGTTCAGTAACTAATTCAAATCAGATATTCAAATATAAAAAATAAATTTATAATAAGATATTCAGATATAGAAAAAATTAATATATAATCAATTAGAATATCTTTGACAATACCTTGAGTTACTAATTCAAATCACAAATAAAATCAAATCCCCCCATTTAGGCGTTTCTTTTCAAATCAAATATTTAGATTTAATTAATTAGAACATCTTTCGTGCTAGATCAAAATCAGATTAAAAAATATTACAGTAATTAAAACATATTTCTAAAAATATTACAGCAATTATAGTAAATTTTTGAAACATATTTTCTTTTTTTAATTTTCTAAAATTTTTGAATTATAATACATAAAAAAACACGAATATAATTTTAAAAGCATTTTGTACCAAATTCATCCATATTTTGTTATTAATGTTAGATCTTTAAAATTATTTTCACAATTTAGTTTCAGAATTTCAAATTTTAATTTGAATTTTTTTAGATAGTTGTGAAAATTTATTTTCATACCAAATTGGGTTGAAAATAAAATTAATTTCAGTAAAATTTAAATTCAATAATACCAAAATTTTAGATCAATTTTAAATTATCAAATTTATCTTATCAAATTCAATTACTAAATTTATGTATAATAAATTCATAGATAAATGTAAACAATCTTACTTTAATAAAATTACCAAGTTTAGGTTATGTTCCTATTTTAAATTAAAAATAAAATTAGTTTTAGTAAAAATTTAAATTCAGTAATAGCAAAATTTTAGATCATTTTCAACTTATAAACTTTATCTTATCAAAATCAAGTTACTAAATTTATGTACAATAAATTCATATTTTAAGTAGATTAATGTAAACAATCTTACTTTTAATCAGTTACCAAGTTTAGGTTATGTTCCTATTTTAAGTAGACTAATTTGAATTTTTTTGTTTTTTATTTTTAAATAGTGTTGAAATTTTCATTTTTTTTTTCAAAATTGTTTTGTTTTGGAATTTTAACTTTTAAACTTTCATTCACGGTTTTTTAATTTTGAATTTTGTGGTATTAATTTGGATTTATGATTTTTTATTTATAAAAAATTCTAAAACTTTATTTTTATGAAATTACTTAGTTTTCTAATTCAAAATTTTAATTTGATTTTTGTATTTTTTAGATAGTTACGGAAATTCATTTTCATTCCAACATTTAATACTAATTATGAAATTAAAAATTACCAAAATTTGCAAAAATTTCAAATTACCACATGTATGTTACCAAATTCAAGTTACCCAATTTATGTATAATAGATTCATAATTTAAGAAAATTAATTTAAAAATGTCTAACTTTAATTAAATTGCGAAATTTAGATTGTATTCCTATTTTTCAATTTTTTATTTTTAAATAGTTCTAAAATTTATTTTTATTTGGGTTTTTTAATTTCAAATTTTGTGGTATTAATTTGAATTTATAGTGTTTTATATTTAAATAATTCTGAAAATTTCATTTCTAAAAAACTATTTAGTTTTTTAATTTCAAGCTTTAATTGGAATTTTGTATGTTTAGATAGTTGTAAAAATTTATTTTATACCAAATTTACTACTAATTATGAAACTAAAGTTGATAAGAAAATTCAAATTACCACATATATGTAACCAAGTTCAAATTACCAAATTTATGTATAATAGATTTATAATTGAAGTAAATTAATGGAAATCTATCTAACTTTAATTAAATTGCCAAATTTAAATTGTATTCCCATTTTTCAACTTATTTTAAATTTAATAGCATTTTTAAAATAAATAAACTTCGAAATTATTTAAAAATAGTAAATATGAGATTAATGAATACCTAAATTAATTTGAATTTTTTATTTTTTATTTTAAATAATTTTAAAACTTAACTTTTGGTCTGAGTTTTTTTTTGAAATTAGTTAGTTCTAGCATTTCAAATATTAATTTAAATTTTGTATTTTTTAAGCTAGTTATGAAATTTTATTTTTACACCAAATTTAATATTGTTTACATGCAAAATATAATGATTTTCTTCATTTTTAAAACTTCATAAATTCTAAATAAAAGGTAATTATAAGATTAATTATTTTCCTGATTTTCTTAATTATGAAACTAAAATTATATTATTATTTATTTAGTAATTTACTAATGGTTTTATGTTACATTAATATTTTTTTACATTTTTGTAGAATTTTTATAGACGATTATTTGTTAGCCGGCAACATGATCTATATGCATAAAGGTTAAAATTTTTAATTTTTTAATATTTATTTTTAAAGCATTATATTTTTTATTATGAATAATATGATTAAAAATGAACTATTATTCCGTAAAAACAGATAATTAATATTTTTTAAATTAATTAATGACTGTATTAATATTTAAAATGAACTATGCATTTAATGTTTATTATCTTCATAATGATTTGATTATTTAATATAACATTATGAAGATAAAATTATATTATTTATTATTTATTTAGTGATTTATTTAATGTTTTATGAAACATTAATACAGGATTTAATATTAACTATTTTTATGGATTTATTATTTATTTAGTTATTTAAAATATCACTATGAAATTGAAATTAACTATTTACTTACTGATTTATTACATGACAAAATTGAATTAAAGAGGTTTAAATTTAACTATTTATTCACTAATTTCTTATAGAAACATTTATTTAATTGTTTTAACTAATTATATAAAATAATGTTGACTAGATTATATAGAAAATAATTACATATAGTAAAATTAAGTCAATTGTTATTTCATATTTTCCAATTATTAAAATTAGTATTTAAACCTTATTTCAGTAAATTATTTTTACATTAAACAAAAATTGTATTAAATGAAAGTTATAATAATTGAAATCTATTTCAAATTTTATGTTTTTTATTTTGACATAGTTCTAAAATTTTATTTTTATTCGTGGTTCTTTAATTTCAAATTTTGTGGTATTAATTTGAATTTAATGTTTTTTATTTTTGAATAATTTTGAAAATTTCTTTGTTTTGGAAATTATTTAGTCTTGGAATTTAAAATTTTAACTTGAATTTTGTATTTTGTAGATATTTGTGAAAGTTTATTTTTATACCTAATTTACTATTAATTATGAATTTAAAAAAAACAAAATTTGAAAAAATTTTAAATTATCATATAGATGTTATTAAAAGTTAAGTTACCAAATTTATATGTAATAGATTCATAATTTGAGTAAATTATTGGAGAAATATCTAACTTTAATTAAATTATCAAATTTAGATCGTATTCGCATATTTCAACTTATTTCAAATTTAATAGAATTTTTGAAATAAATAAACTTCAAAATTATTTAAAAATAGTAATTATGAGATATGTGAATACCTATATTAATTTTGAATTTTCTGTTTTTTATTTTTAAATACTTCTAAAAATTAATTTTTATTCTTAGTTTCTTATTTTTTGAAATTATTTAGTTCTGGAATATCAAATTTTAATTTGAATTTTATTTTTTAAAAGATAGTTATGAAAATTTATTTTTATACCAAATTTAATACTAAATTATAAGTATAAGTTAATTAAATTATGTTTATTGTTTATATGCAAATATCATGATTTCCTTTATTTTAAAAATTTTTTGAATTCCAAATGAAGGGTATTCTGAATAACCAATGTAAAATTTTTAATATGTAATTTCTAATTATTAAATTGAAATTATATTGTTATTTATTTACGAATTAAATAAAAATTTTCTGTTACATTAATATTTTTAAAATTATTTTTAGAATTTATATATATGATTATTTATTAGTCGGCAACATGATCTATATACATAAAAGTTAAAATTTTTTAAATATTATTTTTCTTTAAAGCATAATATTTTTGTAATGAAAAATATGATTAAAAATTAAGTATAATTCAGTAAAACAATATAATTAATATTTTTTAAATAATTAACTAATTAATATATAAATTTTCAAAATTAACTATGTATTTAATATTTATTATGTTCTTAATGATTTGATTATTTAATATAATATTATGAAAATAAAATTATATTATTTATTATCTATTCACTGATTTATTTAATATTTTACGACACTGTAATTTACAGGATTTAAAATTAACTTTTTTTTTCCAGTAAAAACTCAAATTTCCCATAAGAAATTTTTAATTATAATTTGAAAGTTTTCAATTTTTTGTAAAATTTGTCGAATATTTTATAGAGATGAATAAAGAACTGGATCTTTCAACTTTCAAGAAGAGGATTAAGACGGAGAAAAAATATTTAGAAATTATTAGAGCTTTATTATTATTTTGCTAATTATATCCTATGACTGGTTGATTGATTGAAATTTTTTTTGGTGATGCATCATTTGTGAATGATATTTTTTGAACATTAAACTGTCTTATATCTTAATTTCCTTCAAGTTATATTTAGGATATTTTGATTATCTTCATTTTATTCATTTATTATGAAAAAATTAGTTTAAATAATCTTAATTTTAATTATAACTTTATATAAGTTGTTTTAAGTCATTATTTCCAGGCGAGTACATGTTATCTAGCGTTAATGGGGGTAGATGAGACTAGAGCTCACGTGTTTCGAAGGAGGTTGAGTCGTTAGATCTTTAAAATTATATTCGTATAAGGGTGATTGAAACGCGACGAAATATAGATGAATTGTGATAAGACCGTGCTTAGCACGGGCTAAAACACTAGTTAAAAGTAAAAGAGATTTATAAGCTCCATAATTTCTCTTGTTAGAGTTTTTTTAATATAGTTTAGTCTGATGGGAAGACTGATTTGTATGGATGTTAAGGAAGATAATTGTCTAAAATAAATGATGCCATGCGAATTTTATCTATGCATTGTCCATAGACCCATAATATCTTTATCTTACTAAAAATATGCATAAACGTTTTTTTAACGAAATAATTGTAAAAATACCCTCCAAATCTTAGTACTTACAAAACTACCCCTCAAATAATCAATTTTGAAAAACTTAACCTCAAAGCAAGTAAGCATCAACTTTAGTAAGCTAATTTGTAATTACAATGTTAAAGTTATCAACAAAATATTCAAATTTTTATCACCAAGTTTTTGGTTGTTGATTTTAGGCGTATCTTTTTTCAAAATTGATGATTTGAGGGGTAGTTATGGAAGTACTATGATTTGGAGGGTATTTTTGCAAATACCCATGATTTAAGGGGTATATATATAAAATAACCCGTTTTAAATATCATTACTAACCAAACGTTGAAAATATATCTGATCGCATGATTTCTAACCAAACATTCCTCTAAATTGAAATTTTCTTAAATTTGAAATGTCGCACCCCTGTTTTGGATACTTACAATAGAAGGGAGGATAGAAATGCAGCACATATGTAAAGCAACAGGAAAAGGAAAATGAAATACAAAATGCTATTCAAATTCTACACAATTTCCAAAACTATAACCTTTATTTCTTTGAATCTCATCAAATTTCATACATCCAACTTTTTTTTTTCCTTCCAGAAAAATAAAGAGAAAAAGTTTGAAAGTACCAAAGTAAGTAAAAGATGAAAAGAGAAAAATTACAAAACTAGATAAAGATACACAACGCAGGTAAAACTCTCCGAGATTAATTTACTTTGTAGGCAGCCAGCTCTCTCTCCACGGCTTCCTTCAAGAAGCTCCCCTCCTCGACCACCATCTGCACGGGCAGGAACCCAATCCCGTTCGCCACAGCAATCATCACCTCCTTCATCTCCGCCTTGAACTCCTCTAAATCCACGCTCCCGTTACCGTCATGATCAAACCTCGCGAAAAGGCCTCGGTAGAGCCCGACGAGCTCCTCCGAGCTCAGGCCGGCATCGTCAATGCCGAAATGAGTCTCAAGGACCCTCAGGCTTTTTAACTCCTTATCCATTTCGGAGTAGGAGAGAAGCCCGTCGTGGTTTGAGTCGAGGCAGGCAAAGCGGTCCTTTACGGAGTCGGTGAAGGCTGCTTCGTCGTCGAGGAAGGCTCGGATTGTTGCTCCGTCGAGAATCTGTACGCTCATTTTTGTGATTGAATAACTCAATATGAAGAAATTTTGTTGCGATCGACGAAGAGGTGAGGTTCTTGTCTGCGTTATATATAGATGCATTTTTGGGAGCGGGAGTTCAAGTTATGGGACTTGAGGCCCATAGGGAAAAAGAAAGTGGTCCGCGTTGGTGGGTCCAAGCATAGGTCAAGGTCAAAATCCACGACTCCGGCTCAATTTAAAAAGAAAAGGAAGTCAAAAATATGTTGTGTGCAAAGTCAAAATCCAGTGGATTCAGAGCCAGCGATTTTCTACATTGAGAACAAAAGGTCGTCCTCAGCATAAGCAAACCAACTACCGTGTGGTGTCCGAAGGTTCAATTTCTAAGTAGTTTAAGTTCAAAGAAATAGCTGTCCCCTTTGACCTAATTTTTGGTTGCAACCTACAAAGAATCCATTTCTTTGCCAGAAATCCCGACTTTTGCTACAAATAAAATAAAATTTGCACTTTATGTACTAGGATGGTATATTCTGCACATATTCTAGACCTTCTGATGTTGTTTGCTCTAAACTTAAACCCCACTCATGGGTTTTGACCTTGACCTATATTTGCACCGACCAACACGAACCCGTCCTTTTCTATGGGCGCATTAACTAGAACTCTCTACCCCAACGATGCATATTGTATAAATAGTGCTAGGTTCCCAGCTCTCTTCACCAAAAGAAAACTTCTTCATTGAGAGATATCATTTGACTGCAAGATGAGCGTAGAGATTCTCGACGGTGCCACGATCCGCAACTTCATAGACGATGAAGCAGCCTTCACCGATTTGGTGAAAGACCGGTTTGCCTACCTTGACTCAAACCACGACGGCCTCCTCTCCTACTCGGAGATGGCTAAGGAACTGAAAAGCCTGAGGGTCCTCGAGACTCATTTCGGCATCGATGACGCCGGGCTGAGCGCCGAGGAGCTGGTCCGGCTCTACCGAGGCCTGTTCGCTAAGTTTGACCGTGACGGTAGCGGGAGCGTAGATTTAGAGGAGTTCAAGGCCGAGATGAAGGAGGTGATGATCGCGGTGGCGAATGGGATCGGATTCTTGCCGGTGCAGATGGTGGTCGAGGAGGGGAGTTTCTTGAAGAAAGCTGTGGACAGGGAGTTGGCCGGAGCTGCCTAAGCTTAATTATAGTAATTACATGCATATATATGAGAGATGCTTTTATTGTATTTTCTTTCTTTTTCTGTGTTTTAGATGAAGCATGAGATTATAATTAAAGAATAAAGAGCGGTATTTTTGGAAATTGAGTAGGGCTTTAGACTAGAATATTAGTGCAGCTTGAATCTGAACCTGTCTCTTAGGCAGTCCGAGCTTAATGATATTTGCTAAAAGAGTTGGATCCTTCCTACTACATGTATTGAATTTGGATAACGGATCTTTTAGACCGTCCTCACGTCCAAGATTGTCAGTTGTCAGTTTCATTTCAATAATATTTGGATAACCGATCAAGAGTAAATTCCATCTACTGTCTAGTTGTACTATTGATTTGAAGGACTAATTTCAAAAATAACTCAAGAATTGAGTTACCTAAAACAGAGCTCTTCAGTCTTTTCTCTCCGTCTCTCTCTCTCTCTCTTCTTCTACAATGATGAAAACATTAGAGCTGCAACTAAACACCTAGGGCTTCCCCAAACCGGAAGATCCATAAGAACCTCTCCCATCCTCTCCTCCTCAGCGTCGCACACCGCATCCACGTAGTCACACAGCAGCTCCCTCGCCTTCTCTACTGCTGATTCCTGAGCCTCAACCTACATCATACATAGACCATCAAAATTAAACCCTAAACCTACATTTTTAACCAAAACAGAGAAAAACCCTAACCCCTACCAGAAGCAGGAGCAATTCCTCAATCTCCGTTGAAGGTGCAGTAACAGTCGTAGAAGCAGCTGGAGGAGGCGAATTAGGAGGAGGAGGGGATTCGGTGATTAGGGCTAGGGATGGCAAAATTGACTCAAACCAATTTGCCCACTCATACCCACCTACTAAATGCCCATTTAAACTCACCAATTTAGTTAAATGGGTTATAAACGGGTAGGTATTATTTCTATAAAAGATAAATGGGTCATAAATGGGTGGACTATTACCCGCACCATTTGCCCATTTAGATGAGTTTTTTTTCAAAAACACCCTCAAAATGTTAACAAGTGCACAATATATTTTTAAAATTTTAAAATCACAAAAAACATCATGAAGGTAAACTAACAACCAACACACATAAAATTTGAAAATTATCAGCAACCACTTAGAAATTTGAAGTTTATAAAAAACACCCCCAAAGTTAAAAAATTATAAAAATACCCTTAAAATTTTAAAATTAAAAAAACTCTCAAAAATTTCTAACTTCACATATGACCCATGAAATCATGAAATTTATAATGGGCCCCTAAAATTTTAAAATTTACAAATAACGCCCTTAAAGTTTTAGAAAAATACAAAAAAACACTCTAAATGGTCTAAAATTAGTAAAACCACCATGACATTTCACAACCTACAAAGGACATATGAAATTAAAAAATTGCCAGCTGCCCCTTGTAAATTTAGAATTTGCAGAAAACACTCTTAAAGTTTAAAAATTTGCAAAAAATGCCCTCAAGAGTTCAAAATTATAAAACAAACTCCCAGAAATTTCTAAACTTACAAAAAACATGAAATCTAAAAATTTTCAGCAGCCTCCCATAAATTTCAAATTTGTAAAAAACACCCTCAAAGTTTTAAAAAATGAGAAAAACACCCTCAAGAGTTTAGAATTACAAAAACCACCCTGAAACTTCAAAACTCACAAATGACATGCGAAATTTG
>JBAKGM010008278.1:0-12187 GCA_037177215.1 Asparagus racemosus | reverse complement strand
ACTTTCACCATGTTTTCATTTTATTTCGAATAAAACTCCTAATTGTCGCGCATAATCTAAAAAGAACCGAATTTGACAAATAGCTCCTACTTCACGTTCCTCGTGGGATCGATAACGTTTTATACTATAACTTGTTAGTTGTATACTTGCAACTCGGGAGGTAACACTCGTTATTATCCGCCACAACAGACTTGGATTCGTATAACTATAATGAAAAGAATTTCTAAGAAATTTACTTTAGAGTTATACATAAAAACATTTTCGTGGGTAAAAACTAGCTATAATTAGATTGTTTAAAGACATCAAGTGAATTAATTATTCATTGAATTCTTTAAATTGGAAACTGTTATGGTCCTGGACCCTCACTGATGATAACCCCCTCGATTAAGGGAGTAAAACCCCCCCGCAAACGACAGCGAAGTGTGAGTCGGGTGCATTGACGAGAGCTCCGCCAGATGACTAGGGCGTCGACCTCGGCTGCCACCCCATTCAGGCGTTCAACGTGACTCGAATAAAGAAGCTGCTGTGCTAACTGACCCCCCTTTCCCTCGTGGATGACACGAAAGGCGGTACTAGTCGGTCCCCTCTCGTGGACGACACGAAAGGCGGTACCAGTCGGTCCCCTCTCGTGGACGGCATGAAAGGCAGTACTAGTCGGCCCCCTCTCGTGGACGACACGAAAGGTGGTACTAGTCTGTCCCCTCTCATGGACAACACGAAAGGCGGTACTAGTCGGTCCCCTCTCGTGGACAGCACGAAAGACGGTACCAGTCGGTCCCCTCTCGTGGACGGCACGAAAGACGGTATTAGTCGGCCCCCTTCTCATGGATGACACGAAAGGCGGTACTAGTCGGTCCCCTCTCGTGGGTGACACGAAGGGCGGTACTAGTCGGTCTCCTCTCATGGATCGCCCTCACGAGCGGCATGAGAGATGCCACGAGGTTGGCCCGTTCCTCCCCCTCCACGTAGGACTGCCGCCACAGGTCCAAGCCACGACAACACGTCGGTGTCGTATTAATGAGGAAATCAATGTGCAGATTCTCCCTACTCACACGATATTTAAGGCACCTCGAACCATTAAGGCAGGCCACGCTACAGGTCCCATCCTCATTAACACCGCCGTAACAGTACAAACTCCCAAACCACTCCCTAGTTGACACTTGGCAGCACTGTTCGGCGTAACAGGGCACAGCAGCCTTCGCACGTCCCAGTCACGTCACCAAATCAGCCCACGTGGATGTAGGGCTGACGCACCACCTTGGCTACTAGAAATGACGAAAATGCCCTTCAACCCACGTATAAAAGCAGAAAACGAACAGTGACCAAGGTAAGCAATCTCTCCTGCCAAAACCCTAACCCTAATTTCTGCTCCTTTACTTCAACAAATACTTTATTTTCTCCTCTTTTCACATCACTGACTTGATCGTCGAAGTGGCCACCAGAGATCCCAACTCCGACCCTTCCACAAGTGTTCCTTGGTGTTAAGAGCAGCTGCCGGGCATCGTATTAGGAGGAGAAATGAGCCCCAGATCACTAAACTCTGATCCACCCGTGATTAGTGACTATTTGATCCAAGCGTAAGTTTGAGCATCAACAGTATTCACCGCAAACCCTCACTAGATGAGAACTCGTCCTCTAGGGTAACCTAGTGATTTAAAGGCTTGTTGTATGTGCTAAATACAACCACAATTCCTATGAAAGTGAGTTAGGGTTTTTCTTTTTTTCTTTCTTTGCTAGAGGACTAGCAAAGGTTTTGGTGTGAGGGCATTTGACCATCACATTTTAATACACTTTTATACCCTCATTATCTATTTTATTTAAATAAATATATCGACTAATAATGAGTTTTTATTTTAATTTATAGGTAATGGAGAATTAATGAATAAGAATCCAAAATAACAAAAATTCCTTAATTTTTTACCATTTATTGAAGCCCAGAAGAAGCTCAAGGAATAAGGTTCCAATATGGAAAGAAATCAAGTCAAATTCATATTCAGGATGTTCAACCATAAAGAAACGACATTATCTCCTAATTCGAAAAAGCGGAATCTAACATATTATATATGAAAATCACATATCTTGAGGAGAAAGAGCTATCTGTTGTGGTTCATATTATATATGAAAATCACATACCCTCATCATCTATTTTGTTTAGTAAATCTAAAGTAAAATATAAAAAAAAGAGAGTAGTTCATAAATCCTAAATGAAATTAACTAGTGGATTCAATTCTAGATTCCTCATTTCTAGACTTATTTTTCCTCACTTTTTTTCGATTTGATTTCTTTCTTGATTTCTCTTTTCTTGATTTTATTTTATTCCCTCTTCTATTTCTTTCTTGATCAATTCTTATTGTCTTTTAGTTTCCTCTTTGTTTTCTTTTCTTTTTATTTGTTCTTCCTTATCTCCTTTCCCTCTCTTATTTTAATTTTTTTATTTTGTGACAATTCTCTCCCCACACACCCTATTTCACTCCTCTTTGTCCACAAAATTTTGGGACCAAATTTAGAAATTCCAAACACACATTCCTTATGGTTCGATATCTAATTTCTATACTATAACTTGATAGTTGTTCTCTTACAACTTTGCATGTTTTTATGTGCTAATCAACTTCTCCACGTTTGTCGTTGGCGTTATCTTCAAAACTACTTTTACTTTACTCGGATCAACTAATAAACCTTTAAAAGATATAATATGGCCAATAAAAGATATGCTTTCTAGCCAAAATTCACACTTCCTCAGCTTCCTGAAGAGACGTTCTCTTCGCATAATCTCTAAAATTAACGTGAGATACTCTTCATACTCTTCCAACATCTTTGTGTATACCAAGATATCATAAATGAATACAACTATAAACTGATCTAAGTATTGTGAAAACACATAATTCATAAGACTAGTGAAGACTGAGGGAGCGTTCATTACACTGAATGACATAACAAGAAATTCAAAATGCCCATAACGCATCCTAAAAGCTATCTTTCAGAATGTCCTCTTTCTTCACCCTCAATTGGTGATAACCAGATCTAAGATCAAGTTTGAAAACACAGTTGCTCCTGCTAGTTTATTGAACAAATCATTGATTCGCGGTAACAGACATTTATTCTTGATGGTTGACTTGGTTCAACTCCCGATAGTTGATACACATTCTGCAACTATGTCCTTTCGAACTACCAAAGTCGGGACACCCTAAGGTGGACACTTGATCTGATGAACCTTTATTAAGCAACTCCTCAATCTGAACTTTTAGCTCTTCAACTTCTCTAGGCGCAATATGATACAGTTGTTTCGAAATAGGTGCCATCCCTAGTATGAGATCAATAGTGAATTCAATTTTATGTTGAGGTGGTAATCCTAGAAGATCATTAGGAAACATGTCTAGAAACATTCACGCGACTGGTAAATCGGCTTTTTTCTTCCAATGTTATGTTTCCTTCTTCTAAGCTCATGAGGGTCAACAACCCTTTGGGTACAATATGATACTTCAGTGGATCAATTGATTTGCATCCCTTGCGGAATATACATTTTGGATAATTAGTTAATCTAAACACTACTCTCTTTTAATAGCAATCAATACTTGCAGGAAAAACACATAACCAATCCATGCTCAATATGGCACCATGACCCTTTTGAGTCTATCACAAGGAAGTTGGCAAGTTGGCCACATAGTGTTACGGGACACCTATATCATTCTCTATCAAATTTTCAATAACAAACTTACCATAAATGAAGCAATGAGATACACCATAATTGAAAAGAACATGTGAATGCATATTATTAACATGAATATTATCTATAACCACATCACCGTCTTCTTCAGTTTCCTTAGCTATCAAGGCATAAACGTACCCCTAACCACAAGATATCTCTACTTCATTCTTCTGATTGGCATTGTTGTTCTATGCTCTCTTCTGCTTCCTATTGTATGCATTGCCACAAAGATTAAATTGCTTTCTGATGAGGATAAAAACATGCTAAGTTGCAAGTGCACAACAATCAAGTTATACTATTTAAAGATATCAATCCATGGGAAAGGGGAGTATTAGAAAGATAAATCTAAGTGGGTTCTTCAAATGTGTAGAAACTAATAGTGAGAGAGTAAATGAAAGTGGTGTATTTTAGGTAGAGATTTGTCACAAAAATAAAAGACTAAAATAAGAGGGAAGAATGAGAGAAAAAGAAGAAACAAAATAAAAGCAAATCAAATCAAAACAAGAAGTGAATGAAAAGGTGGAGAAAATCAAGAGAAGAGATTAGAAATCTAGGATGGAATCCACTAATTAATTTCAAATTGTATTTAAGAATTACTCTCTTATTATTCACATATTTCTTAGATTTCCTACGCATAGACTATCAAGTTACTTAAAACAAGTGTAACCTATCTTAAATTACATCTAAGCAGTATTATCGTTCATGAAAAAAATAACTTGATAGCAACCCTAAAATTAAATAAATATAATCTATCAAACCACTCAAGGAAAGCATATACTATTAAACTCTTTTTATACCAATTAATTCTCTAGTTGATTATCCTAACATGATCATTTTAAGCACAAAGAGAGCAATTCAAAAACACAAAAAGAAATTAAACTAGTTTTATCTAATCTTAGATTTCCTATAAGAATTAGCTACTCATGTTACAAAATAAAATAAAGAAAGAAAATCTATACTAGAAACCATTAAAGAACAAGAAAGTAAATCTAAATTACAAAGCAATAAAAAATCTAGTCTACAAAGCATAAAAAGAAATAAATATAAAATCTACACTACAAAGCAATAAAAGGGTAAGAAAATAAATCTATACTATAAAATATTAAATAAATCTACACTTCAAAGTAATAAATGTAATCCACCAAACATGAAATAAACATAAGAAATAAAAACCTAAAACATGCAATTCTAAAATAAGAAAATAAAAAGAGAAAATGAAGACTTACATTACAAAGGATTGGCTCCTTGAGAAGCAAATCTTCATCACTAAAGGAACAGAAGAAAGAAAATGGAAGAAGAGGAATTTTTTTTATTTATTGCAAATAAAAAGTTTATAATTTGAAAGGTCTTGTCAATTAAGATTAAACCTTTTATCCAAAATGGAGTGTATAAAAATTTTCATATCTCTTACCCTCACTCAACCCCACTATTTATAGATAACAAGAATCTTACACAACCCTTAGATTTGTCTTGGTTCCCAAGTAATCATCACAACCATAGGATTAGGCTTAGCCCCCAAGTAATCCTTATAGCAATGTATAGGATCTCGCAAAACAATTTACAAAATTAATTCTTAATCTAGATGGTTCCGTCTCATTGAGGTAGGTGATTTTCATATATAATAATTTAGATTCTGCTTTTCGGATTGGGAGATAACACACTTTCTTTGTGGTTGACCATCCTAAACACGAATTTTTACATGGTTTCTTTTCAAATTTGCTTTGATGCTCAATTGTAGACCAAGTTATTGGTAATTGCTGACTGAGAAAGTGACGAGTGTTAAGATTTTGCTTCTAGACTTAGTCATGTGCTTCAGACTTAGGCACTTTGGCTTCAATTAGAGATCTTTTGGGCTCACGGTTTAGGCACTTTGGCTTCAATTAGAGATCTTTGGGCTCAAGGTAATCTTCATTTGAGTTCTTATTCATTCAACCTTTTATTTCCTAAAATTGTGTTAAAAATGCCTAGTAGCAAATAAGTTATTCGAAATTTATAGAAAATGAGGGTATAGAAATACAATAAAAATTGTTAATCAAATGTCTATGATCATCAAATTTTATTGTATTTTTGTACCCTCATTATCTATCTTATTTGAATAAATATATAACTAATAACATATTTTTTTCTTAATTTACAGGCTAATGAAGGGTTAATGAATAAGAGTCCAAAAGAATTAAATTTCCTTGTTTTCTACCATTTATTGAAGCCTAACATGAAAAAAAAAGGAAGCCCAAAAAAGCCCAAGGAACTAAGAAGAAATCAGGTCAAGAAGTCAACAAAAATTACAATTCAGTTACAAGCCAATCGATTGACCAGCTGATTGACAAATCAGTCGGCCAACCGATTGGTCAATTGGTTCGTAACTGAATCAGTTTATGGCTGAGATTTAATCCTTGATCCCCAGCAAAATCCATGGGTTCATGTTCATTATTGTAGGCTATAAATAGGGGTAGAGGGTCAGGGATTTCAGTCTGAAAATATTTTTTAAAAACTCTATTTGGAAAGGATGGTTACTCGAAATTGAGAAGACCTTCTAAAATTACAAACTCTATTTACAATAAAAATAATTTTTTTACCTGTTCAAAATTTTCTTTTCTTCTCTTTATTGATTGATGAAGATAAAGATAAAGATGAAGATTTACTTTCAAGGGATCAATCCCTTGCAATGTAAGTTTTCTTTTTTCTGTTTTATTTTCTTACTTTAGATATTCATGTTTTAGGATTTTATTTTCTTTTACTTTTTATGTTAGTAGATTAGATTTATTTTGATGCCTTGTAGAGTAGATTTACTTTTATATTCTTTTATTTTTGTTATTTCTTGCATTTTTATTTTATAGTATAGATTTACTTTCTTAGTTTCTATGTTTGTAGTTTAGATTTACTTTTATGCTTATAGTTTAGATCTTTATTTTCTTGTTCTTGTTCTTATTTTTGTAATTAGTTTTTATGTGTTTTGTATTTTTATTCTCCTTCTTTCATGCTCTCTAGTCTAGATTTTATCTCTTCATTTTTATTTTTCAAAATGTGTAACTAAAATATTGTAGGAAATCTAGAATTGTATGAAACTAGTTTGATTCTTTTATGATTTGTGAATTGCTCTCTTGTGCTTAAAATGATCATATTTCAGGTAATCAACTAGAGAACTAGTTGATAGGAGAAGAATTTGATAATCTATGCTAATCTTGAATGATTTGACAGGTTATGTTTATAAATTCTAGAATTACTATCTAGTTGTTATTCTTTTCATGAATATTGATTTTGCTAGGATGATAATTTGACAGGTTATGCTTTCCTTACGTGGTTGCTAGTCTATGCTTAGTAAATCTAAAGTAAAAAATTGATAAAAAGAAAATAGTTCATAAATTCTAAATAAACAAACTAGTGGATTCAATTCTAGATTCCTATCTTATCCACTTAATTTTCTTAACCTTTTAAGATTGATTTTTCACTTGATTCCTCTTTTCTTATTTTATTTTTATTCTTAGTTCTTTTGTGATTCTATTTCTTTTTGTTTTCTCTTTGCTCCCTTTTCCTTTTTCCTCTTTTTTTTTGAATTTTCTTCCTAATTTTTCTTGTTTTATTTGGATACTTTCTTTCTCCCCTCTTGTTCTAGTTTTCTTTTATTTAAAAATAATCACATGCTTTCCTTATACCCCTCCACACTTATGCTCTCACTCTTAATTGTCAACACACAACTCTAAGAACCATTTTAGAATTATCCCTACACACTTTTCTTAAATGATCGATGTCTTTCTATACTATAACTTGATAGTTGTGTATTTGCAAGTTTATTTTATTTACCCCCTATCAAGTTTTTAGCGTTGTTGCCGAAGAAGGTGCTTGTAATTAGGATTTTTCTATTTTTGGTTCTTTAATTTGTGTGTTTTTCTTATGAAGGAACAACTTTGAAGCTTGAAGATTGAGGATTGAAGATTGAAGATTTACTTTGCTTAAAAAGATAAGTCCTCTTTCTAGTATTTTCAATTCCATCAATTTAGTTATTTTCTCACATTAGAGACAATAAAATAAAATAAAATAAAATATTTTCTTTTGTCAACCCTAATAAAACCCACCCTCCACTTGAACAACTACTAATAAGATAATAAATTCAAATAAGAGCTCTCTTTTTCACATTTGTCTAATTGTTAACCCTAATTAAAAAATAAAAGATTTGTTTTGCATCCTTTTGTAGTTGCTTTTAAGTCCTAGGATTACATTGCACATGGTATGTATTGCATATAGTAGTAGGAATTCACCAAAGTGATTTAGCATTTTTTATTTTAGCACTCACTTGAAAATACTCTTAAAGGCAAAAACCCACTAATCAAGATAAGGTGAGGGATTTCATCACCCTTTCCTTAGCCCACAAATCACTAATTCCTCACTACACAAACTCAAGCTTTTAAAACTCATTAGACGTTGGCCATTAAGGACTCAAGCTCATTAAATAACAAGAAATTCTTAAGTGAACCGATTTAAGTTTGTTTGAATCTATTGGTGTCTAAGGCAAGATTCATGGATTACATAAAGCGTTCCATAAGGAACGAGATGCTTAATTGGTCTTTGGCATCCCTCTAGTATTATCCTTACCTGGCTAACTGACCGAGTAAACTTCAATCTTTTTATTGAAGAAGTTTTTGGTTAGGAGCTAGTCTAGTTGACTCTAGGCTTAACCCTAGAATTAAAAGTGACTGTTACAAAGTGATTGCTCTTAATTTGTTTTAGTAAGGTTTTTCTTTTACCCTTCTCCTTCTTCTCTTTATCTTCTAGGTCTTTTAGTTTTTCTCTTAAAAAATAACTTGCGTTCATTTTAGATCTTTTTTCTCCTTTTTAGTTATAAAAAAACTCTTTTTAATTAACTTTTGTTTTTTGGATCTTTTCTCTAATTTTCTTTTTAGATATAAATGAAAAACTAAATTTTTTTATTTTAGTATATGTGAGTTTGGATGAGGGATAATACCAATTATTTAATCTGTATTGAACCAATTTTTGAGACCAAATAATTGGCTAATCCTAATCCATCCATTCTTCAAGATACATGTTATCCCACTAGAAATGCAATCCCATTTTGCATTAGGCTACCCGGTGTCAATGGAGCTAATTTCGAGCTTAGACTACACTTCATAAACATGCTTTGAAAATTCTTAGGAAATAAAATCGAAGACGCTTACATTTTTCTTTCCAAGTTTAAGGAAGTTTGTCTTATAACTAAGATTAGAGAACTATCTGAGGATGTGATTAGACTTATTTTTATCCCATTTGCTGTTAAGGACAAATCTAAGAAATGGGTGTATAGCTTACCCACAAATTCTACGTCAACCTTGGATGAATTTGTTACTATTTTTCTGAAGAAAATTTTCCCTATCCATAAAACGGTTACGCTTAGAAACAGCATTCAAAATTTTAAAGTAGTCACAAGATAGCCATTTTGAAAGTATTTTGATAGGTTTAAGGATCTTCTCGTCCAATGTCTTCACCATGGTCTACAAAAGTGGCAATTATGTCAAATCATTTATGAAGGATTGAAGTATTCTTCAAAAAGTTCCTTAGAATCGATGTGTCAAGGGGATTTTATGAAGAAAAATACCGATAAAGTTTGAAAATTTTTAGAGAGTTTATCTGAGAAAACCATGTAGTGGGAATACTGTGATGAAAGAGTTTCATCAGTTCACCAAACTAAATCTAGTGGCTTTTCATAGAGTCAAACACAGCCTCTGAAGCAAAGATGACTATAATCCTGCATAGGTTAGAAGCTTTAGAAACTAAAGAGTGAGTCCTAACTCAAAACAATCAAGTTTCTGCCTCAGGTTGTCATAACTGTCTTTCTCCAGCCCATGTTTCAAAGCAATATCCTCTCTTAAGAAATAATCAACCACTAGGACAGGTAAACGCTACATTCCTGCATCCCGTGAATGATTTATTTTCTCCAACCTGCAATCTAGGTTGGAGAAATCACCCATCTTTTGAATGGAATTAGGGAAACTTCTCTGAAAATAAAACCTCCCTCCCACTCAACCCAACAATTTCCTAGAGGAAACAGAGTTCTTTTCAATTTACAAAATAATTTCTAACAACCTAATCTACTTTTTCCAAACTAGCCTCCTCATCATCAATCTGTAAATCATATTCCTCCGAGTTCTGATCATGATAAACATCTCAGTGTCTGAGAAAAGGGTTTAGAGGCCATGATTAAAGCTTCTACATAGACCACTGACTTGTTGACTCAGACATCCAACACTTTGAATTTCTTTATGCAAATAACTGGAGAAATACTCAATTCTAACACCCAAGCCATAGCTAGGTTAGAAATCTAACTTGGTCAACTAGCTAGTGCCATGAGAGAGAGAGAGAGAGAGAGAGAGAGAGAAGTGAAAATTTCTGAGTCAACCCATGGCCAACCCTATGGACATGGGATCAAGTTCAACCTACCAAGCTCAAGTGAATGCAATCCATTCACTATGGTCAAAAAAACAGGTTGATAATCAAGTTAGAATACCTCCAAGTCAAACTCCTGAATATAAAAAAACTCTCTCTTCTTCTGATAATTTTATTCAACAATCACCCCCTTCCGATGACCAAGAACCTGAATCCGAACCTGAGCTCAATTTTGATAGGTTTAAACCAGGTCCTCCCGTCTGGGATAGACTCAGGCCTAAGAAAAACTTGCCCCAAGTAGAGAAAATCCTAGAAACTTTCTAGCAGGTTGAGGTCAATATTCCTCTCTTAGATGCAATTGGACAAATCCCTTCTTATGCAAAGTTTTTAAAAGATTTGTGTACTAAGAAGAGAAAAATAAATATTCCGAAGAAAGTCTTTATTGCTATCGATATCATTGACATTCTCTCAAAGCCCATACATTGGAAGTATAAGGATCCTAGTTGTCCTACTATCTCACGTGTTATTGGAAATACTTTCATTGCCAAGACACTTTTGAACTTAGGGGCTAGTGCCAATTTGCTTCCTTATTCGTTCTACCTGCAATTTGGTATGGAAGAACTCAAACTAACCAGATGCACTATACAGAGATCTATTAAAGTCCCCATGGGAGAGATAAAGGATGTTCTAATTAAGGTTGGAGAGTTTATTTTTCTAGTGGATTTCATAGTCTTAGAAACATAGCTCATTTGCAATCCCAAAGGTCAGATACCTATCATTTAGGAAGACCGTTCTTAGCCACTTATAATATTTTGACTAATTATAGAACTGGTCAAATGAAGCTGTACTTTGAAAATGTGACTATTGATCTTAATATTTTCAATCTAAGGAACCAGCCGACTAAAGTAAACTATACCTACAAAACTTCAAGTGAAGAGGTAGGAGATAAGAGTGAGTCAGATTTGAGTTTTGAGGAGACTAGAGTAATTAGAATCAGAACAAGTCTTTCAGAAGGAAGGAACTGAGTTAGATACAAGTTTCTCTAATCTCAGCTTTGAAGAACTTTTCACAGATGAGCTTAGGTTCCTAGAAAATATAGAACAACTAAATTATCATATCTCAACCATGAATCATGGGTCTGAGGAAATTTTAAAAGAAGAACTGGTTGTGTTTGGACGAACTTTCATTCATGAGAAACTTGAGTTCAAATCTAAGACTTGCTCTCTGTCTAATCAACATCAGAAATTCAAAAAGCATAACCCCCTCCATACCTACCTTCAAATGATGCAGAATTTAGTTAGCAATCAATGTAGAGTGTACAAAATTAAAGCACATTACTGAGTTTATCATTCTAGACTTCTGTAAATTTGGGGGTTGAATTTTTAGCAATAAGGTAGCAATCAATGTATAGTGTGAGCTTTTCATGATTAATCTTTTATTCTACATTTTTACTTTTCGTCTTAGAATAATAAGAATAATAAAAAGAATTTATTCTTCTCTCATGTGATAGTTTCTTTCTCTTTTGAAAAAAAAGGGAAAAAATATATTAAAAAATATAAAAAAAGATGAAGAAAGAGAAAAAAAGAAGCAAAAAAGAAGAAAATTTTGACTTCATCCTCCTCATACCAAAGGTAGTTGTAGATTTTTATCATTTCATCTTTGTTCTAGGTCAACCAAACAAATACAAATATTTCATTTCTTATCTGCTTTATTTTGTGCATCATAGAGTTTGCATTGAGGATAATGTAAAATTTTTAGGTGTGAGACTCAGGACTAGTCATCTTTTCTCTTTACTTTTCTTTTCTTTGCCCTTTAATTCATACTTTCTTTTCTTTCACACCAAAAAAAAATTTTTTGTCACTTGCCAACTTGATAGAGTTAATTAATAATTGATCCTATTTGACAAACTTTTAATCTCTTTAGTACCTAGTTAGTTTTATACTCAAGTTAACCTTTTATGATAACTCTATATAAATTTCTTAAGAAATGATTTTCAAAGTAGAATACTATATTATAGTCCAACTTAGACTTTTAATTAAAGTAATAAAATTTTTGCATGCTTAGCTTAGAGTAGAAAATAAAATTTCAAGTTCTCTTGATCTACAC
>JBAKGM010008230.1:0-12192 GCA_037177215.1 Asparagus racemosus | reverse complement strand
CAAGAGGCATGAAATTGTTTGAAACCAAGAGTTAGCATGTTCTTTTCAAAAATTTTAATTGAATGTCAAAGTTAGACTTGGTTTTGTATAACTATAATGAAAATATTTTCTAAAAAATTTACTTTGGAGTTATATAAAAAAAATTTCTCGAGTAAAAACTAGATTTAATTAGATTATTTAAATATATCAGGAAAATTAATTATATATTGACTTCTTTAAATTAACAAGTTGACCGAATTTTGTGCGTATATTCACAACAAACCCTCATGAGACTTCAACTCATTCTTTAGGGTAATCTAGAGGTTAAAAGGCTTGTCGTATGTGCTAAATACAATCGTGATTTCTGCGAAAGTGATTTAGGTTTTTTCTTTCTTTCTTTTTCAATTTCTTTATTTATTGGAGGACTAGCAAAAGTTTAGGTGTGGGGGTATTTGAGTATTACATTTTATTACACTTTTATACCCTTATTATCTATGTTATTTGAATAAATAAATCTATTACTAATATTTTTTATCTTAATTTGTAGGTAATAAAGAATTATCGAATAAGAGTGTAAATGAAGATTATCTCGAGCCCAAAAGATCTCTAATGAAGCCCACAATGTATACGACCAAAGCCCACAACCAAGTCTAGAAGTAAAATCTCAGCAATCATTACTTTTTTAGTCAGTAATTATTAATAACTTGGCCTACAATTGAGTATCAAATCAAATCTAGAAAGAAACTAAGTCAAATTTGTGCTCAGGATGGTCAATCGCAAAGAAATGGCGTTATCTCCCAATCCGAAAAGCAGTATATGAAAATCGCTTATCTCAATGAGACAGAGCTATCTATATTAGCAAATCAGAAAAGCAGAATTTAATATATTATATATGAAAATCGCTTATCAATAGTAGTAGGTTATGATACAAATATAAATTTAAATACATATTCAATTATTTGAAGGGCAAGCTAAATCCTAAGAAGCCCAAGAGTCTTAAATAATTTTAATGTAAGAGAAATAAAGCCCACAAAGCCTATCTCTTAAGTATTGAATCAAGGGTGTAGATTATTTTGAAAGATCCTATGGTTACGAGGGTTACTTAGAGCCTAAGCCAAATCCTATAGTTGTGAGGTTTACTTGGAGGCCAAGGGTTGTGACAAATTCTTGTTATTTATAAATAGAGGGGGAAAGTAAGGATAAGGAGTGTGGAAAAAGTTTGAAAAAACTCACTCCATTTTTGAGAGGAGGTCCACTCTTAACTGAGAAGGCCTTCCAAAACTATAAACTTTTTATTTGCAATAAATAAAAAAATTATCTTTCTTTTTAATTTTTGTTATTTTTCTCTTTGATGATGTAAATGAATATTTTCTTACAATGGGTCAACCCTTTGCAATGTAAGTTTTTATTTTTATCTTTTATTTTCTTATTTTAGAAATACAATTTTTTAGATTTTATTTTCTTGTTTTTGTTTTTATGTTAGTAGATTTGATTTATTTCATGCTTTGTAGTGTAGATTTACTTTCATGCTCTTTTATTTATTTATTTTTTAATTAGATTCCCTTTACGCACATAGTATAGATTTTTATTTTATTGTCTTTTTTTTATTTTGTAGTTAGTTTTTATTTTTATTTTTTTTAGTTATAGTTTAGATCTATTTCTTATTCTTTTATGCTTTCTAGTATAGATTTTATTTTCTTACTTTTATTTTATAAAATGAGTAACTAATTCTAGTAGGAATTCTAGAATTGTATGAAACTAGTTTAATTTCTTTTATAATTCATGGATTATTCTCTTTATGCTTTAATTGATCATGTTTAGGGTGATCAACTAGAGAACTAATTTCTATATTATAACTTAATAGTTGTTCTCTTATTACCTTTGTGCATGTTTATGCCCTATCATTAAGCATAAATTATCAAGTTATTTAAAATAATCATAACCTATCAAAATCATATCTAAGCAAATCACCATTCATGAATAGAAATAAATAACTAGACATCAATTCTAAAATTAAAAAAGTATAAACTATCAAACCATTAAAGATAAGTATAGTCTATCAAATTCTTTTTCTACCAATTATTATTCTAGTTGATTATAGTGAGCATGACCCATTGAGCATAAAAGATAGCAATTCAAAAATCAAATAGATATTAAACTAACTTCATCTAACCCTAGATATCCTAAGGAAATTAGCTACTTAATTTCCCCAAGAAAGCAAGAATAAAAAGCAGGAAAACCCTAAATTACAAAGCATAAAAGAAAGCATGAATTAAAAGCAAGGAATTAAATCCTAAAACATGCAAATCTAAACAAGAAAATTAAAGAGGAAAGATAAAAACTGACATTGCAAGGTTGGCCCCTTGTGAAGCAAATCTTTGTCAACAAAAAAAATAAAAAGAGAAAAAGTTTTATTTATTACAAACTAAAGTTTACAATTTTAGAAGACCCTCTCAAAAAGGGTAGCCCTCCTCTTCAAAATAGAGTCTATGCAAAATTTTTCTATATCCCTCTCCCTCACTCTACTCCAATTTATAACCTACAGCAACCAACATCAGCCCTCGGATCAAACTTGAGCTTTAAGAAATTAAAATCAACCATTAATTAGTTTTTGTTATAAACTAATCGATTAGCTCATCGATTCGCTAATTGATTAGCTAATCAATTAGTGCATCAATTAGTTTGTAACAGATTTTAATCTCCTTTGTTGACTTCTTGACTCATCTCCTCTTTGGCTTTTGGGCTTTGTGGTCTTCCTCTAGTCTTCTTTTAGGCTTCAAGGAGAGGTATTTTGGGCTTCTTTGATCTTTATTTGATAATTTCTTTATTTCCTGTAAATTCATTAAACAAACAATATAACAAGTATATTTATTCAAAAAAATTATTAACAATGGTATAAAAGTGTAATAAAATATAGTTATCACAAACTCAGTGTTTTCGATCTTTATCGATCCATAACTCAAACAAAACACAACCAAATTAAAATTTACTTTCTATGCATAACTCCTTACATCATGGGGATCTTTTGGAACAACTTTCAATGAAAAACAGGCAATATTTTAAAATCCACCATTAAAGGAGCTTAAAGGTCTCTTTCACGAAACAATGGTGTAATCTCACCTCGAAACTCATCCATCAATCACTAAAACATAAACCCAAATCTCACATCAATATGTCTTAATATCTTTATGAAAATCCAATCAAAAATCAACAAAATGCACATTCAATATTTCCTACAATATTGAGTCCTCTCTCCCTTCTAGAGATTGTGAAGAATCTTCACCTCCAAGGGTTATCCTTTCCATGAAAACCAAGTCATGAATTTGAATCACATACAAGTCAATCAAAACCAAAGTTTTCAAAAGGAAAAAAGATTGAACTAAACAAGATCTACATAGTCCATATTATAGAATTTTCAATAAACAAATTAGCAAGTAAAAAACACTTTCTTGATATTAAATCTCTCTTCCTCAAACTCCAACTCTCCCAAATTTCAGCTCTAGAAAATGAGAGAAAGGTTTGCTTTTATAGAGAATCTACACTAATGTGTTTGGGTCTAGAGATTGTCTAATTGGATTTCAACCCATTAAGTCTCTCATGTGAAGAGAGCCCATTAGTTATATTAATCCCTCTTTAGAAGCCTAAACTTAAAAATCTCATGAAAGCCCAAACTTATTTATGGAAAAATATATTTAAAAACCCACTCTTGAGAAATTCTTTAAACAACTAAAATCCAAAATAAAAATTTAGACAGGACAAAAATGTAAAGTGAAATTTGTCACGTTCTCATGATGTGATAAACTCTAGCGGCTTAAAATTATTTGAGTTGTATCAATAGTTGAGATTTATCTGATCTGGGGCATAGAACCCTCACGAGTACAAACTTGGAGAAAGTATAGGGTATTTAAATGCAATTAACCTTATTTTTGCTTGGGGGTTTTTTGCAACATACCTGACAAATCATCAATATTTACTAAACTACTCCCAAAATATTAATATTTTATTAAAATGTTCTTCAAATCCTAAAATTTTCATTTGCCTACTGTAAACTAAGCAAATAAATATTACGGATTGAATGGGAGAGTTACAATTCTAGCACGTCCTCAATTAGACTAGCTCTTTTAAAATTCATGTTGTAGATATTGTTAGATTTAAGATTGGGAAAATGCTATGAGGCCCTAAATTGAGAATGGGAATGTGAATAAGCCCTAACTCACATTTCTTATGTGTATTAACCGTTTACACAAGTTTTTAATGTAGTTAAGCCCCAAAATATGTTGCCAACTCAGCCCAGTTTTAAAATTTTCCCAAAATACCCTTAGCAAAAAAATATGCCCCTAGATTTACAGGCAGATGTGTGGTGACTGCAGTAGCAACTCTCTTCCCTCTCTCTCCTTGGTAACTTCCCTCCCCTTTTCTCTTTCGATAACCTCAACAACCAAACTCTAACCCAAAATCCATGTTTCTGCCACCGCTTTATCTTCAAAAAAATTCTCCAAAGTTCCCCAAATTTCATTCCCCTTTTTTCCATCAGTAATGGTTGAAGAAGATACATCATTGAAGGTAATTTCTCCAGTAGAAAATGATGTAGAAGGTAGATCCCAATTCGGAGTTCAACGTAGAAATTCTCGAGTAGAATTTGCTGCCAATGATGTTGCCAAGGCTGTTTGTGAGATGGAGCAGGCGACGAATGAAAAAGCAGTGTTCGAATCTATTGTAATGAATGAAAGAGTTTAAGATGCTACTGAAGCAATAATAAATGTTGTAATTACTAACATCGTGAAGGATAATATTCCCCCTTCCTGCCCTAAGGAGGATACATTAAATGATGATTGGTCATTGGGGGAAAATCCTGTATTACATTGGCGAGGGGAGTACTGAAGATGCCATCGAAGTTTTAATACACTTGCGCAGTTCATCTCAATTGTTAAAGCACAAGAGAACAATAAGAAGTCAGTAATTATTTATGGGTTAGTTGTTAAGCATATACAATAGTACATAAAATTAACAATTAACGATTAGTTGATATTTGCTAAATTTTGGATTTAGTTATGAAGATTGTAAGTTAGTGGTTGATGTCGAATGGTAGTTGTTAAGGTTGAAAGTTAGTTGTTAATTATAGAAGATATTTGCTAAATTCTGGATTTAGTTATAAAGATTGAAAGTTAGTGGTTGATGTTTAATAGTAGTTGTTAAGGTGAAAGTTAGTGATTGATGTTGAATGACAGTTGTTAAGGTTAAACGTTAATTGTTAATTGTTAAGTTAATTTTATGTCAATTGTGGATAAATTTATTTAGTTGTTAATTGTACGCAACAGTTGTTAATGTTTTTGGATAGTCATAAAACTTATTTGATAGTTGTTAACTATTTTAGTTAAATGTTAAACATATCGTTACCATTATGAAAAACTGGAAAAAATGAGCATCCAACAAAAGATATTTGCTTAATTTTAGATTTAGTTGTGAAGATTATAACTTAGTGGTTAATGTTGAATGTTAGTTTTTAACTTTAAAAGTTAGTTGTTAATCTTATATGTTACTAACCTGCTAGTGTTAAGTTAATTGAATTCCTATCAAAGCTAATTCACGTATACTTATTTAACTATCTCCATGCCAAAGGTGCATTCGTATTTTCATCCTGCATCAAGCTTCTCTATTTATTATGATTTTAACCATTTTTTGATACCTTAATAATAGAAAAATACTATAAAAAATTACATTGTACAAGTAAATATTTTGTTTGTCCCGTAACTCTTGTCCCGTAACTCTTATACTTAACAACATCTAATAGTTAAAAATAACAACCAACTACTAAGTTTAACGATTAATGCATAAATATATCAATTATCCAAAATGCATAACAACTAACTTCTATGTTTAACAATCATCTTGTATGATATTTTAGAAGTAAATAATACCAGCGTAGTGAATCGTAAGCCTCGTCATAATCACCAAGCAGATCCTATTGTGCAATCGTTTTACCGTGTCATGCCTTACTGTAATCAATTTTGATGCCGTATTTGGTGAGAAAATCATTCTTGATATCAATAGGGTGGATGTTTGGATGAACTTTCAGAACAGCTTGTATTTGGGTAATACTTAATATGCAGGATGCCCTTGTTTGCCCTGTATTAGCGCCATGTTGACCACAATTGTGAGTACTTTTAAATTTATTTATAGGAAAAGTCAATCCTTTTTGAATAGGAGAAGAAACTAACATCCATGTGCATTTTTATATGTTCTTATATCGGCAACAAACTCTTATATGTCTTGGTTCATTCTTCTCAAACTGATATTCGAACTTTTTCACTATACAAGAGTAAATTAATGCTAATCTAATTTCTGCTGCACTTTTTAATTTTTGTCTGTCATTATGTATATCTTTGTGCCACTCTGTAGGAATCTCGGTAATCGTGTTGTCAATCATCATAATAGTGTCCCCATGATCTTAGGAATTTTCTCAGAAATAGAAGAAGTAGTTGTCGTATTCAATTTGCATTTGGATAGCAACATTTGACTAATAATGTCGATATTAAAATATAGAATTAGATGACTGAGAAATAAGTTATTTTTCACAACTAACACATATTTTTAACCACTAACATTTTTAACCAATAACTCATAAGGTTAACAATTGTTTCATATATGCGACGACTACCCCATATGTTTAGTAGCTGACTAGTATAACTAACAACTCAATCATAACCCTAACAACTAACTCCTATGTTTAGTCAACTAGTTTATTTTTAAAACAACTATCATATAAGTATAACAACTGACAATGTTTATTGAATAAAAACATCATATATTTCACATCTATTGCTTATACTTTCACAGCTATGGCAGACGTCATAAGTTTGAAGTGTTAGAGAAATTGAAAATCATGTTTGATTCTTGGTCTCTGAAGTTCAAACTTGAAATGAACAACAACTTTATGTTTCGAGATTGTTGAAGGCTATCGTGACAGCACTCTCGAAACGATAGAGGTGGTGCTGGCTTGCAAGGCCGGCTATGACTACCTCAAAGCGCAGCTCCCAGCCGAGATCAGGAGTGACCCAGACCACTTCTATTATCCTCCAAGGGTGGCCACCTGCCTTGATGCGCTTCATGTGTGGCGAGTGGGACGACTCGACTCTATGCCTTGGGTTTACTCGTGATGACACCAAGGTCTTGGGGTACGTGCCTTGGACTTAAGAGGATGCCAAGGTCTTTTTCTCGATGATGTGCCCTGGTATTACCTTGAAAAGGTACCAAGGTCTTTGTGTCGGAGTCGACCGAGTCAATGATGTGCATTGGTTTTACCCTGAGAAGGTACCAATGTCTTTGTGTTAGAGTTGATCGAATCGATGACGTGCCTTAGTTTTACCCTGAGAAGGTACTAAGGTCTTTGTGTCAGAGTCAGCCGAGTCCATGACGTGCCTTGGTTTTACCCTAAGAAGGTACCAAGGTCTTTGTGTCGGAGTCAACCGAGTCAATGACGTGCCTTAGTTTTTCCCTGAGAAGGTACCAAGGTTTTTGTGTCGCAGTCGACCGAGTCGATGACATGCCTTAGTTTTACCCTGAGAAGGTACAAAGGTCTTTGTGTCAGAGTCAGCCGAGTCGATGACGTGCCTTGGTTTTACCCTAAGAAGATACCAAGGTCTTTGCGTCAGAGTTGGCCGAGTTGATGATGTGCCTTGGTTTTATCCTGAGAAGGCACCAATGTCTTTGTGTCAGAGTCGACCGAGTCAATGAGGTGCCTTGGTTTTACCCTGAGAAGGTACCAAGGTATTTGTGTCAGAGTCAACTGAGTCGATGACGTGCCTTGGTTTTACACTAAGAAGGTACCAAGGTCTTTGTGTCGGAGTCAATCGAGTCGATGACGTGCCTTGGTTTTACCCTGAGAAGGTACCAAGGTCTTTGTGTCAGAGTTGGCCGAGTCAATGATGTGCCTTGGTTGTACCCTAAGAAGGTGCTAAGGTCTTTGTATTGGAGTCGACCTAGTCGATGAGAATCGAGCGTCGATAACTACACATAGGTATGTAGCACAAAAAAATCTTGCTTATGAGAGTATGTGTGGTTACCTTGGGGAGAGCCATATGTGCCTTGGGCTTGGCCCTAACAAGGACGCCAAGGTTATCAACTGAGGTAGGCTGAGTCGATGAAGATTGAACGGCGAAAGCTGGCTATTGAGCCTTATGCAATGGTAGCTTCATATCTTTATGTTTTAGCACAAGGGGGTAGTTTGCTCTTTTGTAAAAAAGTGATGAAGAGGACTGGAGCTGGGTTCTCTGTTGATTCCTCCGATGGTCAAGTCAGTAATTGAGCTTGAGTGGAGAAAAAACCAATGAATTGCTTGGTATCTGAGTTTAAGTGTGCAGAAATGGCATACCTATGGCCCTGAGGGGCTCTAGAGGTGATCAAGGATTAGCCCCTGGACCCCCTCTCTCCTACTTTCCTCCTCCAGTAGGTGATGAGCCCATATATACCCAATAAGTAGGCATAGAAGCGTCACTGTGGCTGAGTCCAGGTTAGAGCTGGATAGGTAGATAGCTTCTAGGTGTTGGCTGCTAAGAAGGATGAGTCACCATGACTCATGAGGACTTTTGAGGTTGGAGCAATGATGATGATAGACAACTGTTGGCAAGGATTTAGAAGATAAACCGCCCTTTGAGTCGGCTCTAGGAGGGAGATGACAAGTACCACCTTTATTGTTGGCCTCGCAAGTTGTCAACTCGGCCTAAAAATGAATAAGGGGGTCTATTCTAGTGATACGGTTGAGTGTGACCTTGTCTCAACTCAGCCTCCCTCGAAATGGATGAGTGCCCGTGCTATCCGAGTCTTCCCAGACTGGGGGATAGCTGATATGATGATTATTAGTGACGTGGGACACATGTCAACTCCATGAGGAGGATTATCACTTGGTGTAATTATTGTCATAATATTCGCTCCTTTTGCTTGGACTCGGGGTAGTTGAGCCTGAGTAAAATAGGACTGTAGTTGGCCGCATCCCGAGGTGTGTTTATGAGGGCTACTAAAAGGTCTCTTCCGATGTGACGTTGCTGACACCAAAGGATAATTCTAGGCTGCTGCCGCTTCAATTCTCATGCGAGGATTGTGAGCTAATCACTATGAGGGATGCTTCAGTTTTGGAGTGATCGCCTCGTATTCTGGGAATAATCTTGACCCTTGGTTTGGAACCGAGTCGGCTGTTGCGATCTTGCCACCTGTAGGCCCTGACGCTTATAAGTATGGTTGTTCTGATGTTAAAGGCTTTGCTATTCACACAAACCCTTGAATTCTCTGACTGCAAAAAGAACTCCGGCCTTCTTCACATCTTTCTTTCGATGAACCCTTCAGATCTGATGGCGTCTTCAACTCCGGTAGTCAGGAATGAGGCCAAAATCAATCAGCTATGAAAATTCTGCTCTAAGGTGTCTAGAGGTGCTATACGGCAAATTCGACATCCCTAGGGCGTTTGCCCTGACAGCGCCGGCGAAGTCGCAGGCGGTCTATGACCACGGCGATAACTTAGCTCTAGTATACTTGAGGCATCTGGAGTATGAGCTACGCTTGCTGCTGCACCCTTTCCTCCACCGAGTCTTCAAGGCGCCAAGGGTGTCTCCATCATAGATGAAGCTGAACTCCATCGCCACTCTGGTGGGGTTCATGGTCATCTACCACTAGCTCAGAGTTGACCCGACTCTGAGGCTCCTTAGACACCTGGTATGTGTGAAGGTGAGCCAACACGAGGCCCACTACTGCCTCTGAGTTTTCGAGGGAAACAAGATAGTCGCCAACGCTTCTGAGTCCAACAAGGACTGGAAGGAGAAGTTCATCTGGGTGGCTAGGGATGACTCCATCCTGGCTTGATCTAGCTAGCTAGAAATCAAGAAGGAGGCTCTAAAGCTAGGGCCGCTATCGAGCACTGAGAGGTGGGTGCTCGAATGATCAAGGCCTACACAGACTCTCGCTAGATCGAGGATCTCTTTGACAACTCAGTCCTATGAGTTGCCTACATCCCTTCTGTGCCTCTCACTGTGGAGGATGAAGCTTGGGCGGCTGCTTTGATGCTAGGCTCAAATGAGGCCGAGATGGCACCGGCGGCTTCATCTGCTCAAACCCAAGGGGGTCCTTTGATGAGGCCAAAGAAATGCCTTAGCCCTGATCAAGCCCCTGAGGAGGTCAAGGGGGTCCAAGCTCATGTGGCTGAGATAGCCGCTGGATTGGCTGGATCGAGGGTTGCTACTGTCTAGGCTGAGCGGGTCGAGAAGAAGAAAAGGCTAAGAAAAGTGGGCATCCTAGGCCTAAAGAAGACTGTCAAAACTGCTTTGGAGGTGGACGAGTCTTCTGCTATCCAAGGGGATGCTCCAGGTCAGCCACTGATGGAGATCCCGCCTCCTCAGGCAGAGGAGAAGGCTATTGCTGCTGTTGCTGCTACTGTTCTAGCCTAAGAAGCCAAAGTCATCATCATTGACGATAGGTCCCCCACTAGAGAAGGGGGGCCTAATACCCATAGGGCTGAGGCTGAGCAGGCTGAGGTCTCTGTAGAGGGAGAGGAGGTTTTGGATATGCCTGCCGGGTTAGCTCATTAGCAGGGAAAAGAACCAACCATTGAGGGGGCGACTCCTTCTGATGGGATCTTCCTGAGTCGGTCCACATATGATAGAGAGCCGTCTCAGAAGTTCAGATACAAGCCTTAGCGGCATCTTGACAAGAGGGGGTCAATGCTAGAGTCGCGACTCGCCCAAACCCAAGCAGTCAAGTAAATTAATCTCGATCATGATGACAAGATCCTGGGGGAGATGCTGGATGTCGGCCTCCACCAATGCCTGAAGAGCTAGATGTTTTGAGGGGCTCTAGTGGAGCAGGAACTATTCAGCTGCTATGAGCGAGTCTGAACCTCCTTCCTCACACTCCAAGGAGAGTTGGAGGCCTAGAAGGCTAATTTGGAGAAGGCTCTCCTATTGTTGGCTGCCAAGGAGGAGGAGGTGGCCATCTGGAAGTGGAGTGATTATAAATGGCGCCAATAGGTAGAGATGAGAGAGAAGATGGTTGACAGCTTGAAGACTTCGAATAGCAAGAAGTCGGCCAAGATCGGCCAGCTCAAAGAGGACCTCGACCATCTCGAGCATGATCTTCATGAATAGAATGATAGAATAAGATGTCTATCTAAGGAGGTCGTGGCCGAGAAGCAGGAGAGGACTAACACCCAGGAGCGGGCTCGATTGGATCACCTGGCTACCCAGAGCCTGCAAATTGATCTAAAGGAGGAGCAGAATGCTCTCAAGAAGCTCACGGAGGAGAGCACTCGTGCCGCGTTGGAGGCCGAGTGGCAGCGCGAATCATCCATGGCAGAGATCCATCCTTTGCAAGGCTGCCTCACTCATATGGAGTCTGAGGCCCATCGTTTCGAGATTGTTGAAGGCTATCGTGACAGCACTCTCGAAAGGGTAGAGGTGGCGCTAGCTTGTAAGGCTGGCTATGACTACCTTGAGGCGCAGCTCCCAACTGAGATTAGGAGTGACCCAGACCACTTCTATTATCCTCCAAGTGTGGACACCTGCCTTGATGCGCTTCAGGAGATCGAGAAGCAAGGTGGGGGACTTGCATCGATGGCGAGGGTGGTGATAAGGATGACGAAGAGTCGGCCGAGGAGGTAGGTGAGGGCTCTCTTGATAGTTGGGTAGATGAGCGTGGGGAAAGAGAAGGGGAAGAGGTTGAGGCTGAGATCCAGTCAACTCCTCTACCAACTTCTGCTATAGTTGCTCCTCCGAGTCTGACTCCTGCTCCTGGTGTCGATCCGCCAGCATCTCTTAGTCCTGCTCGTCTGCTGAGTCTGACCTCTTAAGGGCCCCAATGTATCTTTTTTCTTTCTTGTATAGCACTTTTGTACTGTAAACAGTTTCATATATGTGAATAAAAAGATATTTTTTTTCAATTTGAACTGTGTACCTTTGAGATTGTGTTCTTGTATTTAAGAGTTTGCAATCTGCTATGTTTAAGTTCAAGTTTGTTTTTGGGTCGAGGTGACTTGGCTGCATGTGTGGCGAGTGGGACGACTCGACTCTGTGCCTTGCGTTTACTCATGATGACACCAAGGTCTTGGGGTACGTGCCTTGGACTTAAGAAGATGCTAAGATCTTTTTGTCGATGTTGTGCCCTGGTATTACCTTGAAAAGGTACCAAGGTCTTTGTGTCGGAGTCGACCGAGTCAATGATGTGCATTGGTTT